>OX387252.1:398561-473561 GCA_947562095.1 Branchellion lobata | reverse complement strand
AGACTATTCTAACCCTTGTAACTATGACGTTGAAACATCATTGTTTATTCTGTCACAATAATCTCCATGTTTGCATTGTATTGTATTATATTGTATTGTTTTTTTTGTTGTTTGTCTTTTTCCATGTTGTATTTTATTATATTGTATTTATTTATCATATTGTTTTTTTTTAATCATATTTTTTGTATTTTCATTTATTGTATTGTATTTTTTTTTGTATTGTATTTTTTTTTGTTGTATTTCACTGTATTTTTTTCTCCCATATGTTTCAATTATTTTTCCCTTCTACAACCACAACCCCATCCTTCCTCGATCACTCCCTCTTCCAGTGGAACACCCCTTCAAACAGAGAGAAGTTGAGTGAGGTGGTCTTTGAAACCTTCAATGTGCCTGCTTTCTACCTCGCCAAGGATGCCGTTTTGTCCTCGTGAGTGGTGGAGGAGGGGGAGGAGAAGAAGGAATAAAGGGTGGATGGAGGAGTGGGTGGAAGATTGAAGGATGGGGGGGGAGATTGATTGAAAGGAAAAATGGGTGGGGAAGAAAGAGTGTGAGAGAGAGAGAGAGAGAGAGAGAGAGAGAGAGAGAGAGAGAGAGAGAGAGAGGGGGGGGGGGGGGGGGGGTAGATTGAGAAGTGGGGAAAGGCGTGAAACAACCAAAAGAAATCAATATAAGTTTCCATGGATGCCTCCACAACAGAGATGTGTGAAACATTGACATCACCATTTCCAAGGAAACTGATTCAAAAATACTTCCAACCAATCCTCATTCACAACTCTAAAAATAACATTCAACCTCTTCATAATCATTCCTTCAGCTTTGCCACCGGTCGATCCACCAGTCTCATCCTCGACTGCGGATACCACCACACCACTGCCACTCCGGTCTATGATGGTCTCGCCGTCCTCAAAGGTCGGAGAGGGTGGGATTTGGCTGAATTGCTTCACTGAGCTGGTGAATGAATGGGTGGGTGTGTTGGTGAATGGATGGGTGGGTTGATGGGTGGATGGGTGGGTGAGTGGATGAGTGGGTGGATAGGTGAATAGGTGGATGGGTGGGTTGAGTGAATAGTTTCATCCATTATTTTTTGTTCCACCAGCTTCGATGAAGCCATCCATTCTCTCAATCCCTGTTTCTTTCTCATCTTCAAAAACCACCACCCACACGTCTTCTCACCAACTTTTCTACTCTTTTTTCCTACCCTTATTACACCTCCTTCTTTTTCCTCATTCACCTCCAACCAACATTCTTCTATTCACCTTTTAACAACCCTGGTTTCCTGTCAAGCCACCACCCACCATCCTCCTTTTTCTGCTTCGCCTCCCAACCAACAACCGCTGCCACTTCGCTTTCAAGTCCTTTACATCCCAACAACATCCTCATTTCAACCACCTCACCCCACCATTAACCACCACCACCACCCCTTCCAGCTTCCACCACCGCCACCACCCCCTCCAGCCTCCACCAACACCACCACCACCCCCTCCAGCCTCCACCAACACTACCACCGCCACCACCACCACCCCCTCCAGCCTCCACCAACACTACCACCACCACCACCACCCCCTCCAGCCTCCACCACCACCACCACCACCACCACCCCTTCCAGCTTCCACCACCACCACCCTCTCAAGCCACCTCCTCTCGAGGGAGTGTCACAAGTTCTTTGAACTCGAACACATCGACATCGTGCCCAAGTACCAAGTGGTCTCCAAGGTCTTTCTTCTTCTTATTATTCATATTATTAATACTATTATTATTATTACTATTATTATTATTATTATTATTATTATTATTATTCTTGTTATTTTTTTTTCATATTTTTATTCGTATTATTATTTTTTTTAAATATTATTATTATCATTATTGTTATTCTATTTTTTTCATTTTTTACAATTTTCTCTTCATATTATTATTATCTTCACATCTTATTAATATTCATTTTGTTTTATACTACTACTAATACTAATAATAATAATAATAATAATAATAATAATAATAATAATAATAATATTTTTATTTTTATTATTGTTACTATTATTATAATTTATTTTATAATAGTATCAATATTATTATTCAAAGCTCTTTATTTATATTTATTATGAGTTATGAATTTTATTTTTATTATTATTATTGTTGTTTTTATTTATTGATTTTTTTATATTAATTTTTAAGTTGTTATTTTTTGTTTTGTTTGAACAGGAGCTGGTCAAGGAAAACTGTGCTCCGGTGTGGAAAAAAAGAAAATTCAAAAATAAAGAAAAAAATAAAATAAAAAACGAAAAAAAAGAAAACGATAATAAGATGGATATAGATGATGTTGAGAATAAAGATAATAAAGATGATGATGATGATGACGACGATGACGATGGAATTGATGAGTCATACAGGAAGATGTGTGTGGAAGAGGCTGTGGAAGATTTCATTCATTCTGTCGTTCAGGTATTCTTTTATTACCTTTTTTCAATTATTTTTTTTCACCCTCCTTCATACACTCTCCATCCTCATGTGTTTGGTCCTGCTTACTTTAGTGCATTCAACTTTTCCACCTCTCACCCACCTCCTCACCCACCTCCTCACCCACCTCCTCACCCACCTTCTCACCCACCTCTTCACCCACCTCCTCACCCACCTCCTCACCCACCTCCTCACCCACCTCCTCACCCACCTCCTCACCCACCTCCTCACCCACCTCCTCACCCACCTCCTCACCCACCTTCTCACCCACCTCTTCACCCACCTCCTCACCCACCTCTTCACCCACCTCCTCACCCACCTCTTCACCCACCTCCTCACCCACCTCTTCACCCACCTCCTCACCCACCTCTTCACCCACCTCCTCACCCACCTCTTCACCCACCTCCTCACCCACCTCCTCATCCACCTCCTCACCCACCTCCTCACACCACCTCACACCACCTCCTCACACCACCTCCTCACCCACCTCCTCATCCACCTCCTCACCCACCTCCTCATCCACCTCCTCACCCTTCACATTCCCACCTATGGTTCTCCATTCTTTCAACCCTCCACCAATTTATTTTGAGCTCGTCTGCTCTAACCTAATCTAATCTATTTCAATTCTATCTTTTTTGTATTAACGTTACTCTAGTATACTTTATTCTAACCTCAAATAATCTAATCTATTCTTATGTCAACTAGTCTAATCTGTCTTAATCTCATACTCTAACTGAATCTAATCTATTCTAATCTTAACTAATCTAACCTTCTCCACTCTTATCCAAACGCCACCCACCCACCTCAGGTGTCGGATGGGGCGATAGAGGAGGAGTTGGAGGCTCTGAAGGCCACCGACTCGAGCCACTACGAGTTCAACAGCGGCTTCAACCGACACTTTGGTCTCGAACGCTTCAAGCTGGCAGAGTGCCTCTTCGACACCAACTACATCAGGGTGCTGTCCTCCACCTCCTTCTCTCCTTTACCTCCTTCTCTCCTCCACCTCCTTCTCTCCATCATCCTCTCCTCCACCTCCTTCTCTCCATCATCCTCTCCTCCACCTCCTTCTCTCCATCATCCTCTCCTCCACCTCCTTCTCTCCTCCACCTCCTTCTCTCCATCATCCTCTCCTTTACCTCCTCCTGTTTTTGTCTCATCATTTCCTTCAGTCGTTCATTATATCCTGTTTTTATTAACAATTCGTTCATTCCATACCGTTTTTCGTTATCTTCCATCGTTTATTTATTTCTTCTGTTTTTTTTTCACTATCTGTCTATCATTTTGTGTTTTCTTTTATTTTTTCTTTCTTTCTTTACGATCTTTCTTTCATTACTGAACGGGAACTCTACACCACATGCAGTGCATATCAGGAGCCATAAATTTTAAGTTCTGTCTTTCATTAAAATAATTTTTTTTCCGTTTTTTCAATATTTTTTTGCATTTTAACATTTTTTTATTACTGCAAACATAATTTTCCATTCATTTTCTTATTTTTTCATTCATTTTTTCCATTTTTGTATTAATTTTTTTACTCACTTGAAAAAAAATTCTCCTATTTTTCTATTTTTCGTTTATTTTCATTCCATTTCCTTTTCCTCCACACCTTCTCAATACTTTGTTTCCTTCAACAATTGCTTCCATGTTTTTCCATCACCTCACAGAGTGGTCCTTGCAAGTTGGAGGATGGCATGGGTACGTTAGTGAAGGCGTGCATCAACAAGTGTGACGTCGACATCAGAGCTGTGCGTTCTTTTTTACTTGTCTTTGATTTTTTGAAACTTATTCATAACCTATTTTAAAATATTTTTTTAAAATTCAAAAATATGAATTCAGTTTTTCATTAATATTTTGAATCATCGACCATCGTCATTGTCATCATCATCTTTTTTTTTTTTTTTTTTTTTTTATTATTATTCCTGTTGTTTTTCTTATTCTTTTTTTATTATTATTCTTTTTATTCTTTTTCTTCTTACCATTATTATTCTTTTTGTCCTCCTCTCTCCTCCATTCCTTGTATTCATCAAGGATTCTTTGGAGCAAAATTAAAATTTCCATTTTCACTTCAGTAACAATTGTCCAATGGATGTTCATTGGAAGTTCGCAGTTTTAACAGCCTATAAAATACTGACAATAATCCCGAGATGGCAACCTCGATCACTCATCACTATGACATTTCTCCACTCTTACTGCACAGCAAACACACAATGTATTACTTGCAATTTCTGCCTTTACTTTGTCCTTGTTTGTTTTTTTCATATCTACATTTTTCTTCTTTGTTTGTTTTTCATTTCGCAAAGTTCATTCTATTTGTTTTATCCGTCAATTCGTTTCTCTGTTTTTAAATATTTTTTTTAAACATTTTTTTTTCTAATTTTTTTCTATGAATATTTTTTCTTTTAAATATTTTTTTTGTCAATATTTTTTTAAATAAACATTTTTTTGTTTGTGAATTAATTTTTTTATATTTCTAAATTCATTTTTTGTATCTAAATTGTCGTTACCTTTTGTTTTTCTTACTTTTGTGCCTCTCATCTTTTTTGCTGCTTGTTGTGAGTATTCAATCGCCTTTAACAACAAATTCGCGTTTTTCATCATTAATGGTAGCAACATTCTCCTTCTCTTCATCATCGCTATCGGTTCCATCATCATCATCATCGTCCTCATCATCATCATCCTCACCCTCCCAGAGCTTATACAGCAGCATTGTTGTTGTGGGTGGTGGCAGCTTGTTGAGTGGATTTGTCGACCGCCTCAACAACCAGCTGTGTAACATCGTTCCACCCGTAAGAATGAGGATGAGGAGAAAAGGGGAAGAGGAAGAGGAGGAGAAGGTGGAAGAGAAGGAGGAAGAAGAAGGAGGAAGGAGAAGGAAGAAGGAGGGGAAGAGGGGAAGGATGAAGATGGTGGCATGATTTGAACATTGACGACCACCACGTGACAGACTGTCAAGTACAAGGTGACCACCTCCTCCATCCTGCTCGAGAGGAAGTTCTCCTCATGGATCGGAGCCTCCATCCTCGCCTCTCTCGTCCGCTTCGTTTTGCTTTCGTTTTTTTTTTTAGTCTCCCGTTTTTTTTATTTTTTTGTTAGCGATTTTTTGAATTTAATTTTTTTGATACTTTTTTGTTCTTCCAAGTTTTTTATATGTTTTTTCAGGTTTCTTTCTCCTTTTTGAAAATTTATTTTTTTATTTTTTTTACCCTTTTCCACACTTCTTTCTGCCACACTTTTACTCACCACCTTTCCACCACTCCTTCATTCCTCCTCCATCCTTCCACCACTCCTTCATTCCTCCTCCATCCTTCCACCACTCCTTCATTACTCCTCCATCCTTCCACCACTCCTTCATTCCTCTTCCATCCTTCCACCACTCCTTCATTCCTCCTCCATCCTTCCACCACTCCTTCATTACTACTCCATCCTTCCACCACTCCTTCATTCCTCCTCCATCTTTCCACCACTCCTTCATTCCTCCTCCATCCTTCCACCACTCCTTTATTACTCCTCCATCCTTCCACCACTCCTTCATTACTCCTCCATCCTTCCACCACTCCTTCATTCCTCCTCCATCCTTCCACCACTCCTTCATTCCTCCTCCATCTTTCCACCACTCCTTTATTACTCCTCCATCCTTCCACCACTCCTTCATTACTCCTCCATCCTTCCACCACTCCTTCATTCCTCCTCCATCCTTCCACCACTCCTTCATTCCTCCTCCATCCTTCCACCACTCCTTTATTACTCCTCCATCCTTCCACCACTCCTTCATTACTCCTCCATCTTTCCACCACTCCTTCATTCCTACTCCATTCTTCCACCACTTCCATTTTTCTTCATTTTTCCACCATTTTCCACCATTCCTCATTCTTTCAGGGCTCTTTCCAGCAGTTGTGGATCACAAGGCAGGAGTACGACGAGATGGGAGTCTCTTGTGTTGGTGCAAAGTGCCACTAACATCCATTTCTCCGCTTCCTCCTCTTCTTCTTTTTCTGTTTCCTCTTCTTCTGTTTTATTTTTCTCACTTTCTTCCCTCTTTTTAT
Organism: Branchellion lobata; assembly: GCA_947562095.1. Lineage (NCBI taxonomy): Eukaryota > Metazoa > Annelida > Clitellata > Hirudinida > Piscicolidae > Branchellion > Branchellion lobata. Next base: position 467,067 of record OX387252.1, on the reverse strand, counting down.
TCATTTTTTTTCTTCTTTTTTTTCTTCTTATTTTCTTCGTTCTACTTCTATTATTTTTTTTTTCTCAATTTTTCTCATTCATTTTTTCTTCCTTCTCTCCACTTTATTCATTTTTATTTTCAATCAATTTTATTAATAAAAAAAATGTTTGTTTAAATAAAAAAATTTTTTCAATGCAAATTATTTTTATAAAAATTATTCATCATTTTTTTATAATTTTTTTTATTTCTGATTTTTTTGACTAAACTATAAAAAAACCTCAAAACACTATTAATAACTTTTCTAATTAATCACCAACCCATAACAACACGATGACTGATTGTTTTATTTTTATTTTTTCATAATCATTTTCTCTTTAAAATATTTTAAAAATCACAACTTTTTAAATTAATAAAAAGAAGTTTTTTTTGTTTCAAAAGTATTGAGATATAACGATTATAAAAAAAAAAATTTTTAATTGTGTAAATTTTGTCTGAATGCAGAGCAAGATTTAAAAAAATATGATATCTTGAATAACTTCAATTCAAGATAAGAAAGAACTAAAATGATGGAAAAACAAATAAAAACTTGCAAGCGTTCACTGGAAAAAACGAAAAATAAGTGAAAATTCTTAGAACTCAATGTATAAGGCGCTTTGATAATTCGTAGACACGGCGTCGTAAAGGACAACCGCTGGCGACATTGATCCATCTGCTTCTTCTTCCTCCTCCTTTTCTTCCTTCTCTTCTTTTTTTATCTTTTTCCTTTTCTTCCTCTTGTTTTTTTTTCTTTTCCTCTTCTTCCTCTTCTTTTTTTTCTTTTTTCTCTTTTTCCTCTTCTTCCTTTTCTCTATCTCCTTCTTCCTCTTCTTTTTTTTTCTTTTTCTTTTTCACCCTTTTTATCTTCATCTTTTCCTTTCTCTTCTTTTTCCTCTTCATTGGTCCGGGCCAAAGCACGATCAAGAAAAATAAAAACTATATTTCTGAGCTTTTAGTTTCTCCGTTTTTTTTTATTCAAAACTAAATGATTGAATTCGCAAGAATTTTTTCATACCCGATGAAAAAGCATTTAGAGAAAATTGAAAGAAAAACTGCATTACCAAAAGCTTTTTTATTCTAATTTCGCCGAGATATCTCATTTTTATTCTCCTCTCGTTCTTGAAATCGATTTTGAAGATTTATTTAAGTTTTATCAAAACAAAAATCAAAAAGATTTTAAAAGATCCAACTTTGAAACTCGAAGTTTCAGAAAAAAAATTCAATAATTTCATGATGATTTTACCGTTTTGTTTTTCAATCTTCAGCCATTTTTGTTTGTTTCAATTTTCTCCAATAAAAACGAAAAGTCAGAAATAAGAATACCTTTTTGAATTTTTTATTGTTAATGTTTATTGATTGAGTGGTTTGTTTATTTATTTATTTATTTATTTATTTATTTATTTATTTATTTATTTATTGTTTGATCGATTGCTTCCTTCGTTCTTAAAAGAAATCAGAGAGAAATGTTGCTAAAAGCAGAAACTTTGAATGCCTCGGATGTACGGTAAGTTTGGAATTTTGCTTTTAACTAATTTCAAAGTTATTCCCACTGAAGTTTTCTTATTTTGCAAAATAAAATTGAATTTGCAAAAAATTAAAAAACCTCAAATAATTATTTAAAAAAAAATCAAATAAAGTTAAAAGCAATTAAAAATCCTTTTGAAACTAATTCGGAAAAGTCAGAAAAAATGTGAGTTAAATCTACCATAAATTCCAGGCTATTTTTAAATTATTGCATAATCTGAAAGGTCTTTCTTCCATGCGGTTATTAATTTAAATTTATTGGGTTTTTTTCTATAAATTTAATTTTTCCGGTCAAATCGAAATTAAATGAACCGAGACGCCAACATGGATTTCAAGACGGCCTCCAATAACATGCATAATAAAAGGACCCCGAAATGGAATCTGCTGACGGTTTGATGTTTAAATAAAATCCCTTCCTTGATCCTGTGGAAGGGAGAAAGGGAGAGGCGATTAAAAGGTAATTCAACATGGAATGATTAATGCGGCATGAATAATTTGCGTTGAATTGCCTGCTCTTTGATTAAATGAACAAAAACTGAAGATTTTTGATCAAATAAATGGTGTTATTTATGATTTTACCGTTAAAAAGAATCTTAATTTATGATTTTTTGGCTGGATATATAAAAGATGCCCGGTCCATGATTAAATGTTTGAAATGAAATAAAGGAAAAAATTAAATTGAAAATTTTTTCTTGAAAAAATTGAATATGAAAAAAAAACCTTTAAAAAAAGCCAATAAAATTAATAAACTAATTGATAATTAATAATTGATAATTGATAATTGATAATTGATAATTGATAATTGATAATTGATAATTGATAATTGATAATTGATAATTGATAATTGATAATTGATAATTGATAATTGATAATTGATAATTGATAATTGATAATTGATGACAGAAAAATTAATCAAGTTATAAATAAAAACATTTCAAATGAAATCTAAAAACTATAAAAAAAACAAAACGTGATGTGTCTTTATATAGTCATGCTTTGTGCAGAGGGAGTAGCGAGGCTGGAGGATATAGAGAGTTGATTATTAAAAGGAGAAGGAAAGAGAGATTTCTTGTCACTTGGTTGAAGGCAGAACGTTTGAATGTGGTGAATTATTCATTGAAATTAAGTATCACTTCACCCTCGTTAGCGTTAGTAATGTTATTCAATGGTATATTTTGCCATATGACGTGGCTTATGACATCAAAGGGTGTATGGAAAAGTTACCTATGAAATAAACTTTTAAGTTTCGTTTGACATTTTAAAAATAAAAATTAAAAAAACTTGAAGTTTGTTAAAGAAGAACCAAAAAAAAAACAAATGTTGGTGTTGATGTGTGGTCAGTGACGAAAGAAAGTCATGTGAAGAATTTTGTTTTTTGAAATGTGCAACATTTGCATGGACGGGGGAGTTGGACGTGATGACTACTTAAACAGCGTTTCAAAGAAGAAATCTTTTTACTTTACTGTTTCTTGTTCTGAAAAGTTAGAAAGTTTCCGGCACTTGGTGAAATTAACTTGAAAAAATCTTTAATAGACCTGAAAAAATTATTTTTATAGTATAAACACAAGCAGAAAAAGTGATTGAAGAGGCTGTTGTGAGATGTTTTAGAAACAGAAAAGTCGATGAGCCAACATCAGATCTTTTTGGAAATCCATCTACTGGCCCAAAAGTCCAAATGATATTTGTAAGCACGATCTCTTGTGTATTCTCCAGCCAAGAAATAAAAAATCAGCCAACAACATTGAAAAGCAAAGAAAAATACGAAAATTGCATTTCAAATAAGAGGCAAGCACATAATATTAAGTTTCAACAAAGCCGAAACGAAAGCAACTTCAATCATTGATTGACACAACCACCCATCAGTAAAACGACAAACCACTTGGAGTGGATTGGTTAGCTGTACTCAGCCAAAACAGCCAACAAGAACAAGAATAACAACCAACCACACCCAGGAACACAACCAACCACACCAAAGAACACACCGAGTGAAAGAGACAACCATACCCAATGAAACAACCAACCATACTGAGTGAAACAAGCAACCATACCAAATGAAACAACCAACCATACAGAGTGGAACAAGCAACCATACCCAATGAAAAAACCAACCATACCCAATGAAACAACCAACCATACCCAATGAAACAACCAACCAACCAACCATACCCAATGGAACAACCAACCATACCGAGTGGAACAAGCAGCCATACCGAAAGAGACAAGCAACCTCCCAAAATTCAGCTTGTTTTAACACCGCCCCGTATGAAGTCCATGAAATGATCGTAGTCTAACAGGTTTCCCAATAGCTCCATAAATAATCATGATTTGTCTATAAATAATTTTTAATTGGCTATTAACCAAAGATTAAAAATATTTCAAAACATGAACACTTTTGAATTTCTTTTCCATATGAAAATTTTTTTCAATTAAAAAAAATTTTTTTCAATTTTTTTTTTCGGAGAACGCTTGAAATCAAACGTTAATAAAAAAAGAAAAAAACTCAATGATAAGAAAAAAACACAACTAAAATATGTGAAAAAATAAATCAATTTTTTTAAATTTGATATAAAAACATTGAACAAACCGGAAAAAGTTTAATAAAAAAAACAAACAGAGTAAACTGAAAAAAAAAAGTTTTTGTCGTTAGAGTCATGTTTTGTTCATGTTGGCGTCGACCGAAGTTCATAAAGTACAATCTGACTGCTCTCCTCTGGTGACCCCTGTGTCAGCATTACTTCACCACCACAACCACCACCACCACCACCACCACCACCACCACCACCACCACCACCACCACCACCACCACCACCACCACCATCACCATCACCACCACCACCACCACCACCACCACCACCACCACCATCACCACCACCACCACCGCCACCACCACCACCACCACAACCATCACCACCATCACCACCACCATCATCACCACCACCACCACAAAAATAAAAACAAAAAAAACTACATGTGAAAAAGAAAAACAAAAGTGAAAAATGCTACCTTGAACTCTTTCGAGATTTTGGCGTTTCAACTACCCTAGAGATAAAAAGTTTTTTTCTAATTAAATGAAATGAGCAATGCTTCAATGTAAGATGCCTGTGTGGAGAAGAAAAAAACGCTGAAAAACACCTTTGTGCATGATAAACTTGAAAAAAATTCGTTCTGGTATTTTTCATGGAAAAACTCAGTTTATATAATCTTTCAATTCAAGTTTTTGATTTTTTTCAAAGTACAGATTTGATTTTTAGCTAGTTTTATTTTAATTCCAGTTTCAAAAATGCAAAATATATTGACTATTGAGATACTCTCAATGCACTGAACCTCAAAAGATTTTTAAGTAAATTTATTCATACATCATTCCAGTTCTTTGTTTTTTTTATTTTATAACTCAAATAAAAGATTAATTTCTGTCCTTCATAAAAGCTTCCTAGAAATCGTTGAAAACACATAAAAAAACAGCGAACATTGAAAAAACCAAAAATTAATAAAAACGAAAAAACTGGACCAGGAAAGGTCGATGAATTGATGCATAACAAAAAAAAACAAAATAAATAGAGCAGTGAAAAATCAATTCATACAAATGATTAAGCTTCCGAACCAATAAAACAAATGTTTCCAAGTGACGTCATGAATTTAACTTACTTTCCAACCAATCACATTAAGACTTCATGTTTTCATCCTTTCGAACCCTTTTTTATGTCGACACTGTGTGTAATTTATAAATTCAATGTCCTTCATAAAGATTGTTTTGTTGAATGGTAACGTCACGTGAAGAAGAAAAAACAATACAGTGAGATTGCAACAAAAATAAACAAAACATGAAATTTTCAATAAAAAAACAACATGAAAATGTGAAAGAAAATTATTTTGAAAAAAAATGTTAAAAACAAAAAGAAATAGCAGAGAAAAGGCAGGAAAAAAAATTCCACAAAAAAAGACAAAATTATAAAGATAAAAAAACAAAGAACACCTTTCATCAAAACAAAATTAAAAAAACTTTGTAAAAACTAAAAAAATAGAAAATAAGTTAACAAAAAAAATTAATACCGCAATTTAAGAAAAGAAAAATTCACATTAAAAAAAGAATTTTTTCGTGATTAAAACAAAAAAAACGCCGACAATTGTCCAAAATGTGTTAAGTATTGGACGGAAACAAGTTGAAAAATAAATAAATGCCTCGTAAATGTGTCTCAGCGGTTTGCAAACAAAGAAAAAAAAGTTGGCAAGTCTTCACTTGTATTCACATCTCCTCGTCATAAAAACGACAAACCAGGCTGTTTACGTGGTCAAAAAGAAGAAAGAAGAAAAGATTAAAAAAAAGGAAAAAAAACAAAAAAAAAACAAGAAAAATGAGAAATGAACAAAGAATCATTGACTTCATGCTGTTAAAAATTGAAAAAAAACACAACTGAAAAGACAAAAAAATAGATTAAAATTTATGGAAAAATAAACGTGAAATTGACACTAAAATGTTTCAAAGGTAGTTCTAAAAAGAAATGAATCAAAAAAACACTTCATTTTTATTTTTTCAATTTTTTATTTCAATTTTTTCTTATTTAATTTAATTTTTTATTATTTAATTTTATTTTTCATTATTTAATTTTTTTTTATTATTTAATTTTATTTTTTATTATTTAATTTAATTTTTTATTATTCAATTTAATTTTTTTATTTTTTATCTTAATTATTTCATCTTTAATTTTGCTTTTCAAATGTTTTTTCTAATTTCTCCCATCCCATATTACGTCATGCTTTAAGACTTTCCACATATTATAATAGCTTAGAGAAGTGCCTTATATAAAAGTAAGTAAAAACTCAGAGGTTATCACGTGACACAAGCGCATGTTTCTGCGTCTGTGGTGAATTTTTGGTGTCCAGTTGCTTGAACGACTGCACGAAAAAACCATTCGTTGAATGCTGGCCAAATATTTGTTTGTACGTGGGGTAACTTGGTTGAATGGTTAGTTCATGAACACGTGTTTTTATCATAAATTCTTTTTTAATCTACTGTCATCAAGGTAATTTTTCATTTCAACTATTTTATTTTTCAAATTTTTCCATTTTTTGAAATTTTTTTAATGTGTTTTTAATGAATGTAAAAGAAAAAAAATTCTACCCCACAGTCAGTTTTGTTGTTTTTCACAAATGAAAACTATGATTAATTGCGTTTTTCAATGCTTTTTGAACCTCGGACTGAATTTTTCTTTGTTTTCAAATGATTCAACATCTCTTTCACTCATTTTTCTTGCTGTTTAAGTGTTGAAAAAAAATTTCTAGTGAAGTCCAACACTTTACCATCTATTTTTCATGTCACACCACTTTGTTGCTAATTTTTTTGGTGCTAGTAATGGAAAAATAGTTTTCACAAAATTTTGGTTTTTCAATTTTTAAAAACAAAAAAAATTTCAATTTTTTTTTCAATTTTTGGTGTGTGAGAATTTAATTTCATAAATTCAAAAAATGATTCTCCAAGCAGTAAAAGTTATTTTTGAAAGGTATAACTTTTTTTTCACAAGTTAGCAATTTTTATCTTCAATAGAAAAATTTTTTTCAATTTTTTCAACTGTTTTTTTATATTTGGAGTTGATACTGAAAAAAACGATGAGAATCTTTGTTCAAAATCCTAATGAAGTAACCATGATTTCGATTAACCCTTCCGAAATGAGGAGGTTTTGTCCATAAATGTTCATGGATGTTCATAAATGTTCGTAAATGTTCATGGATGTTCATGAATGTTCATGGATGTTCATGGATGTTCATGGATGTTCATGGATGTTCATGAATGTTCATGGATGTTCATGGATGTTCATGGATGTTCATGGATGTTCATGGATGTTCATGGATGTTCATGGATGTTCATGGATGTTCATGGATGTTCATGGATGTTCATGAATGTTCATGGATGTTCATGGATGTTCATGAATGTTCATGGATGTTCATGGATGTTCATGGATGTTCATGGATGTTCATGGATGTTCATGGATGTTCATGGATGTTCATAAATGTTCATGGATGTTCATGGATGTTCATGGATGTTCATATCATAATTTATTATATGAATTATTGGGAGCAAACATCGAAAAATGAGATAATTGCGACTGAGATAAAAAAACATAGATTTGAAGCCCTTAAAAAAATTCTTGAGTTAAAAAAGAAAAACTGAAAATGGAAAAAAAACGATTTTTGAACAATTTTTAAACTATTTTGACTAAAACAAAACAAAACTTACTGAAAGTAGTAAAAACCCCGATAAAAAACAGAAATCGATAAAAAATCGAAATGTTTTCTATTCAGTGGTTTTTTGTTGTTTTTTAAAAATTTTCAACAAAACCGAATTTTCTGGAATTTATTGAATAACTTACAACGGTTCGTAAGAGTCGCTGCTTGCTCAAAAGATGGCATTGAGTGTGTTACTACGACGACGATGACTACTACTACTACTACTACTACTACTACTACTACTACTACTAATACTACTACTACTACTACTACTACTACTACTACTACTACTACTACTACTACTACTACTACTACTACTACTACTACTACTACTACTACTACTACTACTACTACTACTACTACTACTACTACTACTACTACTACTACTACTACTACTACTACTACTACTACTACTACTACTACTACTACTACTACTACTACTACTACTACTACTACTACTACTACTACTACTACTACTACTACTACTACTACTACTACTACTACTACTACTACTACTACTACTACTACTACTACTACTACTACTACTACTACTACTACTACTACTACTACTACTACTACTACTACTACTACTACTACTACTACTACTACTACTACTACTACTACTACTACTACTACTACTACTACTACTACTACTACTACTACTACTACTACTACTACTACTACTACTACTACTACTACTACTACTACCACTACTACTACTACTACTACTACTACTACTACTACTACTACTACTACTACTACTACTACTACTACTACTACTACTACTACTACTACTACTACTACTACTACTACTACTACTACTACTACTACTACTGCTGCTGCTAAAAATCAGATAAAATAGACAAGAAGAAGGGGAAGAATCATTATATGAACAGCGGACGAAACTCGAACAAGCTTAGAAGGAGTTTAATAAAAAATTCAAAAAAAGCAAGAAATAGATTGAATGGTGACACCAGCGAAAAGCTGTAGTAAATTCAGCAGAAAAAATATTTTTTTGAATATGAAAACTTTTCGACCTGCAAAGTGTCGTAAGTTTTTTTTTACCTTTTTTTATTTTTTAATGATTTTTTATATTTTCGTTTTTTCCTACTTTATATTTATTTTCACGTTTTGGAACAAAAAAAATTATTTTCAAGTCGAAAAGTGAAGCGTTAAAGTTTTTTTTTCAAATTTCGAAACGTGGTCACCATGAAAAATGGTTAACTTGATTCACTCCAATCAGATCATTCATATAGCGCTGATACACACTGTTCAAAAGCGCTCTGCTACAAACTGTTTAAACTACATAGTTGTAAGGGCTTTACGAAATGAAAAAAGAGAAGTAATTGAGGTGAGATTGGGGGAAGAGAGTTCCATAGAAGGGGCCCACAGTAGGAAAGTGCAGATTTAGCATAAGTACTATTAGAAGGTATCCTTAAAAAATGAGAATAAGTAGATCTCAGTCCCTTACGAGGATGCAACTTAAAAAGGACACCTAAGTAGGTAGGTGAGTGATTAATTTCTATTTTGAAGATGAGAGTGCAGATTTTGGAAACTTTCGAAAATAAAATATAAATTATTTTTTCTTGCTTAAAGATTTTTTTCTTAAGTGAAAAGTATCTTTTCAAAACTCATTTTTCCAGTGAAATTTATTTTAAATTAAACAAAACTCTATATGAATAATTTCAACGCCAAAGCTGCAAAATACCAATAAACAGTTTTCGTAAAAAAAACATTTTCGCAAAAGCGAAAATGCGCGGCAGCAAAATACATTTGGGTGGTGAGAGTTTTTTTGGTTAATGCATGCAAAGTTTGGGACTTTTGTAGATAGAGTGACATCATGAAAAAAAAACATCACAAAAAAACATCACACAGTTTTTGTAGTATGGTTTCTTAGTTAAATAATTGTTTTGAAAGTTTTCAGTATTTCAGTTTTTGAACAATTCTACAAAAATGAAATTCCATCAAAACTGTTTTTTTTAAATAAATGATTGAGTATTGTTTTTATGCTAACTATCATAAAAACAAAAGTTCAGTATTTATTCAAAAATGTGAAGAAAAAAAATTCTAAAAAAAAAAATCTTCAAAATTTAACTTTCATTTTTTTAATTGAGATATTTTTCTGTGTTCTTCAAATTCAAATATTCGTTTTCCTACTTTTTATTTTTTTCAATTCCAAGATCTGCCTGTTTGCAGTGAGAAAAAAATCGTTTTGAAAATGAATGAAATTCATCCGTCAATCAATCTTTTTTTGTTTTTGACTGAATTTCCCCTGTTTCCACCTTACCAGTTTTCGTTATTTATCACTTTTTCTTTCTTTTTTTCTTTTTTAAAAAGGCGAAAATTGCGTCGACGAAAAACTTCAAAGCATGTAGCAAAACTATTGCAAAAAGTGACTGTCAGGTATCCGTCATAATAAGCAAGTCTCTTTGCAACTTTTCGAATCTAATACTTTTTCATATTTCGGAAGTTTTTCATTTTTTTAATTTCGAGGTACCCTTTGATAATCATACAAAAATTTTTTAATAGTTAAAAACAAAACTTGAAATATTTAGCGAAAAAAAACTTATACTAATTTTAATAATGAACCTAATAGTAATCTCATCCATTTGAATTTTTTTTTGAAATTTGAGTATACTGGTTATTTTTATTTGAAATTCAAATTTAATTTTTAAGTCGCATTTTTTTGGCGTTTTTCCTTATATTCTTTTTGACCTTTTTTCCTTCTTTCATCTCCCATCTTTACGTCCAGATTCTTTCGGACTTCAAACAATCCTCCAACCACCCAAGCATCCAAACAATCCTCCAACCACCCAAGCATCCAAACAAACAGCCATTCATCTATTTACTTACCGATATTTTTTAATATTATTACACAAAATGTTCTTTTATTACAATTTCAAAAAAAGAATTGAAAAAGAACTTGACTACACAAAAAAGTAATCCCTCTAACCCCTTCTAAATGTATACACATACTTATACATAAACAAACATGCACACAAACGCACACACACACACACACACACACACACACACACACACACACACACACACACACACACACACACACACACACACACACACACACACACACACACACACACACACACACACACACACACACACACACACACACACACACACACACACACATATCCATACAAACACAGATAAAAATACACAAGGCTGTGATGGACATAGAACCCTCCATTTAACTTGGCTTTCAACCAACCACTAGCCTCATGAACACACACACACACACAGACACATACACACACACACACACACACACACACACACACACACACACACACACACACACACACACACACACACACGCACACACACACACACACACACACACACACAAACACACACACACACACACACTGACATTCAGATGCAACTATACACACCTCATGTGTGACCTCATACACAGACAAGCCTCTAAAACACATATAAAACATGTACTGCTTTTTGTATTCTTCTTTGTACTCTTCTGTACTACTTTGTACTACCACATACACACACACACACACACACACACACACACACACACACACACACACACACACACACACACACACACACACACACACACACACACACACACACACACACACACACACACACACACACACACACACACACACACACACACACATACACACACACACACACACACACACACACACACACACACACACACACACACACACACACACACACACACACACACACACACACACACACATACATACACACACACACACACACACACACACACAAATTATATATATAATTTTGTTTTTAAATCTTTTTATCTACTCCATTTTGTTATTTTTGTTTTTACGTGACCTATTTAGATATTATCGACGAATTTACCGCTGAATTATAAAGACACTTTTAACCTCATTCTTTAAACTCGTTTCAAAAACTTATTTTTTCTTTGATTTTTTGTTTTTTTGTTTTTTTTATTTTTTGTTTTATTTTTTGTTTTGTTTTTTTTTTCATGTGGCCATTTGTACGTTTGTCTGTTTGCTTTCGGCTTTGTCTTTATGCACCTATATCTTCTTTATTGTAGAAACTGGACGGCCCTTCAGCGCTATTCATTTGTTTTATTAATGTTTTTATTATTATTATTTTTTTTAATTTTGTTTTTTCATTGTTTTTGTTTTTATTGTTTTTGTTAATTTTGTTTTTATACTATGGAACTTTCTCTTTTTGTTTTTTTTTAATTTTTTTGTGTAATCCGATTTTTCAATGTGGTTTTTAATGTGATTTTTTTTTCAATTTTGTGAAGTTTTTTTGTTATAGAGTATATTTTTAGAGTTTTTCTAGACACTCCAACAGAACCCTCAAATAACTTTTCAAAAAAACAATGCAGTGAGAGTATATTGAATCAAAATCGCTCAAAGCCTTCAAGCTCGCCACATCAAGTGAAACTTATCTTTCAAGCTGGCCACAGACTCAAGCAATTGATCAAACTTAAAGCGACTGGTGAGGAATAGGAGAGTATGGGAAACGGAAGAAGGAAGGAATGGTGTGACATGGAAACCTTCGAGCATGATTGGCTAACAAATTGCAAAAGTTTTTAATGATTTGAGTTTACTTGCTTCCTCTTCTTTGTTTCCTCTTTTTCCGCAGTGGTGGAAATACTCGAAAGTTTATTTCTATGAAAAGTTAATTTAAATATAAGTTAAACAATTTAAATTCTTGTCCACATGAAAAAACTGCTAATATGGTTTTTCAAATTGAAAAAAATCTCGGAATAAAGATTTTTTAAATAACAAAACGTGTTAATTAAGAACTATTTGGCTTCACAATAAAAAATAATTGGCGCATGAAACTTCTGAAATTGTCAATTAAAAATAAGAAGACCTGAAAGTCAGCACGAAATTCCAAAATGAAGATTCAAAAAATAAAAAAGTTTATTGCAAAATAGTTTTATTTCAACTGGAAAAATTAAAAAATAATCAAAATATAAAATTTTACGAATTTCCAAACAATGTTTGTAAATTATGAAAAAATGATATAAAAATTAAAAAAAATTGTGAAAAAAATGATGAAATGAGTTTTTTTTCAAACATAGAGCAAAGCAAAGGTTTATTTGGGTAGTTTTGATTCCTGAGAGATTCATGGTTCGAAATGGTTCAGTTTTTGACTCATTCTGAAGACAGCTTGACAGTCGATATAATTCGAATAGAAACACAAAAAGACAATTTTGAGGTCCTCAGCTTTCTTTCACCTTTTCAATTCAAATTTTCGTTTTTGATAAGAAGAAAACTTCACCTTTCAATTTCAATTCTCATCGAAAAGCGAATTTTGAATTATAAAAAATAAAAAAATGAAAACTGGAATATCAAAAATTAATGAATGAATACAGTTTTCTTTATACAGTTTTTTTTTTAATATTTTTTTATTTTTTCAAAACCGGGTTTTTTAAAATTATTTTTTAAATTATTCATACTTACAAGACAAGTCAAGTATGTTTAGATTGAAAAAATATTCAATTACTGAATAAAATTTCATTGCATCCTCAATTGTTAGACGTTTCATTATTAAAAAAACTAAAATAAATGATACAAAAATATTTAAAACAAAAAAACTCAAATCTTGAACATTAAAAAACAATTCTTAGTGTGAGTTACATACTTCTTCTTTATTGAGGAAAAACTCCAAGGACAAAAATAACGTCTCTGTGTCCGACGTCCAACCCTTCTTTTTGACACAAGCATTTTCAATCGCAACCTCGAATTTGAAAGCAAATATATCAAATCAGACTAAAAACTTAATTTTTTTCTACTTCAAAAAAATAATAAAAATTCAACAAGAAAAAAATGAAATGCATTTTTTCCAAACTTGGTTTCCGTGCTGGTTGATGCAAAATACCTTTAGCTAATTAACTTGCAGAGTTCAAATTGAGAAAAAAACTTTTATGGAAAATTAGATTAGCACAAATCTTCCCACTCAGGCAATTGTGAGAATTTCAATTTGTGTTTTTTATGTTCTTCCAACCACTGGCCACGCTACCACAGCGTCTGTTATCAACTCAAGCAGGAATTTTTTTATTTTGTGGAGTGGTTGTTTTGCCGCGTTGGTTCTTATCCTACCCTGTGTTAAATTGTCCAGAAAGTCTCACACGAAAGCTATTAAGCTAAGGCGGTAGTTGCTGTTGCAGAATTAGAAAAATACATTTGATAAATTGAAAATAATAAAAAAAATGATGAAAACAAAATTAAAAAAAAACAAAAAGCGAAACAAAAAAACATTAAAAACTTGTAAAAGTTAAATTCCAGAGAGAAAGCAGAGTAGCATTAGTGAGACTGAATGAAAATTTTATTAATGAGAAAGGTTAAAAAGCAAAGAGGCTTATGAAGGCAAATGAGGAGTCGTAAATCAAAGGTATTAGCAACAATAAATCATATAGCGCTGCCTAAAAACCTTTCAATTTTTTATTCTTTTTGCTAGTACTTTAATATTTTGGTCTAGAATTCTGTTTTCGTTTCCCACAATGGACTTTTATTTTGTTTCCTCAATAACAAACTCCCAATAAAATTAATCCGCCATTTGGTTTGTTGACAAAACAACAAAAATTAAACAAATTATTTCTTTTTTATGGAATAAAGAATCTTTTTTGTTTCACTTTGTTTCAATTTGATTTTTTAATATCAAAATTGAATTTGAGTTTTTCAATATATGAATCACCTTCTTTTATTTGGTAAAAATAATATTTTATTTGAGATATTTTAATCTATTTTTCCGTCAAAACCTCACTTACTTTCACAAAAGACTCAAACCATTACACCTCAATAAAAGGTTATTTTACTTTGTGGGGTAGATTATTCGAATTGAAATTCACTGCATACGTACATTACATTACGACAGAGAAAATTATTGAAGGGTGTTAGTCCACAAGAGCTTCAAACTACTAAAGTTGTATTGAAAAAAATTGTTACAGTGTGAGAAAAAAAACTTATTATTTTTATTTATTTAATTTTTTTCTGTATAAGATTTTAAAAAAAAAGTTGAAGGCTTAATAACACAATTCCAAGACCACACTTTTAGCGTTTAAATGCCTTATAAGCAACACCCTTTTGAAGAAGTTTTGAAATTGAGTGGAAAAATGAAAAAAAGAGTTGGGTTTTCATACAGGAAGGAGTGTATGCAGAGGGGATGTGAGCTGTAATTCACTTCACAACTTCGCTTCAAACCGCAGTGCAAGTTCACTCAGATGAAATTTTGGGATGCAGTTGTTCAAAAGAAGAATAATTATTTTGAATTTATTTTGAAAATAAATCATGCTGAACAGCAGTTTTTTGGAAAAAACGGATGGTTGTGATCACCACTCTATCGTTTGACTCCAACTAACAAACGTGATGTCACATGCAAAAAAAAAAATACCTGGAATAAATAAATAAAAACACTTGAAACAAAGACAAAAAATTTTGAAAATGATAGTTATTGAAAATGAAAAGCGAACATTTTTTAGATGAAAAATTTTTGGAAAAAAAAGTTTTGAATGGAAAAATTTTGGACGAAGATTGATTTTTGGAAATGTCGTTTGTGAGGTGTGCATGGCGGTCAATAGAATTTCGTGAAATTCCACCTGATCGCATGAAATGTACTCAGTTGGTGGGAAAAAAAGTTATTTGGAATAAAAAAATTATTTGAAAAATAATATTATTTGAATAAAAAAAAACAAAAAAATAACCTTTTTTATTGAGTTTTGTCACGACTATATGACGTGATCCACTCGAAGTCGTAACTACTCCTTGGGTTCATTCTTTCGTTTTTCTGACTACTATTTATTTTTATTAAAAATTTAAAATTCACAACTGAGTTTTTTTTTGAAAATCTTTGAAAATTAATAAAAAATAAAAAATAAAAGTTGTCATGAAACATTAAAAATTCACAAAGCAATCACACAAGAGCCGTACATTTTTCTTTTTTGAGTTTGTGTAATTTCAACAATTTTTTGAAATAAACTTTTAAAAACTTCTTTGAAATCAAAAAATGAAAAAACAAAAAAAACTACACTCAAAATGAAGAAGAAAAAAAACAAAAACATGAAAAAGTCCTGAATGAAAATAAATGAAAAAACCCCACAAATTCCTTCGCTGGACCGTTTTCCCGATTAGATTTGTTAATAAATCTTGCTGGGAACATTAGTAGTCTGCTGCAGGAATTGATGTTTGACTTATAATTGTTTAATACCGCTGTTCCCTCTAAATCCACCAACGCAACTCATTCCCTCGTGCTAGTTTAACGTTTTTTTCATTAATTTTTTTAAATTTAAAAATTTAAGTTGTTTTTATGGTTTTTGAGTTTTTTAAATTTGAATTTCTTTTGTTGAAGTTTTCAAAAAAAATTGCTATCAACTTCTCGTGTTGAATTTTGATTTTAAAATGCCAAAACCTCATTAAAAAATTCTTTTTTTTCATTTCAAATCCTTTTTTCAGCTAAAAAGACAACAGTAAATTCTATAGTTTGGAATGTTAATTAACGGTCAACATTGAAAAATTCAAAAAATTCTTCTCCATCACCATTGAAAAATTTTCAAAATGTTTTAAAACCCAGCCCTGGTTTTTGAGTTTTTTCATCTCGAAGATTGTTAAAAACAAATAAAATTTAAAAAGTTTTTTTCAAACAAAAAAAAACTTTGATGCAGCTTATGAGTGAGATACATCCTCAATTGAATCTTTCCAGTTAATTGTCTCAACACGCCAGTGGCATTCAAAAAAAAAAAAAATTTCAAAATTTTACTGACAACAGTTGAAAGTGTTATAACATAAAAATTTCAAAATGACTCAAAAAACATTTAAAAAATGAAAAAAGGGTTAAAAAGCTCACAAAAATTATTCAAACACCACCAAAACAAAACTAATTTGCATACTTCAACTAAAAACTTTATCTCTGAAAATTTAAAAGCGTACAGAAACCCAATTTATAGGGACTTTCCAACGATAAATTTGCAAAAGTCCAGAATAATCTTCAAATAATTCCAAATTATTTTCCAATAATTCAGGTTTTTTGTAAAATTTCTAAATTATTTTTGCATCCTTTTAATTTAGAACTGTCTTGAGATGAGTCTCCACTAGCTATCAACCATCCCTACCTCCACCACCACCACTACTACTACTACTACTACTACTACTACTACTACTACTACTACTACTACTACTACTACTACTACTACTACTACTACTACTACTACTACTACTACTACTATTACTACTACTACTACTACTACTACTACTACTACTACTACTACTACTACTACTACTACTACTACTACTACTACTACTGCTACTACTCCTACTACTACTACTACTACTCCTACTACTACAATCTCGGCCAGGGATTCATTTTACAAATACATTTTTTTTGAAGTGGAAGACGAGGCGTAAACAGTTTTCTTGTTTTTCTTCTTCCAAACCGACAACTAAATCGAGTGACGGTCCAGAATGTCGTGGTTTGCCAGCAGCTTTTTGTCGATGTGGAGGCCTTTTGCGACGCTTTGTTTTACCGGGCAGAACCAATCACACCTGGTCTTGTAAGGGTTGTCTTCCCGTAGCGTCCTATGGCACAGGTTGACACACCTGGTCTTGTAAAAATTCATTTTTTTCTAGCATTCGAAGTAAGCACAAATTGACAATCATGATACTACTACTACTACAAGATCTGCCATCTTTCCTAGTAAAACCACTACTAATAACACTAGACACTCAAAAGCCAAATAACTGAAAATAATTTTAAAAAATTTCAATAGAAAATTTAAAACTTCAACTGGAACAACATTATGTACCTTCGGCTTTAAGTAACGAGAAGGATAAATTCTAAAACTTGATGTGAAAAACATGAGTGCACCGAAAATAAAAACCATTTTTCTTTTTTATATAGTTTTTTTACTTTAAATTTTTCTAATTTTTCAATTTCAATATTTTTCCACTTGAAAATTATATTTTTTTTTTCAAATTCAAAATTTTTCAAAGTTTTTTCACTTATAAGTAATAACTTTTGATTTTTTTAAAAATCTTCAAAGTATTCTTTTATTTTTTATTTTAAAATAATTGAAAATATTTTAACTTTTTGCATCCTGTTCAAACTGTCGTAGTTCAATCAAAACCCTTTTAACATTTTTTGAATAAACTATTTTTAAACTAATTTTTCGAAGATTTGAAAAAAATTATTCCATTGTTGCAAAATAAAAATACTCTTGAAAATTTGAATTTTTCTCAAAAGTTGAAAAACTCTTTTTTTTAGTATTAAAAAGTGATTGAAGTTCCTACTTGAAAAAATCTCCACTTTGCAAAATTCACAAAACTGAGCCGTATGAAAACCGAAATAATTAATTTAAAAAATAAAATGAATTTTTAAAAAATAATTGAATTAAAAAAATAATCGAATTAAAAAAAATAAATGATCGAATCATGTTCGCCTGATAATGATGATAAGCTTTTAATATCAGTTTTTATCGTTTAACAATTTGCTATTTTTTGCACCAAGCGATGCTTATTCCTTTCAGTGCCGATCCCCTCCAGCCACACAAATTATAGTGCAAGTTTTCATATCATTTCAAACCACCACCCACCCTCCACACACCCATGCAAACAACCACCCACCCTCCACACAACCATGCAAACAACCATCCACCCTCCACACAACCATGCAAACAACCATCCACCCTCCACACACCCATGCAAACAACCATCCACCCTCCACACACCCATGCAAACAACCATCCACCCTCCACACACCCATGCAAACAACCATCCACCCTCCACACACCCATGCAAACAACCCCCCACCCTCCACACACCCATGCAAACAACCCCCCACCCTCCACACACCCATGCAAACAACCCCCCACCCTCCACACAACCATGCAAACAACCACCCACCCTCCACACAACCATGCAAACCCATCCTACTTATCACTATGTTCTTCCACTGATTTTAGCACTGTGAAAATTTTATGGCTTCTATCCTTGCTGTTCACAACCCATCCTTCATCACCCATCATCTTTCACCCATCATCTTTACCCATCTTCCAACCCACAACTCATCACTCACTACCCAACTCCCAACCCACAACCACCATCGACCACTTATTATCAGCCACTCACCACTTACTCTCCACATTCCAGCGTCCAATACCACCACTCATTCAACCCAATATTCAACACCCCTCCTCCCTTCCATCCAATATCCAACATTAACCACCCCCCCCATCCACTATTCAACACCAACCACCCCCCCCCCATCCACCCATCCAACATTCAACACCAACCACCCCCCCCCATCCAATATTCAACCACCCCCCCATCCAATATTCAAATAATGTGTCTATTACTCCTACCTCAGGCGAATCATTCAATTGCATAGAGGAGGCATGATGGATAGACCACGAATTGCTATTAATTGATACTTGGAGAAGAAATAAAAACAAAAAAATAAATAAAAATATTTTAATAAAAATATTAAAAAATTAAAAAAATAAAAATAAAAATCTTTTAATAAAAAAATAAATAAATAAAAACAACAAAAAAATAAAAGAAAGCTTGTGTCGTTTTTTTTGAATGATAAATGAGTCAACTTTTCCATCCATCAATTAATCAAGCTTGTGACTCGCAGGGAACAGCGACTTGTTGAGTCGATTAGTTGCACCAATTATTTCTTTCTTTCACTCATTCACATACTATCATTCCACTCCATCCATCATTGTAAACTCTTTTACTACTGCATCTATGTACTATTTCAGATCGTTGTTCTTATTTTTTTAACTTTTTTTTTTACATAAGGGTATTTTTACATTCATTTTGATGATTCATTATTCTTTGGAGAGGTTCTAAGCGATTTTTTATTGTAATTTTCATTTTAATTATAGCGCTTCGGTTTAATTCCTTTTTTTTCCTTTTTTTATTCGAACTTTTGTTTTGTTTTTCTAAAAAAATATTATTTTAAATTTATTCTATAATTATTTTCTCATTTTTTCATAAACCCATCCATAAATCCATCCATAAATCCATCCATCAATCCATCCATCAATCCATCCATCAATCCATCCATCAATCCATCCATCAATCCATCCATCAATCCATCCATCAATCCATCCATCAATCCATCCATCAATCCATCCATCAATCCATCCATCAATCCATCCATCAATCCATCCATCAATCCATCCATCAATCCATCCATCAATCCATCCATCAATCCATCCATCAATCCATCCATCAATCCATCCATCAATCCATCCATCAATCCATCCATCAATCCATCCATCAATCCATCCATCAATCCATCCATCAATCCATCCATCAATCCATCCATCAATCCATCCATCAATCCATCCATCAATCCATCCATCAATCCATCCATCAATTCATCCATCAATCCATCCATCAATCCATCCATCAATCCATCCATCAATCCATCCATCAATCCATCCATCTATATAAATACTTCTATTCCTTCATTTGTCTATTTATTCATTCATTCATTCATCCATTCACCCATTCATCCATTTATCCATTTCAACTTACTCATTCATCTAATTTTTCATTCATCCGTTTATCCATTCATTTATTCGTCTATTTATCCATTCATCCGTTTATTCCTTTATCCATTCATCCAATCATTCTTCCATCCATTCATTTACTTATTCTTTCATCCATTCATCCTGACATCCTTCCATCCATTCATCGATTCATCCATTCATCCATTCATCCCTGTACTCATTCATCGATTCATCCATTCATCCAGTCATCCAATCATTCTCCCATCCATTCATTTATTTATTCATTCATCCATTCATCGATTCATCCATTCATCGATTCATCAATTCATCGATTCATCCATTCATCGATTCATCCATTCATCGATTCATCCATTCATCGATTCATCCATTCATCGATTCATCCATTCATCGATTCATCCATTCATCGATTCATCCATTCATCGATTCATCCATTCATCGATTCATCCATTCATCGATTCATCCATTCATCGATTCATCCATTCATCGATTCATCCATTCATCGATTCATCCATTCATCGATTCATCCATTCATCGATTCATCCATTCATCGATTCATCCATTCATCGATTCATCCATTCATCCATTCATTCCTCCACTCATTCATCGATTCATCCATTCATCCATTCATCCATTCATCCATCCTCTCATACACTCATCCAATGATTTTCTTAAACGTATCACCTTCCACTATCGGCTGAAAACATCGCCATGCAATTGCAAAGCACCAAAAGCTGTCAAAATGTGAAGAAAAAAAAACTAAAAAAACCAAAAGAACAAAAGTTGAAAAGAAACATTTTGTTGGTGAAAAAAAAACAAACTGAAGAAGAGTTAAAATAAATGAAATTTAAATAAACGTATGAAATTTTTAAAATGAATTTTGAATAAAAAATTGGAAAAATGTTAGCGAACAAATTATTAAAAAAACAATTTTTAATCAAAAGATTCCGGAATCTTTCACGTCTTTGAGTTCCTTCTCAATGAGGGTTTTCTATTTGTGAGAATGAGCAAGAAGCGAACATGAAAGCAACTGAGAGGACAAAATGAAGACTATGTAGAGGTTGAAGAGTCAATAAAACTTGTCGTTTTTATGTCGAAAAAAAAAACAATTTATACAACACGACTGCAAAACAATTGATGACGCTGGAGTCTGAGAAGTTTTTTTGTGATTTTTATAACAAAACTAATTTTTAGTTTTTCCACGATTTTCAGTGCAAAATCGAAAAAATTATTAGTTTCAAAATTTTTATTTTTTCGTTGAAATCAACTAAGAAAAATATCAAAACAAAAAATGAACATTAGAAATAAAGTGAATAACTCTCGTATGAACCAAAAGATTAAAAAAATTGTTTAGTTCCGAATAAGATAATTGTTAGGAATAGAAAAACCTTTTTTATAAACTGTTTGTTGCATGTTTTTCTGTAAAAAAATTGTTTTTTCTGGAGGTGTTTTTGAAAAAAATTCGTTTTGCTGTTTCCATCGAATAAGCAACCACTACCTTTTCAGATAGTCTTTGTTTTGTTTTGTTGTTTATATCGATGATGTCACAGCCATTAGTATTTTTTATTTTTTGATCATTTTTTAAAAGTATTTTTGATTATCTTATATTTATGTTTTTATCATTTATAAGTTTTTATTTTATTTTTTGAAATAAACCACCATAGTTTAGTACACTCTCTTTTAAAATATATTTTTCAATATTTTCATTTAATTATTTCCGGCATTCGACAAGCCCTCCAGTTTGAAGCACTTGAAACATCTTCGGAGCTGGAACGCTGAAGAATGCATAAAAACTTGAAAAGTGAAACAAACAGAGGCATCTGCATGTAATATAATGTAA
This sequence comes from Branchellion lobata, assembly GCA_947562095.1. Classification (NCBI taxonomy): domain Eukaryota; kingdom Metazoa; phylum Annelida; class Clitellata; order Hirudinida; family Piscicolidae; genus Branchellion; species Branchellion lobata. Next base: position 444,923 of record OX387252.1, on the reverse strand, counting down.
TAAGGTTTTGAAAAGATTTTTGGCGTGAGTGCATGCAATCAAAATGGTCACATGGAATTCCAGCTCAATTTGCTTCAGATTCCTATGAATTAAAACGTTGTTCTTTCAAACAAAAACTTCCTTTTCAGATTCAAAAAAGTTACCGCTGTTTTTTTTGTTATTTTCCCTGTGAATATGAAAAAAAATCAACTTTTCAAACACAGAAGTCTTTTATTGAGTGGAAAGTTTCAAGGAAATAACAAGGTATCAAATTTCTTAATAGATTTAAGTGACGCAATTTTCAAAAAAATATCAATTGAATAAAAATAATAGACATGATTAGTTTTTCCAACTTAATTCAATAAATTACAATGATGAAAATGAAAAAAAATACAAAAAAAAATTATTAAAAAAAATTATTTGTTAAAATAACTTTGAGTTTCAGTTAAAAGTTTAACCAAGTGCTCTCTTGTGACAAAAGCAATCTACTGATGAAAAAACAACGAGAGAGTTGTATACTATAGGTTGAAAAAAAAAGAAAAAAAAAATTGACGAGAAAAAAAGCGCATAATCAAACACATACATACATTGATGTTAAAATAAAAACTGAAAACATTAAAGTCATAAACAAACAAAAAATCCAGAAACGTCATGATAAAATAGCGATAAAAAACTTGAAAAAAATGATGCTTACAGATTAAAAATAATAAAACATGAAAAATATGAATAATTAAAACCCATTGCAAACCAGAAAAAAATAGAGAAAACACTCGAAAAGGAAAATAAAAAATAAAAACAAGAAATCATTTGAAACATTGTGTACAAAAACTCTTGAGAGATGATAGTGGAATGTTTAAGATAAGTGTTATCAACACTTCTCTCATGAGTTCGTTTAAATTTTTATCATTTTTAAAAACTAGTATACTATTAATAATTGTGATTTTTTTCCTAATCTTTTAAGTTTTTTTATTTTACTTTGATTTTTCAAGTTTTAAATTCAGTTTTTCAATACTTTTATTGTTATTACGGATGCTCCTTCTCCACCATCCCCTTCATCCCCAACACCATGATCAACAATGTTACTAACATCCTCATACATCTTCCATAACATTTTTTCATTCTTTATGTCTCGATCTTTTTTTGTCATAATTTTTTTCTTTTTTTATTTCTAATTTTGCATTTCTTTAATTTTTTTCGTTTGTTTTTCCATCGTTTTTATTTTTCTTATTTTTATTTTTTTTCTTTTCTATCATTTTCTTCTTTTCATTTTTCTCCTCAGAATCATCTTCGTCTTCTTCCTCTTCAGCCATTGCCATTGAACAAGAGTTCTGATCCTTCAACTTTCAAGGCAACAGTGCACAGTTCAAACGCTTATTCACCAATTAATTCCAATAAACGAATCCAGTTCCCATTCAAAACTTAATTAATTCTTTTATTTCAAAATAATTTTTTTTGTAATAAACAATTTTTTTCTATTTTTTAAAATGATTTTATTTTAATCCTCCCAAAACGATGTTAATTAAGTTTTTTTATTTTTTTTATTAACGTTTTTTTCTTTTTCACAAAATTATAGTTTTGATTAAAAGTTTATTTTTTAAAATAAAAAATGATGAATCCGAAATTAGCTTCAAAGCCCAAAAAAATTTTTTTCTCATAAAATTCACAAGTTTAACTGACCATAGATTGATAATCAAAATTCCATTTCAAAATTCAATTCCCAAAATTTTTGGAACCAAAAATAAAAATTCACACGAAAAGTATTTCGTAACATAAAACCATAAAGATTTTTGAATATAATTTTTCAATGAAAAAACAAAGTTATGAAACAAAAAGTAAGTTTTCCCATTGTTTCAGTTTTTATATTTTGTTCAAAAAATCAGAGTTCTCTCATTAAAAGAGTCCTTCCCTTCTGTTGTATTTTGAAAGTTTGTGAAAAACTCGACAGAATAAAATTCAATTAAAGAGGTGATAACAGCAAAAGTTCAAAAAACTTTTTTTTTTCGTTTTTTTATGAGGCTGAAAGTGTTTGTGGTGGTGAAAATATAATAAAAAATAAATTTAAAAAAATAAAATTTGAGTTTGAATTATAAAAATAAAAATAAAATAAAATAAAAACAACAAATGTCATTATTATAATTATAATTATAATAATAATACTATTTTTCATTATTGTTATTATTATAATTATAATAATAAGTATTATTAATAATACTAATAATAAAATTATTATTTTTGAAATAGGCAGTAAAAAATAAAAATAATGATTTTAATTGGAAAAATGTGAATAAAGAGGGAGGATTGTGCATAAGAAGGGTACAGGGGTTACTAATAGTGTTTCAAATTCAGATATAAAGTTAACAGAGCAAATCGCACTGCTTAATGGGTTGTTGCTTTCAATCAAAAGCTTCCAGTGTACACACACTCACACACACACACACACACACACACACACACACACACACACACACACACACACACACACACACACACACACACACACACACACACACACACACACACACACACACACAACACACACACACACACACACACACACACACACACACACACAAACACACACACACACACAAACACACGCACACAAACAAACAAACAAACACACACACACATTCATTCCCGGGTTTTGTGGCATAAAGCTGTGAATGTTTGCGTGAGAGGCGCTATACAAACGCACGGGGCGGTTCGCATCGTCATGAAAGTCAAGGTGCATCTCTGATGATAATCTCACCAAACATTGATTAAAACGGCAAGAGGAAGTTGGCGGTCAATTTTCCTTTATCACTTTCCCTGTTAAATATTCTTATTAACAAATTTCTATCATTCTTTTCAGCTATTTTTTACCTCACTTGTTCACCAAGTTCCATCTTCTTCGTCCATCTTCCACATTGTTTCATTTTTTTCAAACGACTGATTGTTAACTGATTCATCTGTTAGTTAAACCATGATAAAATCAACTTCTTAATTGATTGTTTAATCCATCGGTTAACTCATTCGTATTCATTCGGAATGTCTCGTCAATCCATCCTTTTGACAACCTATTCAGCTTATCTTCTTCACCTCCTTGCATTCCCAACGACACATTCCATCCACCAACCCATACCATCCACCAACCCATCCCATCCACCAACCCATACCATCCACCAACCCATACCATCCACCACCCCATCCCATCCACCAACCCATCCCATCCACCAACCCATTCCATCCACCACCCCATCCCATCCACCAACCCATCCCATCCACCAGCCCATCCCATCCACCAGCCCATACCATCCACCAACCCATCCCATCCAACAACCCATCCCATCCACCAACCCATTCCATCCACCACCCCATCCCATCCACCAACCCATCCCATCCAACAACCCATCCCATCCACCAACCCATCCCATCCACCAACCCATTCCATCCACCACCCCATCCCATCCACCAACCAATTCCATCCACCACCCCATCCCATCCACCAACCCATCCCATCCACCAACCCATCCCATCCACCAACCCATACCATCCACCAACCCATCCCATCCACCAACCCATACCATCCACCAACCCATACCATCCACCAACCCATTCCATCCACCAATCCATCCCATCCAACAACCCATCCCATCCACCAACATATTCCATCCACCAACCCATCCCATCCACCCACCCATCCCATCCACCAACCCATTCCATCCCATCCACCAACCCATACCATCCACCAACCCATCCCATCCACCAACCCATCCCATCCACCAACCCATCCCATCCACCAGCCCATCCCATCCACCAACCCATCCCATCCACCAACCCATCCCATCCACCAACCCATACCATCCACCAACCCATTCCATCCACCAATCCATCCCATCCACCAACCCACCCCATCCACCAACTCATCCCATTCACCAACCCATCCCATTCATTAACCTTTTTTCTTTTCATACCTACAAACTTCATTCTCAAGCTCCTCATCTCCTTCCACATCCACCCAATTCTTATCCATAACTTTCCACATATTTCCACCCACCCACCCCCTCATTGACTTCCCCAAATACCTATCTCTCCCCCCATTCATCAACCGAATTATTTCATCTCATCACTTTTTGATCCATCTTCCTCAATTAATCTCTCATATACCATCCATAAAGATCTTCAGTTATTTTTACTCTTTTCTCACTCATCCCCCATATACTCACCTTCCCATTCACCCATTCATCTTCCCATTCATTCAAGCATTCATTCTTACAATTATTCAAGTATTCATTCAAGCATTCATTTTTCCATTCATTCTTTCATTCATTCTTTCATTCATTTTTCCAATCATTCTTCCATTCATTCTTCCATTCATTCTTCCATTCATTCTTCCATTCATTCTTCTATTCATTCTTTTATTCATTTTTCCATTCATTCTTTTATTCATTCTCCCATTAATTCTTCCATTCATTCTTTTATTCATTCTCCCATTCATTCTTCGATTCATTCTGCCATTCATTCTTCGATTCATTCTGCCATTCATTCTCCCATTCATTCTTCCATTCATTCTTCCATTCATTCTTCCATTCATTATTCCATTCATTCTTCCATTCACTCTCTTATTTATCCATTCGTTCATCCATCTATTCCACCACCTAAATATCCATTCATTCATTAACCAATTCTCTACTTTTTCCCATTAACCCATTCATTCATCCATTCACCTATTCATCCATTATTTTATTTAGTCATCCGTTCCTTCTTCCATTCTTTCATCCATCCATCCATCCATCGATCCAACTTTTAAGTGACGCCAAGAAGTCACATTACAGATGACGTCATTATCTTATTTCTCACATCCCTCCATTTCATTTCTTTCGTTTTTTTTAATTTTTTTATCTTCAAAAATTATTTTTATTTGTTCATTTTATGTTGGCGTTGGAAATTAAACCATGGGATTTGAATAACATTTTGCTTTAAAAAATTTTCACAAATATTTTGAACTCAAAAATGTGTTTTCATGTTTTACGAAAACATGCAAATTGGAAAAAGTTTTGCATTTAAAACCTTTTTCAGGTTTTGGTTTATTTTTAAAATAAATTTTTTGTCATTTTTGTTGAGTAAAAACTTAACATCTCGAAGTCAAAAAAATAAAATTGAAGGAAAAAAACAAAGTTATTAATCTCATTTTTGTGTCTTTTTATAAAATTACAAAAAAATTATTTTAAAAAAATTATTAAATTTTGTTTTTTAATGTTTAGCTTCAAAAATGTTTTCAAAGATAAATTGCATCCAGGCAAGAAGCAAAAGAGAAAATCACAATTATTCACGCCATAAACAAAAGCTGTTACTCCTTCCAGCAACACACGGAGGTCTCATTTTCATTCAGAAGCTAATTATTTTTTATAGAAAAAAATGTTCAGTTTTTTTCAGCCTCAAATCAAAAATTTTTTTTTTTGCAATTTTTTAAACCTTTTTTCCATTTTAACACCTCAAAAAAACAAAATCAAAAAGTACTACTCCCGTATGAATACCCATTTTTTTAATACGCAAAATTAATACCACTAATACCAAGGGTATTATAACCTGCGTATTTTGCGCAAAAGAATAAGTTATTTGACGCCAGTTTATTGTTCCTGCGACGTCTCTTTAGCTTCGAAGCGAGACTTTTATACCACTGGTAGCTACAAATACGTATGTTTTTTTTATTTTTTAATAATTTTTTTGTTGTTTTCATTGTTTTTAGTTTTGTTTTTTTTTCACCCGAGAAATTTTATTCATTTTTTCGTTTAAGTTTTGTTATGTTTTGTCAACTTGCAAAACTACGTTCTCACCTACAGAAAAAAAGCCACAAAAACACAACCTTAAGCCCACTACAAGTACAACCGCACGTACGCACACACACACACACACACACACACACACACACACACACACACACACACACACACACACACACACACACACACACACACACACACACACACACACACACACACACACACTTTGATCTGCGTTGCGTCATCAAATCCTTATGAGGTCACTCAACGTACGCGCAATAACACAAAAAAAACATTAGCAACAATAAAAAATTAATATCAGATCAAATGCAGGACAACTGAAGAGTTTTTCTGAAGTGCCAGAATTATAAAGAGTGAAAAATTTTTCATCTTTTTTTTGTTTAAGTTCAAAAAAATCCTCAACTGATTGAGTAACTTAATTAAGCATACTTTGAAGTGTGTGTGTGTGTGTGTGTGTGTGTGTGTGTGTGTGTGTGTGTGTGTGTGTGTGTGTGCGTGTGTGTGTGTGTGTGTGTGTGTGTGTGTGAAACTGTATGTGTATGGATGTGTGGTTATGTGTGCTTGTATGTGTATGGATGTGTGGTTATATGTGCTTGTTTGTTTATGGATGTGTGGTTATATCTGCTTGTATGTGTATGGATGTGTGGTTATATGTGTTTGTCTGTGTATGGATGTGTGGTTATGTGCTTGTATGTCTATAGGTGTGTGCTTATATGTGTTTGTATGTTTATTGATGCGTGGTTATATGTGTTTGTATGTCTATAGGTGTTTGGTTATATGTGTATGGATGTGTGGTTATATGTGTTTGTAAGTCTATGGCTGTGTGGTTATATTTTTATGGGTGTGTGGTTATATGTGTTTGTATGTGTATGGATGTTTGGTTTTACGTCTTTTCATGTGTATCCCCCTGTTTGTGTATGAGTGTGATTGTATGTGTGTTTGTGTTGGTATATGTGATTGTATGTGTGTTTATGCTTGTATATGTGATCGTCTGTGTGTTTGTATATTTGATTGTATGTGTGTTTGTATATTTGATTGTATGTGTGTTTGTATATTTGATTATATGTGTGTTTGTATCTTTGATTGTATGTGTGTTTATATATTTGATTGTATGTGTGTTTGTACATTTGATTGTATGTGTGTTTGTATATTTGATTGTATGTGTGTTTGTATATATTTGTAATTCCTGTGATTGTGTATGTAGCCGGTGTATTTTGGTAAATGGGAGTGAGAAATGGACGTCATAAAATAACATGTCACGAGGACCAAATGAGTCATGGCTCAAAATGGCAAACCATCAGAAAAAACAGGAAAAGATTTTAACGAGGTAAATTTGCAAGGAGAAAACTCTAACAAAGCAGAATTATAAAAATAGCTATTTTGATTAATTGTTTCGAGAAAAACAAAAATAAATAATTGAGTTTTGTTGCCTGTTCAAGTAACTACCAGAGTGAGAAAATTAAATACGGGAGGAAGTTATTTGGTGTAATGACACAAGTCGAATAAAGTTTAATATAAAGATCCTCATATAAATATTTTAAGTTTAAAAAACTCAAAACGTGGAAAGCTTATTAACATATAAAAAAAGGATCTGCCAAAACTGTTTTTCAGGTCGACTTCTTCAGTTCTTTTCGTGCCTGCCTTGATTGCTTGCACTGGTCACCAGTTGCCTGAAGGTCTAACTTCAAACTGATGTGGCTTGTAGCAATGATCCTCACCACTGGTCAATCAGATCACTTATACAATCTTCTCTCCATTTGACACCCACATGAATCACTTAGATCCTTTCAAACCAGCCCTCTGTTGCAATAGCCAGTTCCCTCAAATCTCTTCATTCATCGCTCTTTTTCCCATACTGCCCTCCAACCTATGAAGCTCTCTTCCACACAACCTTCGCTTGTCAATATCGTTGTTAAACTTTCGTAAACTAATAAAAATTCACCTCTACCAAGACCTTTCTCTAACTTAATCTTTGATTGATTTTGAGCGCTTTTGAAGCAACCTAGTTTGCGAATTGTGCGCTATAAAAATTGTACAGTTATTCACTTTTATAATAAATGAAAAACGCTTAAAAATAAAAAAATATTAAAATATATTGAAAAAAAAATTAAAAAAATATAATATATAAATACTATTTATTATAAATATAGATATAAAAAAACATATACAATGGAATTTCTTATAGAAAAAAATACAAATTCTAGAAATTTTTTTATATTTGAAAATGATAAACAATATATTTTCTTCCATTTCCCGAGCGTGTAATTAAATGACTGAGGTTTTTTCATACCTGATCAACTTTAAAAAAACAAAAAATCCCAAAAAAACATTAAAATTATTAGAAAAACTAAAAAAAAGTTTATGAATAAATGGAAGGTTTAGATGGAAATATGGATGTTGATAAAAAATTTTATGAATCTTCGATACGTCATAGATCACTCGCTTTGAAAGTGAAAAAAAAATGATACATTTTTTATGAGACTTGATTTATAAAAACGAAAAAAAAAATTTAATTTTGAAAATAATTTTGTTTGTAAAAAATGTTTTTTTTACTGAATTTTTGAAAAATATGCTAATTTCTTCCATGAATTTTTTTCATTTTCGCACATCAATTTTTGTTTTGCGTAACACAAAATTGAATAAATTAGAAACTTTATGAAGAAAAAAAAAATATTTTTTTGGAAGATAAGATTGAAAGGCCGGAATATCCTTTTATTAGTTTTTTTTGATTTTTATAAAGTTTTTAATAGTTTTTTTAATAAGATAATCTTCTAGAGAAGTTCTTTCCAATATTTTTTTTTTGAAAAAAAAATAATTAAGTTTTTTCATATTGATTTCCAAAAAAATTTCAGAAAAAAATTTTGGAATTAAATATAAATTTTTAAAAAGATTTTTAAAATTTCCAAGAATTTTTATTTTTTAATTTTCAGCCATCACTTGTGTTTCCATGGGAATATTTCTTCAAATTCATTTCAGTAATCATTTTTTTAAAAATGAATTGAAAAAAAAATTGATTTGAATTGAGTTTTCTTTTTTTTTTCAAAATCCTTCTTTGAGCTGATTTTTGGCATCAGAAATCAACCTTTTACTCACAAATTAATTTGTTTTTTTTAATTAATAAATTCTAATTTGCAATTAATAATTTTAAATCTGTAATTAATTAATTTTACTTGTAATTAATTGAAAAAAATGTTCAGTTAATCATCCCCTTTTCACTTTTTTTATTTTATTTCAAATTGAGTAGTTTTATTTTCAACTATTTAATTTTTTTCCTAATTAAAAATTATTTTCAGTAACCACCTAATTGATTTTCTCTACAGCAATCACCCAATTATACTAATCACCCTAGAATGGATTGATTAGCTCATTAGGGCTTGATTGATCAACGTGACACTGCTTCCTTTCAGCTTGTCATTCTTCCTCCAATCCCGAAAAACATTCCTCAAAAATCATCTTTGTTGTTATGTTACGTAGCTGGTGTGTGTGTGTGTGTGTGTGTGTGTGTGTGTGTGTGTGTGTGTGTGTGTGTGTGTGTGTGTGTGTGTGTGTGTGTCTGTCTGTCTGTCTGTTTGTCTGTCTGTCTGTTTCTGTTTAAAAACCAAAATTCGGAAGTTTTCTATAAACAAAAACTGTGAAAAAATTTTTTGGAAAAAAAGCTAACATTGAAGTAACACATTTTCTTCTCGTTAAAAGTTTTTTCTGCGAGTAAAAAATTTTTCATTCAAAAAACTTTCAAAAACATACAAACAAAATCTTCAAAAAACATTTTTGGGAAAATACAACTCGAAAAACTTAATTAAAAAAACGATTTTTAGATTAAAAACGTTCAGGAAAAGGAGCTTAATTATATTTTCACACATAATAGTGGTAGTCTAGAGTTTTTTTCATTGTAACAAAGTTGATATTTAGCCATATTGAAATGAGTTCCAAAGACAAGAACTGTGTCCAAATGATACTTTTATCAGTACAAGTAAAACATTTTTCAGTACAAGTAAAACTTTTCTCAGTACAAGTAAAACCTTTTTCAGTACAAGTAAAACTTTTATCAGTACAAGTAAAACTTTTATCAGTACAAGTAAAACTGTTATCAGTACAAGTAAAACTTTTCTCAGTACAAGTAAAACTTTTCTCAGTACAAGTAAAACCTTTTTCAGTACAAGTAAAACTTTTATCAGTACAAGTAAAACCTTTTTCAGTACAAGTAAAACTGTTATCAGTACAAGTAAAACTTTTATCAGTACAAGTACCCTTGTTACTTGTGATAGAAGTATTAAATATGAATTTATTAACAGTGTATTTAAACCAGAAAATAATTATAAAAATGATTTTTTTTATTATTTAATTTTTTAAATATTTTTATTATTGTGATTATTTTCATCATTTGGAGGATTACGTCATCGATATTAAATCTTTTACGTACACAATAACCATGTGACGTGTGTCTATTTATGTTTTGATGACGTCATAACAACGAGATTAATTTTCCTTTTCAACATTTAAATCGGAAATGCCAAAATCAAATGTGTTAAACATTGACAATGAATTTTCTATGAATTTTTAGCTTCGACCGCAAAACATTTTTTTTAGATTTGAAAAAAAAATAATTTTTTTTGTTTTGATCTACATTCAATTGGAATTTCAAAAATATAACAAAAAAATTGTAAATTTAAAAATGTTTTGTTTGAAAAATTCCAAAATTGATCTCATTTCCTTTTCACAGAAAAAACTTGAAAGTTTAATTAAATTTTTTTCGTTCGAAAAAAAAAACTTTTTGAATCAAAACATTTTGAGTTTCATCAAAACTACACAAACTTGATTTTTCAATTTTTTTCAGAATTACTCCAAAAGTTTTGCCATTCATCGTTTTCTTTTTATTGAAACACAAATATTTAAAAAATACTGTTTTTCCAAAAATTTTTTTATTTTTCTCATTTCTTTTTCTAATAAATAAAAAATATTTTTTTAAAATTTAATTTTGTTCAACAGTATTTTGCTACCAACATTATGAAACTTGTGGCCAACGGCTCCAATAACTTTCACAGATAAAATCACGACATGACCAGCCACAACGACAACAATTTAACCAACCACAACATCAACAACAACCACAACATCAAAAACAACAACAACATCAACAACAACCACAACATCAACAACAACCACAACATCAACAACAACCACAACATCAACAACAACCACAACATCAACAACAACCACAACATCAACAACCTCGTCAACAATAATAATAAGCCAAACGACAAAAACTCAAACAAAAAGAATCTCGACAACTACAAAAACAACACCAATGTCAAAAAGAAAAAAAAATACTTCGAAAAAAACATACAAAGCAACAACAAAAACTTCAATTGGAACAATAACATCAACGTCATCAACCCCAACAACAACATCAACGTCATCAACAACAACAACAACATCAACAACGTCATCAAAAACAACAAAATTACTTTCATCACATACGCTACCAGCCTTATCAGCATCATCATCACCGCCACCATTCCCCCCTCCTCTCAACAGCATCTCGGCCACTATCCCGGTACCTTTATGGACTTTTTGATGTTTACAATAACAATAAAACGCTACTAAAAATGATAATTTTGAGAATATATTATTAAATATGATCTTCCTATAGAGAGAATAACAGTCGACAACAACACTGAAAAACAATCAGAAAAACCCTCACAAATATGCTTGTCAGATGGTTTTTGTCGTTTTTGGAAAAAAATTCTTTTATAAACCAACGTTGGCAAAGAACGTTCATATTAACGTTCACACCGAATAATTGTTGTTTTCAAGTTGTTTCGGAATATTTTGAGGTTGAATATTTTTATTTATGATTAAAATAAGTTGACTATCATTAACTTTTTTGAAAATTTCAAACATTGGAAGCGATTGTAAATCATTTTAACTTTCACTTCAAAACAAAATCTCGACTTTGTCCTCCACCGATTTATGGAGAGCTTTGCTTTCTTCCAAAACTAAATCATGGGAAGTCCAATTAAAACAACCAAACAAAATAAAAATAGATTTTTTTGTGAAAAAAATAGTTAAAAAAGTGTTTTTCAGAAAGAGAAAAATAATTACAAATTACTGAGGTGAAAAAAATGAAAAACTTCGTTTTGAACATTTTCAACTGGAGCTTATTAAAAAACCAGATTTTTAACAAAAATTGAAAAAAATAATTTCAAGCAAAAGAACTCTAGAAAACTTTTCTTCGCCACCAATAAATCTTCCTCCTTCACCATCAATCAACTCCAACCTCAGGCTTTCGCTACCTGTCCATTTACCTCCCAGCAACCATGCACCCTCACTAATCGCTTTATAAGTGCAAATTTTACATTCATCTGAGTGATTTAGTTTTTTCAACAATTTTTCAACTTTTTGAGTAAGAAAAACTTTATTCATTAGTTTTATTAGAAAAAAAAACATTTTTTTGTATATTTTAATTACTATAAAATTAGATTGGATTGGTTAATTTTACAAAACAATCGGTGTAAAATATTTTTTGATGATAAAAATACAAAAAAATATTTTCAGAACTGCAATTTGAAAATTTGAAAGTAGAATTTAAAAAAACGTGTGGCGTTAATAACCATGTCTTAACACAATGACAAAACCAGAGGGAAAATGCAAGGGTACAAATCATGGACTGATAAAGTTGCACATGAAAATGATAAAAATAAAAATGCGAAGAAGAGAGAAAAAACATTAAGGACTAACAGTCCACATAAAGAACCGTATTTAATGCCCGGGGTTGAGCTGTAGAGTTTGCCTTTTTTTTGAGGATTTTAAAAGTGAATTAAAATTTTTTTCATTTATTCATTTTTTGTCACGCCGTTGAAGGCTCGAATGAAGTTTTTAAGTTTGTTGAAGAATGAGCTATTAATAGAATGTAATTTTATAAATAGAATGGAATATTATAAATAGAATGTAATATTATAAATAGAATATAAAATTATAAATAGAACAGAATGTTATAAATAGAATAACCTATAAATAGAACAAAGGAAATTTACGGAGTGGTGGTAGAAAAGCCAGTCGGCCTTCAGTATCAATGCAAAGGCCTGTTGAGATCTTGTGGAGAAAAAAAAACAAAGAAAAAATAGCCGGCCAAAAAAAAAATGGGTGCTGATGCGTGAAGAAGACGGGTGATAATGGGTGATGAGCACAAGCAATGAAAATAATAAATTCAAAGAAAAGCAGAGCATAGAACAACAATTTGATGTGCACGAAAAAATAAGAATATTATTATAGTGGCATTCATTCTGTAGAAATTCAAAACCATCGGGAACTTATTATTATTATTATTATTATTATTATTATTATTATTATTATTATTATTATTATTATTATTATTATTATTATTATTATTATTATTATTATTATTATTATTATTATTATTATTATTATTATTATTATTATTATTATTATTATTATTATATGTTTTGTTTTTTTTGAATATTCCAAGAGACTGATGAAATGAAAAGTTTTAAGGAATAAATGTTGAAAATGTGAAACGAATAAACATTCACACATGAAATGAAGATTCTTCATCGAAATAATGCATTGAATTCGTCTTCGAAGCCATGAGATTTCACGCATTTAAAAGTCAAATAAAAAGGTTTTTAACAGGCAATCAAAACTCCAAACATACTCCACAAAACTCCAAACACCCTCCACAAAACTCCAAACATTCTGCTGCAGACAACAAGCAAAACTCCAAACATCCTGATGCAGACAACAGCCAGTGTTTCTCGTACGAAAGTACATACCACATTGACCGAGGTAGGTCTGAGAATTAAAAATTTGTTTTTAGATAATTGAACATCAAATAATTTCGTAACCAAAAAAATTATTGATTATATCATTTTTATTATTTTTATAGTTTATAATAGTATTTTTTCAATGATTAGTTTTTTTCATTTAAAAAATCAAAATAAGTTTTGATTATTACGAAAAACTTTCACTGTATTAAAATTTTTATTTTGCAAATATTTTTTTTAAAAACCCCATTATAATAATCAAGTTTTTAATTTTTAACCATTTTTTCATATTATTTTGCATCCAAAAGCCGTGATCTCGTATATACATAAAAAACCATACTTTTGTTTTGTTTTTAAAAACGGAAAATTTTTCAAATTTGTTTAATATACTTTTCTATAACGAAGTCAAAAAATTAAATAGAAAAAAAACAACCTAGCATAAAAATACATTGAAAATGGAAAGAGCTGGTGTTCGTTAATTCAATCAATTTTATGAAAGTTTTGTAACAAAGTCTCACAATTTGAAAAATATAATGGAACACAGTTCACTTTCAAAAAAAACTCTCGAAAATAGTTCCCAACTTTTGTTTTTTTTAATTAAATTGTCAAAAGTTTGTGGGAAAACTTGAAAGTTACAAGTGGGTGGAAGGAGGAAAAATCAAATCAAAATGAATGACAAGGGCTTTGTAGAAAAACTTCAAATGGCTCTGATCTTTGGAATAAAAATAAAAATGAGGTTTGAAACCATTTTCAAAACGAAAAAAAAACAAGTGTACCCCACAAAAAATAAAAAAATGAAAAAATGAGACTCACTGGGAAGATAAGATGCAGTCATTTATTCAAAACTGAGATTCGAAGACTCAAACACAAGGCTGTTGGAATCTTCAAAACACGTGAGCACACTCGGTTACTGAGCAAAAAGGCAAAAAACTGCAGAATTAACTCAAGTTTGACAATTTATTTGTTTTTTTTATTTTTTATTTCCTATTTTATTTTTATTTTTATTTTTATTTTAATTTTAGTTTTTAATTTTTATTTTAATTACGCTTTTATTTTTTAATTGTTTTTTTATTATATTTTATTAATTTTTCATTTGTATTCACATATACCCACAACTCACACATATTTCCACTTATAATCATAATTACAGTCATAAAAAAGTCGTTTGGCGCCCTAACCAACCTATACAAAGACACATAGATGCAAGCAAACAAACAGACACATACAAAGAGACTCACAGTGACAAAGAATCAGAAACGATATCAAGGGAAAATTTAATCTTATTTGAAATCATCAGTCAATTAATCAGCTTCCTTTTAATCCCCTGCGAACGAAGCATAAATGACTATGTGGAGAAGTGGATGGATGGATGAATGGATGGATGGATGGATGGATGGATGGATGAATGAATGGATGGATGGATGGATTGATGAATGGATGGATGAATGGATGGATGGATGGATGGATGGATGGATGGATGGATGGATGGATGGATGAATGGATGGATGGATGGATGGATGGATGGATGGATGGATGGATGGATGGATGGATGGATGGATGGATGGATGGATGGATGGAGGAAAGAATGGATAAATGGATGGATGGATAAATGGTTGGATGGATGGATGGATGGATGGATGGATGGAATGAGAAATGGATGGAATGATGAATAAATGGATGGATAGATGAGTGGGCGGATAGTTGGATGGATGGATAGGTGGATAGATGGATGAGTGGATATGAAGATGGATAAATATATAAGTGTAAATGAATAAATAAATAAAGGCTTATTGCAAAACGAAAAATAGATATGGGATGAAGAAGGAGTGAAATTAATAAGATATACATTAGTGAAGGAAGGAGGGGGGTGATTGAAGAAGAGGAGAGGGGGTGATTGAAGGATGGTATAAGTGAATGAAGAATAATGAGTGAATAAAGAAAAGAGTTTATGATGAATAAGTGTATATAAAAGCCAAATAATTGAAGGAGAAGAAGAAGAAGAAGGAGGAGAAGAAGAAGGAGAAGAAGAAGTAGAAGAAGAAGAAGAAGAAAAAGAAGAAGAAGAAGATAGAGAAGAGAAAGAAGAAGAAAAAGAAGAAGAAGAAGAAGAAGAAGAGGAAGAAGATGATGATGATAATGATGATGATGATGATGATGACGAGGATGACGATAATGGAACCTGCGCTGAAATTTATCGTATTTTATTTTAAGAGGATTAGAGGGGGCGTGAAAGGTTTATGAAAAAAAAATTGAAAAGAAAAATTAAAGTTTTGGAAGGCATAAAAAACTCCAAGCTATTAAACTCTCTAGCTTTGAAAATATTGCATTCATGTATGTTTTTAATTTTCATACTTGAATTTTTAAAAGAATTATTTAAAAACAAACCTATGCATGAGTTCTGTACATGCGTTGAAGTGTTTACAACACAAAAAAAACTATAGAATTATTTTTTTAACTACAGTTTCTCATAGAGTTACTTTCATTTATGCTGTTAAATCTCATTGTGTTTTGAAGCTCAATTACGTCTGTTTTTCCATTCAACAGGTTTTCCACGAATAGATTCCCCCAAATGGATTATTCCATAAATTATTAATTACAAAATAATTATTAAATACAAATTTATTAATAATTATTAATTAATTGTTAATTATAATTTAATTTCTTCAATACAAACCCACTAACTTCTCAACTTGATACGTGAGCAGATCCATTCACTATGGATTGATCCCTCTTGCCAAAGTCCACGCTGATAATCCTTATCTGTCCTTCTTATCCTCCATCCATCCATCCATTCCACTATTAGTCCTATCGCTCTATCAATCTTTTCACTCATTCTTCCGTTGTTTTTTTTTGTTTTTTTCATTCACACTAATATATTTTTTTTATTGCGATTTTGATATTTTTTATTACAAGTATTGTTTTGTTTATTTTTTTTTAATCTATTTATTTTTCCACTATTTTTTCATTTCTTCTTTTATTCACTCATTTTTTTGATAATGTGTACTTCCATGCATCTGTCTATTTATCTTCCGGCCTCACCATTATTTCAACCTGCCAAACAGGTTTATACCTCTTAAACTTGTAACTAGGTAACTCTTTGTGAACTTTTACTCCAAAATAAAAATCTTGATTATCTAAAAGAAAATAATTTTTTTACTCTAAAAAAAAATAATTTGAAAAAAACATTAAAACGTTTGTTTGAAATGGATTTTTCAAAACTAAATTACTTTTCACTCGAAAACTATACTTACCAAGTTTTTCAAGTTTTTTTCTGAGCAAAATAAATTAACTCGCGTGCATAGAATACATATTTTAAGCAAAACAAAAGTTGAAGAAAAGTTTGAGGTAATTGTACAAGAAAAATCCTTAAAATGAACGATAAAATCAATTATGGAAACAATTGTTCTATAAAAAATGGAAAACCTTTTAATTAGCTAATGAGAAAAAAAGTTTTCATTAAAAAAAACTTGGAAATAAAAAATTAATAAAAAACCAAATGATCATCATAGAAAAGGAGTTTTGATGTGCTCATACGTTTTGTTTTTTTGGTAATTTTAGTTTTTATTTTTTATCACTCTTCATGGTAGCATGGTAAAAGCCTCAAATATTTGAATTATGGTTTTTTTTCTTCAATTTTTTCCGATTTTTTGGGGCTATTGACATTGTTTTTTTTAACTTTTCAAGTTTTTCGAACAACCCTGTTTTAACTCACGTGCTATTTTTAGTTCAAGTTTTTATTGAAAGTTTCTTCCAAAAAACTTCCAAAAAAACAAAATGTTGAAAATTTTTTTTTATGTAGCGCTTAAAAAAATAAAAAAACAAAAGAGCCTCGACTTCATCAAGCAATTACTCATTTAAACAATTACTAGTTAGGTATTGTTAGCTTATAAACTCTCCAAAATGACTTTTGAAAATTAATTTTTCAAATTTACTGGACTTTATATTTGAAAACAGAGGAGCAAAATGATTTACAAAGTTTTTGAAATCGACTGGAAACGGTTTTTGTCATTGTTTTCCCGCTCAAAAAACTTTTAATTTTTTCTATTAGAATTTCAAACATTTTTTTGACGAACAAAAAAAGTGAAAGTAAGTTTACAATAATAAAAATAAAAATAATAATAACAAATAATAAAAATTATAACAAATAATAATAATTATAACAAAGAATAATAATAATAACAAATAATAATAATAATAACAAATAATAATAATAATAACAAATAATAATAATAATAATAACAAATAATAATAATAATAACAAATAATAATAATAAAAACAAATAATAATAATAATAATAATAATAATAATAATAATAATAATAATAATAACAAATAATTATAATAATAATAATAACAACTCACCGAAGACTTTAGTAGCACTTCTTCGACACGAAACGCTTCTTCAAGGTCCAATTAAAAGGATTTATTCTGGCGTTTTTCTTTCGTTAACAAGATGCCAAAAATCTTCAAAAATTGTTTTCAAGCATTGTTAGTATTCAAGATTAGCGTAAGCAAAATGCAAAATGCCTTCAAATACAAACAACCACTGTATTTTTTTATCGACTGTCATTTTTGTCAAAACAAAAACTCAAAAAAGTGAAATACCAATCTTTGAACAAAAAGAAAAAACAGAAAAATACGAAAATGAAGGCGAGGAACCCAAAGCACAAAATTTTTTTTAGATTGGATAGTTCACAAGATGGACAATCATATTCTATAAAATTGCCGAATGTCACAGCCCTCCTGAGTTCCTCACTATCTCCGCAGACACCCCTCCTCTTTTATGGTCTTTCCACTATTAAAGCTCAAGTGATAAGCAGAGTACTAAAGACAAATGTGACTCTGAGAGCAAAGTGTGCATCCAGGCTCTTGCACTGACGTCACTTCGTGAGGACTGGAAGTGCTTGTATTGTATTTTATTGATGTGGTTGTATTGCATTGTATTGTATTGATGTGGTTGTATTGTATTGTATTGTATTGATGGTGTTGTATTGCATTGTATTGATGTGGTTGTATTGTATTGTATTGATGTGGTTGTATTGTATTGTATTGTATTGATGGTGTTGTATTGCATTGTATTGTATTGATGGGGTTGTATTGTATTGTATTGATGTGGTTGCATTGTATTGTATTGTATTGATGTGGTTGTATTGTATTGTATTGTATTGATGTGATTGTATTGTATTGTATTGATGTGATTGTATTGTATTGTATTGATGTGGTTGTATTTTATTGTATTGTATTGATGTGATTGTATTGTATTGTATTGATGTGATTGCATTGTATTGTATTGATGTGGTTGTATTGTATTGTATTGATGTGGTTGTATTGTATTGTATTGATGGGATTGTATTGTATTGTATTGATGTGGTTGTGATGGAGTTTATGGCATTTCTTTGTTTTGTAGTGTGGTGTAGTTTGCGAACTTTAACGTATTGTATTGTGGTGTATAGAAGCTTATTTTTTGTATTTTATTTTAGTGTATTTTATTGTATTTCAGTGTTTTGTATTATATTGTATTGTTTTGTATTGTAGTATGAGCTATTTTGGTGTAGTGTAGTGGAGCCTATTGTACTGTAGGATAATGCAGATTGACTCATAAAATATCAATAGTTTCTTTAAAATAATATTACTACTATTTTATTCTTTTTTTCCTTCTTTCATTTTTTTTCCTTCTTTCATTCTATTATCACTTATTTTGCATTTTTTATTATTGAAAAATTGTTTTTGTTAGTTCATCTAATTAATTGTTTCTAATTTTAATTTTTATTTCATTATTAATATTTATTCAAACGTTTCTGTGTATCAACTCATTTTATAGTTTTCATTCTTTCGACCATTTGGTACTTCTATTTTTCAACTTATTTATGCTTTTTCAACCTTTTTGTTTTTTTTCTGATCCGTTTTTCTATTGAATATTTTCTTCTTTATTCCATCGACATGGAATAATAACAATGGAATCTACGTGGTTTGCGGTAATTTTATTTTTTAAGCAGATAATGGCTCAAAACTACGTAAATTATGACGTACATTCGAACGATTGCGACAAAAATTAAGTGGTCTTCGGATGTAACTCTCCAGTTGCATTTTTCGCTAATTTTTTTCAATTTTGTTTTGTTTTTTTTCCTTTAAAAACTCTCTTTTTTACTGCACTGCATTCATTCTTAGTTTTTTTATTATCAAAACATAATAATGTCGTTTTGAAACGGTTAATATGCGTTTTAATTTTTTTAATTTTTTTTTAATTTTGCAAAATTGACTGGTTTTTATCTTTTTGCTTTAAAATTTTTTGAGTTTTTTTAATGAAAAATATATAAATAACTATAATAAATAGATTATATTAATTATCCAATAATTAAAGTTTTGATTGGAATCAATTAAGTGATTGAAAAATTAATTTATAACAAAAAACGAAAACCGGAAAATATATGAAAAGAAAAAAACAATTTCCCGAAGATTTTTTCTATTAATTTTGAAAACATGAAAAATAATAAAAACCGCCTTTGACGGATAGAATGCAAAGATTTAACGGTTAGATGGACATTCGAAAATTGTGAAAAATTTCGGAATTGAGCGACCAGATAAGCCAACTCCAAGCAAAACGAAAAAGATTTTCTCGTTATGAAAAAAAAACTTTGTCAAAGTAATTTTCAAAGTGGCTCAAAATTTATCGTAATAAACCAATCTATATAAGTTTTGAAAAAAACGAAGTTATTTTAAAAATTTAAAAATTAATATAAGCTAATTCAAAAAATATTAAAAAAAAAGAAATTAATGCAAAAAATTGTTGGAATTGATTTTTCAGGACTGAAGTTTAACTGAAAGTAAAAGGTAATTAATTGAGATGATGAAGAAAATTACTTTGAAGAGCGGACATAACTGTGGAAAGGAGGGCTTAAAAAGAGAAATGAAGACATGTACCGCACCTGAGGCAGACAAGAAGCGAAGACAAATTAACCACACCTACTCTTTTCCATAATTGCCCACCAGAGAACATTTAATTGCTATCTTGTCTTTGCATTTTGTCTGAATTTCAAGTTCATATGAAACCCACTCCAGATGAAGTTGAATCTTTAAATTTAAAATTTTCGTTGCTTTGGTTTCAACATGGACATGAATTCTACGTCAATTTGGTTTTTTCATATTTTTAATTATTGATTTATTAAATTTATTTCAATTTTGTGTTTTTAATAGGGTAATTGAATGCTTTTTTGTGTCAAAATGACCTTTCTGCGTCAATTTGGATTACGTCATAATTATAATTATTGATTTATGAATTTCATTTGAACTCCGTTAATTAACAGGAGAATTTAGTGCCTCTGCGTGTCAAATGGATTTATTTGAAACAAGCAGGAACCATGAGTCTCAGAGTTTCAAAATTACTTGAATTTGTGTTGATAAAGTTGAATAGTAGACTAAAAGTTGCGAACAAACGGCGATCTGATGTGGAGACAACCAATAGACTTGGTCATTCCACATCGGTTCATCAATGAAACTCATTATAAGACTCCTTCGTCAACAACTTTTCAAATTTAAAGTTATTTATTTTTATTTTTTAAAATAAATTATTCAAAGTTATTCACAGTATTTTAACTATTTTAAGCTTTTCATTCAGGCGTCAAAATTCATTTGGTTCATTAGAGAAATAAAGTTATTTTTTGAAAAAAATTGAAAAAAATAAAACGAACCATCAAAAATACAAAAAAAGGAAAATTTTGAAATAAAAGTTAAACTTCAGTTGAAAGATAAATCAATTTTTCTAAAAAAATTATTCACATGATAACATTTTACTTTGTAAAAAATTAAATTTCAAACTGAGAAACGAAATTTTCATTGAGTCAAGTTTTTTTAAAATTTAAAATTTTAAAAATAGTTGACAAAACCGATTTAACATTCGAAAAATAATAATAATTCGGAACTGGGCCTTTTAGGATTTTTTCACCTTTCGTCAGCAATGCAAAGTGATTTTATCACTCTGTATCACTGGAGTGTTATTTCTGCAATAGTCCTTATTGCTGTACACTTTCAATCATCTCTATTGTTATTGTTTTTTTACGTTTGTTGTAAGATATTTTTGATTTTTTTTTCAGTTTTACAACAAAAAATCAGATTAAAAAATTATAGATTTGAAAAAATAATTTTTTTTATAACAGAAAATACCTTGAAGGAATTAATTATTGTGAATAGAAATGTGAAACTGGGTGGTTAACCTAATTGGAGGCTTTCTATGCTTGACAGGGTGTCAGTGTGAGGTGTTTATGAGTCAGGAAGGGGAGGAAGAAACAACCTACTCTTCCCCCACTCTCCATCCATCATTCTACTCATCCACTGACTCTTTCACTGACACCTCTATCTTTCCATCAGCCCACTCAAACTCATCCTCTTTCGTCGATCTTCCAGTTCCAACCGAAATCCCTTCAACACCTTCTGCCACCGCTCCACTTGGGACAACATCCACACAACAACCACACAGCTCTTTCCATCCGCTCTCATCCCCCACTCCCATTGATTCGCCTCTGGACTGTTTTTTGGTCACTTTCATTGGAGATTCTGACGAAATTGTTCGAATACGCTTCATAAACCTTTGGGACTACTCGCTCGATTCTCATCCACCCATCCATCGACCAATCCATCCACCCATCCATCGACCAATCCATCCACCCATCCATCGACCAATCCATCTACCCATCCATCGACCAATCCATCCACCCATCCATTCATCCAACCATGCATCCAACCATCCTTCAAACCACACACCTCTTCGAACACATATGAATTTTTCTCGTTTTGCAGAAGTAAAACCAGCTTTTTCTGAAAACATTAAAAGACAAAAAAAACATCCCAGGTTTGTGACTAAAAATAATTTTTTGCACTTTGAAAAACTATGATTTTGTTTTAATCATTTTTCAAAACGTTGTCATTTTTATTTTTATTTTTTATTTTTAATAATAAATCATATTTTCCAAAAAAAATTAACTTTAAAACTTTTGATAAAAAATTGAAAAACTTTTCAAATTTCAAAAAAAAACTTTTCTCAAGTGTTTGAGTTTTTATGCAACTGTAAGAATAATTTTGAAAAATATTTTTTTCAAAACTTTTTATCTTACTTCAGGATTTTTAACAATTGGAAAAAAATTTTTTAATCAAAAACGTTGTAGAAAAAAATAAATTTTGAAAATTTTTCTTTTTCCAATTTCAGCAATCGATTTTTTTTTAAATTTCCATTGTTGTTAAAAAATTTATCAAAAAACCTATATTGAAAAAATCATACAAAATCATTTTTCCTATTAGTCCAAATAGTTTTTTTCTTTTTTAAGTTAGTTTCTTATCAAAAAAATTGTCAAACTTTTTTTTAATATAAGACTGGATTTTTTTTACATTATTTTTCCGTTTTTTTTTGTTGGTTTCAATTTTTCAGAATTCAATTTGGAGACAATTTGTTTGGGGTTTGTTTTGTTTTTACTATAAAAACAATATAAATGGTCTCATACCACAATATTACCAAAAGTCACAATAGAAAAATTGCTTAAAGGTTTTCTCGACTTTTTTTTTTCAAATATTTCTGATAAAAAAA
This sequence comes from Branchellion lobata, assembly GCA_947562095.1. Classification (NCBI taxonomy): domain Eukaryota; kingdom Metazoa; phylum Annelida; class Clitellata; order Hirudinida; family Piscicolidae; genus Branchellion; species Branchellion lobata. The sequence goes on along the minus strand of OX387252.1, from coordinate 421,806 downwards.
ATTTTTTATAAAAATGAATTTTAAACTTTTGAAACGAATAAAAATGAAATTCAATAAAAAAGAAAAGTTCAAAGTTGTACTGTTGAAATTGAAAAACAAACATGTGATTTTTTGGAAAACTGAATCTTTCAAAATAAAATTAGAAACTATTTTGGTATTAATAAAAAATTCAGAAAAACCTTTTTTGAAAAAGGTGATAAAAATGTATTTTTTATGATATGTCTATGGAAAAATGGAACTAAAAAAAGAAAAAGAAAAAAATAGAGACAAAAGGAAAGCAAATTTCCCTCTACGACATATTGTTTATGACAAACGCTCCAGATAATCTGGTTAGGTTGATTTTGAAGTTGTATTTTGCAAAACTGACTTTTTCGAGATACAATTTTTTCAAACAACAGTTTTTTTGTATCATTAGAAAAAAACATTTTTCAATTGGAAATTTTTATTGCTGTTTACTGAAAATTAATGTTGTGGTTTTTTGTGGGAATTTTTGAAACGTCAATACAATAGTGGAGGGATGATGAATGCAGTAATCAACTCTGCAATGGTTTGCTCATGCACTCCTTAATATTCCTCCAACCAAGCCTCTTCCACACCACTCATCCATCATCAATGAACTTATCTTACAACTTCTCCTTCAGCATCCTTCGAAACAATCTTTTTATTCTCACTTCCAACATTCCTTCCGATTTCCCACCAAAAACCTCTCAAGTTTATCTCTTTGATTACTTCATTCCTTTGCATTCCTCAATCGCTTTCTTTGGCACTTCATGTGCATGATTTAAAATCAGCTTCGTTCCAAATTTGTTTCAACTTTTCTTTCGAACCTTCATTCAATCTTCCGGTTTTTTCCACTTTTTACTCTTCCAGTTGCGAAAGCCATTCTGAAACGGTGATGTTGTATCTGGACCTGGATCGGCCTGAAATCAACCAACACACCACCCCCAACCGTCTCATCTGCAACCCTTCTCAACAACAACAACAACAACAACGTCATCAACCACAACAACAACGTCATCAACCACAACAACAACATCATCGACAACAACACCAACGTCATCAACAACCACAACAACAACATCAACAACAACTTGTATTTTTCTCTTCGAAACGATCGCTTATTATTCAGTTCAACCTCAAACCTATTAAAAAACCACAACAAGGGCAAAACAACCACCAACAACAACAAACACCAAAACAACAAAAACAGCAAGCACATAATCAGCAACAACAACAAAATCAACATTCTCAGCAACAACAAAACCTTCATACGGTCAACCTGCAAGCTTCTCTCATCCACTTCACTTACACATTCATGAATAAATGTAAGTGGTTCTTACAATTCAGCCAGTCCTCTTGTCAATTTCCTTTTATGTTCTCTGTACTTCAGAGGTGGCTGTGGTGGTGGAAGTAATGGTGGTAGTAATGGTGGTTGTGATAGTGGTTGTGGTGGAGGAGATGGTGAAATGGCAGAGGCAGTGATAATGATGATGGTGAAAAGGCAGAGGCAGTGGTAGAGGTGATGGTGAAATGGCAGAGGCAGTGGTGATGGTGATGGTGATAATGTGGTGATGGTGGTAATGTGGTGATGGTGATGGTGTGGTGATAATGTGGTGATAATGTGGTGATGGTGATGGTGTGGTGATGGTGGTAATGTGGTGATGGTGATGGTGTGGTGATAATGTGGTGATAATGTGGTGATGGTGATGGTGTGGTGATAATGTGGTGATAATGTGGTGATGGTGATGGTGTGGTGATGGTGGTAATGTGGTGATGGTGATAATGTGGTGATGGAGGTTGTGGTAGTTGGGATATAAGAGGTTGAAGTGTTGGTGGCAAAGAGGTTGTTCTCTCGTTGGTTACCGTTTTTGTTTATGATATTTCAAATAACCATTTCATTTATATTATATTATCATTCAAAACCTAATTATTAAACGATAACTTTTATTCATTTTTATTTGAGTTTTAATCTGGAATAATAATTCAAGTTATGCTATTATTCACAGTAATTTAGTTTTTAATTTAATTTTTTTCTTTTTTTTTGTGATTTTATTATTATTTTTATTGCATGGTTTTGTTTAGGCGAGAAAAACATTAAACAATAAAGATTCGTAGGGCGTGGCGAAGATGAGGTTTACTGCTCTCTTCGAAGTTCAAGTGAGAAAATGATTTATTTAAAATAATCCAAAACTGGTTTAATTCACTAAATGACGTTCGCAAAAGAAAAAAAAAACATGCATGGAAAGAAACACAAACAAAAAACGCACCAACAACTCGCATCCATGAATTGAGGTTTTCAAACCATCATAATGCCACCATAATAATATTCGTGTTTGTATTGTATTGTATTGTATTGTATTGTCTTGTATTGTATTGTTTTGTATTGTATTGTATTGTATTGTATTGTATTGTATTGTACTGTATTGTATTGTATTGTATTGTATTGTATTGTATTGTATTGTATTGTATTGTATTGTATTGTATTGTATTGTATTGTATTGTATTGTATTGTATTGTATTGTATTGTATTGTATTGTATTGTATTGTATTGTATTGTATTGTATTGTATTGTATTGTATTGTATTGTATTGTATTGTATTGTATTGTATTGTATTGTATTGTATTGTATTGTATTGTATTGTATTGTATTGTATTGTATTGTATTGTATCATCATTTTTTAGACTGTCAATTTGCTTTATAATTTTAAAGAATTTTGAAAAAGTTTTCAAAATAATATTTTGTTTTTATGGTGTGAATTTATTGACCTTTCAACAGCAGATATTTTCCTCGAGGAAAATAAATTACTTTTTTTAATATTGTTTTATGCGTTGTTTTTCAATAAGAATTCCCCATAAAGCCACCAAAGCACACAAACGCATACATGTGGACATCTATAGAGACATGCATGGTTGATAGCATAATCGCACAAAAGGCATAAACAAAATTAGAATAAAACAAAAACACGGATGAGGAGATAAAGAATATCGAAATATAAACTCATAAATTGTAAGTTATGCGCAAAAATATATATGAAAACAAAGAGAAATAAATTAATTTTACACACTTACACATACACACACGCACGCACGCGCACACACACACACACACACACACACACACACACACACACACACACACACACACACACACACACACACACACACACACACACACACACACACACACACACACACACACACACACACACACGCACGCACACACACACGCACGCACACACACACACACACACACACACACACACACACACACACACACACACACACACACACACACACACACACACACACACACACTCAAACACACACACACACCCATGTTGATTCTGTCTTGCAACACCTGCCTCAGTCATGAATGATTGAACATTTCGAAAAAACTTTATGAAGTTTTCTGCCTGGATTTATTTTGGAAGCTTTTTCTACTTCAAACTTAAATTTTTTTCCGAAAAGTTTTCAAAAAGTACTTTTCATATTGAAATGTCAAAGATTTTTCATACTTTCCGTTTTTAGTTATTTTTTCACGAAAATGTCATTATATGTTCAAACAGTTTGTGAACAATAACAAGATCGAACGTTTCTTAAGCCACATACTGCTAGATATATTCCGAATGTCTATTAAGTCTCCGAACCAAGTGCTACAAGGCTTGCTACAAATGTCCTAATGAGGTTAGGACATTTGTCTTCTAATTAAATTAGACCCACGATTTTTTTGTTTTAATCTCATAATAGTTATAAGTTTTCGCCTCATCCAAACATGAGAGTCAAACTGACCAATAATTTATCAATTTTGTCTGCAACTTTTTGATAACTAAATTATTTTTGTTAATTAAACAAATCTATTTTCCAATTTTCATTGAAAAAACAAAGAATTTATATCAGCTCAAATTAGGATGAACTTTTGTTTTATTGGATATAAGAAGGATAAATAGCACAAAGGCAATATCCAAAGGCGTCAAACACTCTCTGTTTATCTAGCGCTCCTGGAAGTTGCCTAATGAGACGAAACAGTTGATTGATGCGCTAGGATTTGATATAAAAGAAACTCTGGCTCTCGACAGAGATCCTCGTGATGAGAGAATTTGTTTTAAATTTCTTTTTGGAGGTTTGTGTGGTGTTTGAAGATTCCTGTTTGGTCTCAGTTGAAGCAATGTTTGTGGATGTTTGTATGTGTTTGAAGATTGCTGTATGGTCTCAGTTAAAGGAATGTTTGTGGATGTTTGTGTGGTGTTTGAAGGTTTCTGTATGATCTCAGTTGAAGGAATGTTTGTGGATGTTTGTATGGTGTTTGAAGATTGCTGTATGTTCTCAGTTGAAGCAATGTTTGTGGATGTTTGTATGGTGTTTGAAGATTGCTGTATGATCTCAGTTGAAGGAATGTTTGTGGATGTTTGTATGGTGTTTGAAGATTCCTGTATGTTCTCAGTTGAAGCAATGTTTGTGGATGTTTGTATGGTGTTTGAAGATTGCTGTATGATCTCAGTTGAAGGAATGTTTGTGGATGTTTGTATGGTGTTTGAAGATTCCTGTATGTTCTCAGTTGAAGCAATGTTTGTGGATGTTTGTATGGTGTTTGAAGGTTTCTGTATGATCTCAGTTGAAGCAATGTTTGTGGATGTTTGTATGGTGTTTGAAGATTCCTGTATGTTCTCAGTTGAAGCAATGTTTGTGGATGTTTGTATGGTGTTTGAAGGTTTCTGTATGTTCTCAGTTGAAGCAATGTTTGTGGATGTTTGTATGGTGTTTGAAGGTTTCTGTATGTTCTCAGTTGAAGCAATGTTTGTGGATGTTTGTATGGTGTTCGAAAATTCCTGTATGATCTCAGTTGAAGCAATGTTTGTGGATGTTTGTGTGGTGTTTGAAGATTGCTGTATGGCCTCAGTTGAAGCAATGTTTGTGGATGTTTGTATGGTGTTTGAAGGTTTCTGTATGTTCTCAGTTGAAGCAATGTTTGTGGATGTTTGTATGGTGTTTGAAGATTCCTGTATGATCTCAGTTGAAGCAATGTTTGTGGATGTTTGTATGGTGTTTGAAGATTCCTGTATGTTCTCAGTTGAAGCAATGTTTGTGGATGTTTGTATGGTGTTTGAAGATTGCTGTATGTTCTCAGTTGAAGCAATGTTTGTGGATGTTTGTATGGTGTTTGAAGATTGCTGTATGTTCTCAGTTGAAGCAATGTTTGTGGATGTTTGTATGGTGTTTGAAGATTCCTGTATAGCCTCAGTTGAAGCAATGTCTGTGGATGTTTGTGTTTTAGTTGCTTGAAAATTGTTTCTTCCGCATCCAGAGAATTTTAAAAGGCTGGAGAATGATTTATAAGTACAAATTACAAAATTAGGAGGAAGATGAGCATCTCCGAAATGAAGAATGAGCCAAGCCTAGCTTCTGACAAGAGCAACTTGATATGTTTTCAAGGGGATATTATTTCTATATTATTATAATCATCAACTTCTTGAGTACAACCTCTTGAAAGTTATAAAATTGCATATTAATAAAATTAAAAAATAAATTTATGCATAGTTATAAAGTATATTTATTTTATTTTTATTAAAATAACGTTTAATAATTTTAAACAACTGAAAGAAGCTTTCAATGTAAGACATTTGAAAAAAAAAATTAAAAATTAAATCTAAGAAAATAAAAACCCAATGACTGAATTTTTATTAAACTACCATTAATTAATTTTTAATTTTAATTAAAAATCTTTCAAAATGGAAATAATTTTTTGGTTTTCTCCCACTTCATAATTTTTTCTATTTTTTATTTTCATAGTTTTTGTGGGTGTAATTTTTCCAAAGTACATTGTAAAACTCCTTCTATTGATCCTTTTTACAATCAAAATTTTTTTCAAAATGTATTATTCCAAAATGGTTTGTAATTTTGTTTTTTTGTGTTTTGTTTCTTTTTTCCGTGTGCTCAATCTTGTTCAAATGGTTATCTACAATTTCGGGTATTAAAATTTTTTTAGATTGAATTTTTCAATAACCGATTTGATGCTTCGGTATTTGAACAACTCTTCAGCATAGGCTATTTTCATATTGAATTGGGTGTGCGTACAGATTGGACAAGGTGAACACATCTGTTGAATTGTGTAACATTTCAAAATTTGTGGAGTTGTACGTACAGTTGCTTTGATTGAACTAGCTTCAATGCTGACAAACTCCATAAACACTGAAACCTCATCCTGGAAATCACTTTGTGGCAAAGCTTATCGAATTCCGGCAACATTTTCAATTTATTCGACGTAATGTAGCTTAACTGGGTGGATAAAAAGCAATAACTATTGACTCAATGTTTTGCATGAAAAGAAAAAACATTTTTTGTTTTTTCAATAACTTCCCGGATTTGAAATAAATTTTACAATTTTTATGGTATCCGGTTTTTTGTTCACTTCGCCTGTTTTTCATTCAATTTTGCTCAGTTCTTTCCAAAGCAAGAAGTACTAGTTGATTCATAGTCGTCCAGTTAATCCCCATCCACAGTACCTCCAAGCTAGACTTTTGCGAATTTTTAAATTTTTTAGTTTTTTTTTAATTTAGAAAAATGAGAAGTCAACATACGCAAAAACATTTTGGTGGTGTTCAAAACTTGTCAAAGAAACTATCATACAGCTGAAAGAGCTTTCAGGCCTCGTAAGAACATGCTCGAAGCGTTTTGAAGTTTGAAAAATCATTTTCTTATTTTTTTCAAAAAAATAAGATTTTACTTGTTTTAAATTTCGTCATCGAAAAGTTTGATAAAAATTGTTTTTGTGGAAAACTTTATATTTAGTTTAGAAGTCTCAAAAAAATAAATTTTAATTATTTTGGTAGCTTCTTGGAAAAACAAAAAATTCGGAACGTCATAAAATTTAACGTTGGCAAACAACAATGACTATACAAGAGGTACACTTGATAAAGAAGTTTTGTTTCAAAAAAAACTATTATTTTATTTTTTATTTTTGTTAAAAAATCAAAATCATTCGGGTCGAAAGAATAGTTCATTTTTATGAATATTTTTTTGTTTACTAACTTTTGTTTACATAATTTTTTTGGCATTTTATTCAAAATCAAATGTATTTGAAACAAAGCGATCATATAGTTTCCCTTTTGAAAAATTCTGCAAACGGAATCTGTGAAATAACTCAAGCTCTCTCTTTCACGCACACACACACACACACACACACACACACACACACACACACACACACACACACACACACACACACACACACACACACACACACACACACACACACACACACACACACACACACACACACACACACACACACACACACACACACACACACACACACACACACACACACACACACACACACACACACACACACACACACACACACACACACACACACAAACACACACACACACACACACACACACACACACACACACAAACACACACATTTTATTTCTATTTGTAACTTTCAACTTATAATTTCGAACGCAAGCACAAGTCGGCACACATAAAGATACCTAATAAAACTCAAACATCTTTAGAGAAGTATGAAGAAGAAGAGAGAAATATATAGAGACATAAAGAAAGATCAAAATAACGATACAAGAGAGTTTAAAGTAAAGAAAAGTAGAAACAATATCATAAAGACGAAAGGTTACATCGAAAAATACAAAAAAATATATAAAACAAGAATATACATTGAAGAAAACGAAAAATACACAAAATATAGAAACAAAAAAACTCTCGGAAAAACATGAAAGATCAGAAGAAAAGCAACTGAAGGGTTGGAAGGGGCGAAGAAAAATAAAAATACTTCAAAATTGAAATACTCTCGTGTATTTTTGGAGCGGATGAAGCTAATTGTGTATTATCCTATTGTTATTTGTATTTGTTTATGCAGTTAGTTATTATTATTATTATTTATTATTATTATTTTTTATTATTATTTTTTATTATTATTTCCAGTTTGAATTCACTTTTATTTTCCACGGGGGAGTTTTCATACACTAGTTGTTGTTTATTGTCTCCATCCATAATGCTTGTTACAATTTCAATTTTTTTTCAACTTTTCAAAAACTGTTTGAGAAAAATCAATTTGACGAAAAAGTGCCGAGTACCTGTTGAAATATCAACAGCAAATTTTTGAAATCAAAAACAAAAATCTTTCGAAGATCCCAAATTTTTTTAGTTTTTTTTAAACCGATTTTTGGATATTTTTTAATGTCTTTGGACGCATTTCTCTTTTTTTATCAACAATGCCACCTTGGATTTTCATCAATTTCGCACACACACACACACACACACACACACACACACACACACACACACACACACACACACACACACACACACACACACACACACACACACACACACACACACACACACACACACACACACACACACACACACACACACACACACACGCACATCAATAAACAGACATGCAAGAAAAAAATAGAACAAATTTTAGTCAAAACTTGCAGGCAACTTTCAAATGTTTCCATCTGCCTCACTCTATCGATTTTCCCAAGAAGTCCACTCCAATCCACAAACATATCAACTTTTCCAGTTGATGTTCCCATTCAAACCCACCCAACTCCCACCCACCCAACTCAATCCCAATCCACATTCACCCATCCAATCCTCACCCACCTCCTCCCATCCTCACCAGCTCAATTCGAGGCTCAAGGGGGCACCTTACGTTACAACGAGAAATGCGTTTACGACTTTTACAGCAGCAGGAACACCAAGAAAGGTCGCTTCTTCAGTCCCTCGTACCCACAGAACTACGCAACTCCGTCTGCGTGTCGGTACGTCTTGCATGGAGCTTCTAGAGAAAGAATCATCATCTCCTTCCCTTCCGTCACACTCACCGACGACCCTTCACGATGTTCCAACGACCTGGTGACTGTGAAGGACGGCGATGACTCGAAGGGCGGGGTGGTGTTGGCTGTGTTGTGTGGCAGGGTAGGCGAGAAGAGAGTCCTTACTTCGTTGAGTTCGGATATGACTGTGTTGTTTGAAAGTAGAGTGAGAAGCTGTGAGGGGGGGTGGGAGTGTGGGGATGGCGGGGCTGGGAGTGGTGGTGGAGGCTTCAAAGCCGAGTATGAGTTCGTAGAAGGAAAAGTCTGGGAAGGTAAATTCGCTGTGCAATCTGAAGATGGTGAGTCGCTATGTGCTTGTATGTGTGTATGTATGTATGTATTTATGTATGTATGTATGTATATATGTATGTATGTATGTATATATGTATCTATGTATGTATGTATGTATGTATGTATGTATGTATGTATGTATGTATGTATGTATGTATGTATGTATGTATGTATGTATGTATGTATGTATGTATGTATGTATGTATGTATGTATGCTTGTATTAAGGTATGTATGTATTAAAGTCATTATATATGTTAGTTTTTGGCTGTTGTTGGTGAAGGAATGAATCTTTATGTATTTTTTCACACTTTGGATGGTAGATTGTTAAAAAAAAATTAATTTTGAAAACGAAAAAAAAAAGATTGTGAGCGAATTTTTTCAGTACTTTGAGTGATAATAATGAGAGTATGAAGGAGTGTGAGAGAAGGTGTGACAACAAATGGTCTTCACATTTTCAAAATGGAATTTTTCTTTTTTTGACTTTTAAGGATTTTTAAACACCATCGCACCGTTGTTTGCCCCTTGTTTTATGGCCAATTTTGTTTTCAAAATGATTCCAGTTTGAAAAATGTTTTGGGAATTTTAGAAATAAATTTGATTTACTCTCGATTTAAAAAAGTAAAAAAATCTTCACTATTTCGACCATTTTTTTTATAGGAATCTAAATTAAAGTTTATTTTCATAAGTAGTAATTTAATCACACAAATTTTCAATAAGCTTTCCAATTTCTTCAAACAGTTAAATAACCTTTTTTTTAAATTATTAACTTTGTTTTTTTCTGTAAAAATCCTTTCATTGTAAATCCGCCTTGTGACTCATGGATGACTCAAAAAACCTCAAGCAGAGGACAACTCATGTTCGCGCTTATGAGGTGTCTAGTTGAAAACTGTTGAAAAGAAGTTTAATAATTTCAAACAAAAATTAATAATTTTTTTAATTTTTTTCAAAACGGTGGCCAAGCCTAAAAGTGACGAAACGATCCTTTGTTTTCATCATTTGAAAAACCATGCTCAACATCATGTTTTTATTTTGAAAAAATATTTTTTAAATTTTTTTATGATTCATCTTCCACGCTCAAACCATAGAAAGTAAATTATCAAAATTAACGACGTTCTATTTTCTTTTTCCTCGCTAATTCCTCGCACATGTGAAATAAATTCTTGAATTATTTTGAACTCAGTCGAATTATTTTGAATAAAACACTAATATTCCCAATTTTTTAAACTTATTGAAAAAATAATAAAATGAAATTGAGTGAAAAAAAGTGAAATTCCGTTTCTAACGTCTAAATGAACACAGTCTATTAACGTTATGAGCTATGATGATGAACCATGTATCTAATTTACTAATAAACCATTGAATTTTCAAGTTATCAATCAGCATTAACTTTTCAATTGATTTCAATTATTATCAGTCATGGGGTAAAACTGAAGTCAGTGTAAGGTTCATTCATAAAGAATTATTGAACTTGTTTTCATTCAAACATAGAGCCATTGTTTTTGTCTTTGGAATTTTTATAAAATAAAAACAAAAAAATAAAAATTCAAATTTTCCACGCCGAGTTTCCACCACTCCAAAAATTCAAAAATCTTAAGCTGTTCTTTATTCACGATCTTTCGAAACTTCAGCTTCGAAAAATTAAAACGAAGCAGTTTTCAAACTGGCTTTAAAAACTCGTCACGGGAATTTTTCAATACCAGATTTTAGGCCATGAAAAAAACCTTGTTTATAATGATAAGTCTACATTCTTTGAGGTATATTTTTTAAATCAGCATATTTGTCTAGTTTAATGTGAAGAAATAAATTTTCGTGAATTTTTTTAAAAATAAAAAAATATGTATTCATCTTTTCAACTCCCAACCCACATCAGACTCACAAAACCCATGGCATGTGTGACGCCAAAGATATAAATCGTTTCGCCTTCTCTTTGATCATTTCTCAAACAAACATTTTCAAAAGCAAAGAACAAGAATTTAAAGATTGTTTGCAAAATATACGTAAATACCAATGGAAAATTACTCTGAAATAAAACAAAAATTTAAATTTTTATTTTTTCACGAAAGTAGCAAAAAAAAAAAATGGTTTCGACTCTGCACACTCAATGAATGCCCTCAAGTTTAAGAATAATTTCCGGCTTTAGATTTTGAATTAATTATTTCAAAAGTGGCTTTTCAAACAGATTAGCAAAATTTTTAAAAATAAATTTAACTTCTTTTTTTCTTCGAATTTAAAAAAAAACAAATCAGTGCTTCAAATAATGTTTATTTAAAACAGTTTTTTTATTCAAATTTATTTTAATTTTATCTTCATTCACTTTTTTCCATTTATTTTCTCAAAACTTTTTTTTTTCACTAGCTGCAAGTCACGGATTCTTCTCGTCGTCATCTTCCTCGTCGTCGTCATCTTCCTCATCATCGTCATCTTCCTCGTCGTCGTCTTCAAATTCTGCCTCTTCTTCATTTTTGTCATCATCACCATCATCACCATCATCACCATCATCACCATCATCACCATCATCACCATCATCACCATCATCACCATCATCACCATCATCACCATCTTTTTTTTTCCTTTCTTCTACCGATCCACACTGTTCGCAAGAATTTGTCAGTTTGAAAAACAAACAGGGAAGATTTTCTTATCACCCATCAAACCATCCAACAAACCACCCATCAAACCATCCAACAAACCACCCATCAAACCATCCAACAAACCAACCATCAAACCATCCAACAAACCACCCATCAAACCATCCAACAAACCACCCATCAAACCATCCAACAAACCACCCATCAAACCATCCAACAAACCACCCATCAAACCATCCAACAAACCACCCATCAAACCATCCAACAAACCAACCATCAAACCATCCAACAAACCACCCATCAAACCATCCAACAAACCACCCATCAAACCATCCAACAAACCACCCATCAAACCATCCAACAAACCACCCATCAAACCATCCAACAAACCACCCATCAAACCATCCAACAAACCACCCATCAAACCATCCAACAAACCACCCATCAAACCATCCAACAAACCACCCATCAAACCATCCAACAAACCACCCATCAAACCATCCAACAAACCACCCATCAAACCATCCAACAAACCACCCATCAAACCATCCAACAAACCACCCATCAAACCATCCAATCAACCATCCAAGCAACCATTCAACCAACCATCCATCAAACCATCCAACCAACTACTCACTCAATCTCTCATCTAGTAATACAGATGGTTTCACAAAAAATTCACCATCGAATCACCAACTTCAAAACCACCAATACCCACCCCACCAGCACCCACCCTACCAATACCCACCCCACCAACACCCACCCCACCAACACCCACCCCACCAACACCCACCCCACCAACACCCACCCCACCAACACCCACCCCACCAACACCCACCCCACCAACCTCTTCCCTATCCAAGCTCTTCCTTTGTCAAGTGCAAGTAAGTGCCTTTATTTTAAAAAAATTTTAACTTCCCGAACCTTTGTTCATGATAAAAATAACAATAATTTTATGTGGACCTTGAATGAAATATCTTTCCAAGTTTTAGTTTTTGAAAATTTCACGTTTTTAATTTTCGTTTTTCGAATTTTTCTCTTTTCTAAAAAAAGAATTTTAATTTTGAACACTTAATTTTTTTCAATAATGAATATTTTTCTTTTTTTTTATTTCCATTCTTTTATAGATTTATTAATTTATTTTTTATTTTAAGCTCAAAAACAACCCATCAAAACGCTATTCGCAGTTTCCAATAAACATTAATCACGGTTCTACAACCTTCGCTCTGGATGACAAGTGTCTTGTTATGAATTTTTTCAATTCATTTTTTTATAACAAAAAAAAACTTTCGAAAAAACTTTCGAAAAAACTTTCGAAAATTTCCAGCCTACATCTCTTATTTTCAAGTTACTCGGCCAAACGCTCAATCTTATTTTTATTCAGTAGATTTATTTTGAAATAAAAAGTAAATAAAAACAGATTCACGAATATGTTTATTTTCTACAATATGAGTTTTTCACGTTTGGAATCATTTTTAGCACTTGAATTTTTTTCATAAATCGTTTTTTTGAAGTTTTTCATGATTTTTCTGAAGCCTCACTGAACATCAGCTGAAAAACCTCCACCACCATTTCAATCGGACGTTCACGAATGGTTAAGCTTGAAGTTTGTGGCCTTGAAACGGGGTTAATGCCACTATACTAATCTTTGTATTGTATTTTTTTGTATTGTTTTGTATTGTTTTGTATTGTTTTGTATTGTTTTGTATTATTTTGTATTGTTTTGTATTGTTTTGTATTGTTTTGTATTGTTTTGTATTGTTTTGTATTGTTTTGTATTGTTTTGTATTGTTTTGTATTGTTTTGTATTGTTTTTTATTGTTTTGTATTGTTTTGTATTGTTTTGTATTGCATTGTATTGTATTGTATTGTATTGTATTGTATTGTATTGTATTGTATTGTATTGTATTGTATTGTATTGTATTGTATTGTATTGTATTGTATTGTATTGTATTGTATTGTATTGTATTGTATTGTATTGTATTGTATTGTATTGTATTGTATTGTATTGTATTGTATTGTATTGTATTGTATTGTATTGTATTGTATTGTATTGTACTGTGTTGTATTGTGTTGTGTTGTATTGTATTGTATTGTATTGTATTCTATTCTATCTTATTGTTTTGTTTGTTTTGTATCGTATTGTATATTATTATATTGTTTTTTATTGTGGTTTATTGTATTGTATTTTACTGTATTGTATTGTTTTGTTTTGTATCTTAAGGTAATGTATTGTATCGAAAATCAATTTTCATTGATTAAAAATTCAAATTCAGCTTTTCGAGAGGTGACTTTTTAGACGTTTATCATGAAAACAGTGTGTATTGAAACTCCTTACAGTTACTTACAGTTTAATTATTGTTGAATTAAAAGTTAAAATAAGGTTTAAGTAATCTTTTGAAATGAGTTACTTGAATAAGCAGACAAACCTTTTTGAAGTACTGAGGTTTTAACCACTTGAAAGGGCGACCGTGAATCGAAATGTAAGCCTCAAAAGTGATTTTTTTGTTATTGAAACAGCAAAAATGATTTTGAAGGCAGAGAGTTGAAATGCGAAGTTTGGTGAAAACTTAAAAACTTGAAAACTTAAAAACTTGAAAACTTGAAAACTTGAAAACTTAAAAACTTGAAAACTTAAAAACTTGAAAACTTAAAAACTTGAAAACTTAAAAACTTGAAAACTTAAAAACTTGAAAACTTAGAAACTTAAAAATTAAAAACTTGAATTTTTTTTTTGAACTTTCAGATATGTTTTTCGAGGAGTGGGCCACGAAAGAATACAAATAAAAATCCTCAAGTATGAGCTGTTGGGTGATGATCTCAACGGAAACCACGAGAATTCCAACAACAGGAAAAACACAACTGTTATGAAAAAAAAATATAAAAATAAAAGTTTGAATGGTCAAAAAAATAAAAATAAAAATAAGACTGGCTTAACAAATAAGCTCACGGTGAAAAATGGAATAAAGATTGATAAAAATAATAATAATAATAATAATAATAATAATAATAATAATAATAATAATAATAATAATAATAATAATAATAATAATAATAATAATAATAATAATAATAATATAAATAATAATAATAATAATAATAATAATATTAATAATAATAATAATAATAATAATAATAATAATAATAATAATAATAATAATAATAATAATAATAATAATAATAATAATAATAATAATAATAATAATAATAATAATAATAATAATAATAATAATAATAATAATAATAATAATAATAATAATAATAATAATAATAATAATAATAATAATAATAATAATAATAATAATAATAATAATAATAATAATAATAATAATAATAATATAAATAATAATAATAATAATAATAATAATAATAATAATAATAATAATAATAATAATAATAATAATAATAATAATAATAATAAAAATAATAATAATAAACCCAATGAACTAAACGGAAGAAGTTACGAAGTATCCAACAGCATGGAAATGTCCAGTAGCGATGGGAAATCATTTGATGGGACTTACTTCAAAATGGAGGAGAAAAATTCATTAAAAAAAAAAAACAAGCAAGCCATAGATAAAAAAACCAGTGAAAAAACTGTTCTCAACAACACAATAAACAGCAGCCGTAACATCAATAACGATACACCCCTTCAAAACAACAACAACAACGACAACATCTACAAAAACAAAAAGCTAAGCAACAACAGCAAAATTAAAAACAAAACTAGAAATTATTTAGCGTTTAACTCAAACTCAAATAATCGGGAAAAAATAAAAGACCTCGAAAGCAAGGAAACTTCACTGCGGTAAAAAATGATTTATTTAGCGCTGAATTTTATTCAAAAACTCGGAACCATTTTTTATGTTTGTAACGAAAATGGAAAACTTGAAATTTTTTTTATTATTTTTATTTTGTTTTTATCCCAAATCAAAACATGAAACCACAATCCCAGTCCAGTGCAACGCACCATCAATTTAAGCCCTCTTAAAATTCCCAAAATCTACTACTCGCAACTCCAAACTCAATTTTAACACCACTTCCATCACCAGCATCATCACTATCATCGCCACCATCGCCTCCATTACCACCATCACCACCATCAGTATCATAACCACCACCACTACCACCACCACTACCACCACCACTACCACCACCACTACCACCACCACTACCACCACTACCACTACTACAACTACTACCGCCCCAACTACCACCACAGTCACCAATAAAACCACCCTCACCACAGCCACCAATAAAACCACCACCACCACAGCGTCTGCTCCCAACCGACTTCCATATCTTTCCACTGCCTCATTGACGGCTCTCCAAGGACCACCACCCTCTTGTGTCCCTCCTCCAAACCACTTCCGGTCATGAGCAACGACAACCAATTAGAAGTTGTCTTTGTCTCAGCCAATCAAATTGCTTCGTTTGAGGCAGAATTCACATTCGTCACTGGTTTGTGAAGTTTTACCAAAAAAAATGTTTTGATATTTTAAAGTTTTTTTTTCTCAAAACTTTGTGATTTAAAAAAATTTATATACCTAATTTAAATGTTTTTCCGTTTTTATTATCAAAATAGTCATTATTTTTGGTGATTTGTCGTTTTTTTCTAATGCATCATTGGTTTTTTTTGTTGCAATCTTGATAATCGACCAGTTTTATAGTAAAAAAAATAATTTACACAAAAAAACTAATTTTTTAAAACAAAAAAGCATCCACATCTGACAATAAACTATGGCCTTTATAACAATAAACCAAAGCCCATCTAACAAAAGAACAGTTTTTTTGAATCGTTAATTTTTTTTTTGAATCGTTAAATTTTTGTTTTAAAATCGTTAAATTTTTGTTTTAAAATCGTTAAATTTTTTGTTTTAAAATCGTTAAATTTTTTGTTTTAAAATCGTTAATATATTTTTTCACGAAATCTCCTCATGGATCATTCGCAGATTATGGCATAAAGACGGGAAAACAAGATATTACCAAAGGTGTGTGTTGACTTTTTGAAGTGTTTTTTACAATCTTTGCAACATTTTTTGTTACCATTTTGGAGTCTTTTTGACGTTCATCAAATTTTTTTCAGGTTTATATATTAAATTTTAAATTTTCTTTCTTTTTGAAATATTTCAAGTCAGCATAAACCTTTTCTTTGGACTGTTAACACTCCGTTGAATTGTCTAATTGAAATCAACACTTTCATAAGTTTCGAGGCACACATAATTTGAAAAAGTTTACAAAAGTTTTTTTCTCAATATTAAATTACTCATTTTGAAATTGTGTTTATTTACTTAATTTAAAATCAATTTTCAGTTTTTCAACTCGTTCAGTATTTGTTTCATTTTTCTTGCGAACTTTCATTTTGTATTATTTTCGATAAAGTTTTTATTATTATTAATTTTTCAATTTTAATTTGATTTAATCATGGCTGAGTTATGAGTTGAATGATAAATAAACAAAAGAAAATGATCAGGAACTATCTTTATCCGTTTTTTAATTTTTTATTTTAACATAATAACATGCTAAAAAAATCAATTAATTTTTTTCACATATTATATTCCATGAAACAAAACATTTCACACTGAACTGGGAATAAGCAAAATATGTTTTTTTGAATTAAAAAAAAAGTAAATAATGAAAATAACGAATAAATATACTTTTTTTTCAAAAAGCAAGTGTTTGTATTTCAATTTGTATCTTGGTAGAAAATGCAGTTGGAGGTGTTAGGTTGATGAATGGGTTTGAAACACTAACATAACAAGCTTAAGTGGTGTATTGCAAGACTGGACTCCTAAGTCTCCAGTAAAGAAATTGTTCCCAAAAAAAACTTACATACACACACACACACACACACACACACACACACACACACACACACACACACACACACACACACACACACACACACACACACACACACACACACACACACACACACACACACACACACACACACACACACACACACACACACACACACACACACACACACACACACACACACACACACACACACACACACACACACACACACACACACACACACACACACACACACACACACACACACACACACACACACACACACACACACACACACACACACACACACACACACACACACACACACACACACACACACACACACACACACACACACACACACACACACACACACACACACACACACACACACACACACACACACACACACACACACACACACACACACACACACACACACACACACACACACACACACACACACACACACACACACACACACACACACACACACACACACACACACACACACACACACACACACACACACACACACACACACACACACACACACACACACACACACACACACACACACACACACACACACACACACACACACACACACACACACACACACACACACACACACACACACACACACACACACACACACACACACACACACACACACACACACACACACACACACACACACACACACACACACACACACACACACACACACACACACACACACACACACACACACACACACACACACACACACACACACACACACACACACACACACACACACACACACACACACACACACACACACACACACACACACACACACACACACACACACACACACACACACACACACACACACACACACACACACACACACACACACACACACACACACACATATTCTTTTCTAAAAAGATTTTATCATTATTTTCCATATCTTCTGAATTTTGCACACGAAGACACACGCTTAAAGAAGGACTCATCTCTGTTTGGAGTGGTGCACACTTGAAAACCTTTGAACAATAACATGGTTTCCCATCCTTCCATTACATGTCTTTGCTTTCTCAAACTTCTCTTTTTAAGCTTCAAAATTATTTTTCCAAGTTTCCAGGAGTTGTTGGAAAAATTCATTTGAAAGATTTTGGCATTTTAACAAAATATTTTCTCAATCATTACTTATTGAGAATTTTTAAAATTATTTTTATTATTTTTTATACAACTTTAAGGCTTCGGGTGCTTAGTAATGCCTCGGGAACGTTGTTATAAGGTGATTGAATCAACGGAAGCTTATATTGGTTCTTTAATGCCATTATACTAATGTTAATTAATACTAATAATTAATACTTAATACTAATATTTCTTTTTGTTTTTTATTCTTTCTTCAACTGATTCCATGCTTGTGAGGATTGCAAAGATTCAATCATTTAACTAATTAAAAATTATTTTTCCAAATTTTTATGTTTCTTTATCATTTTATTCAATTAAAACCTACAGTTATATTATTAACATTTTGGTTTTCAGAATATTCTAAAAAAATAACGTTGATAACATAAAGATTGCATAAATTCGAGTACTAAACTCAGCAAAAGGCACAAAATGAATGCATATTTGGACTCATTAAAGAACAATGGAAGATGGTTCACAAAACTTTGATTGAGAAGATTATAACTATTCAACAAAAACAATGTTTTCAAAGAAAACTTGCACGCAAAAAAAATGACTGCTTAACCTCCCATCCATCATTCAGCCCTCCTTCGTCATTCTTCCTTCACTTCCACCTGTTATCCCTTTTGGAATAATCCAATCTTATGGTCTTTTCCAATCCACTACATTCCATCTCTAATCCATCCCTCAGTTTTGCTTCAAAACACATCCATCAACCTTATGCCAGTTACTCATGCTGATCTTCATTTTTTTCATGTTTCATCTCTTCAACTTCAAAATTAAACTTTCATTTATTTTTATTTTTATCCCAAACAACCATTCAAATCAACCATCCAACCAACCATCCAAACCAACCATCCAAACAACCATCCCAAACAACCATCCAAAACAACCATCCAAAACAACCATCCAAAACAACCATCCAAAACAACAATCCAAACCAACCTTCCAAAATCCATCACAATAACCATCTCAACCAACCATCCAACCAGCCATCTTGTCAACCACCCTAACCAACTCCTCATTCCAACCAACTATTTCAACCATAATACTTATGCAACTCTTGAAGCCAGTCTTATATTCCTGGGTGTGTGTGAATATTCATAACGTATAAAACACCTCGAAACTCGTCGGGTTAATGCCTCTTCAATTACATTCACTTCTGCTTCTCACACAACAAGCCAATCTCTTCCTCTATGGAGTCTCATTTGAACATTCACAAATTCATCCACAAATTCATCCACAAATTCATCCACAAATTCATCCAAAAATTCATCCACAAATTCATCCACAAATTCATCCACAAATTCATCCACAAAATCATCCACAAATTCATCCACAAATTCATCCACAAATTCATCCACAAATTCATCCACAAATTCATCCACAAATTCATTCACAAATTCATCCACAAATTCATCCAAATTCATCCACTTTTTCTTCAAATCTTCTATTCACTTTCCATCTGTTTTCCTTCTACTTTTTTTTTCATTTTTCTTTCATTTTCCATCCACTACCCCCTCCATTCCATCCACCACCCCCTCCACTCCCATCCACTACCCCCTCAATTCCATCCACCACCCCCTCCACTCCCATCCACTACCCCCTCCATTCCATCCACCACCCCCTCCACTCCCATCCACTACCCCCTCCATTCCATCCACCACCCCCTCCACTCCCATCCACTACCCCCTCCATTCCATCCACCACCCCCTCCACTCCCATCCACTACCCCCTCCATTCCATCCACCACCCACTCCACTCCCATCCCCTACCCCTTCCATTCCATTCACCACTCCCTCCATTTCTATCCACCACCCCCTCCACTCCCATCCACCACCCCCCCCTATTCCCATCCACCACCCCCTCCATTTCCATCCACCACCCCCTCCCCTTTTCATTCATTTCTCTTTTCCCCCTCAGTCCACTCTCCATCTTTCATTCAAACCACGTGTCACTACGGACCAATCAGTACTTTTCACATTGTCACGTGATTAATCCTTTCTTTCATCCCCTTCCTCCCCCTCCCCTCCCATCAATTTTTCATCCTCTTCCTCCCCTCCCCTCCCATCAATTCTTCATCCTCTTCCTCCCCCTCCCCCCCATCAAATCTTCATCCCCTTCCTCCCCCTCCCCTCCCATCAATTCTTCATCCTCTTCCTCCCCTCCCCCTCCCATCAATTTTTCATCCCCTTCCTCCCCTCCCCCTCATCAATTCTTCATCCCCTTCCTCCCCCTCCCCTCCCATCAATTCTTCATCCTCTTCCTCCCCCTCCCCTCCCATCAATTCTTCATCCCCTTCCTCCCCCTCCCCTCCCATCAATTCTTCATCCCCTTCCTCCCCCTCCCCTCCCATCAATTCTTCATCCCCTTCCTCCCCCTCCCCTCCCATCAATTCTTCATCCCCTTCCTCCCCCTCCCCTCCATCAATTCTTCATCCCCTTCCTCCCCTCCCCCCCCCCATCAATCCTTCATCCCCTTCCTCCCCTCCCCCTCCCATCAATTTTTCATCCCCTTCCTCCCCTCCCCCTCATCAATTCTTCATCCTCTTCCTCCCCTCCCCTCCCATCAATTCTTCATCCTCTTCCTCCCCCTCCCCTCCCATCAATTCTTCATCCCCTTCCTCCCCCTCCCCTCCCATCAATTCTTCATCCCCTTCCTCCCCCTCCCCTCCCATCAATTCTTCATCCCCTTCCTCCCCCTCCCCTCTCATCAATTCTTCATCCCCTTCCTCCCCCTCCCCCCCATCAATCCTTCATCCCCTTCCTCCCCCTCCCCTCCCATCAATTCTTCATCCCCTTCCTCCCCCTCCCCTCCCACCAATTCTTCATCCCCTTCCTCCTCCTCCCCTCCCATCAATTCTTCATCCCCTTCCTCCCCCTCCCCTCCCATCAATTCTTCATCCCCTTCCTCCCCCTCCCCTCCCATCAATTCTTCATCCCCTTCCTCCCCCTCCCCTCCCATCAATTCTTCATCCCCTTCCTCCTCCTCCCCTTCCATCAATTCTTCATCCCCTTCCTCCCCCTCCCCTCCATCAATTCTTCATCCTCTAAAGTCATTGTTTTTGAACTTTTGGCTGTAGGTTTTGAATTATCCAACCAAGTCTGGACATGGTTTTGATTTATTGATGGTTTTTCTATTGGTTTTCATTTTAAGTTCTTTTGATTTTTCAAAAAAACAATTCACATTTTCTTCTTCATTTTTTTAATAATAGTTTCACAAAGTTTTTCTCTCAATCATTTTTTGTTTTTTTTTTTAAATTTCACTTTATTAATGTTTTTGTTTTGTTTTTATATCTTCTTCTTTTTTCTCTCCATAATTAGCCATCCGAGCAACTGACCAATCAATCTGAATACTAAATATTCAGGCAATAAATGAGGCCAATTTTAATCTAAGTTTTGACTGACTTATCAATCATACAGGGATATTTCGCAAACTTTCAAAACTCTAAACGAATGGAAAATTGTCAATTTTGCGATTAAACCGTTCAAAAAGCTTAATTCAAAATTTTTCAAAACTTTTATTTGAAAACATTTTTCGATTATTATTTTTTTTTTTCATTTTTTAAATAGTTTTTTGAATTTTTTTTGTTTAAAAAGTTATTTTGGCACAGCTCGAGTTTCGAAATAAATTTGAAGAGATTTTCTTTTTCACAAAAGTTTTCAAGTTCAATGACAGTAGTGCTTCACCACGCACACCCTTTTCCTTTTCCTTCTTCCACCATTATCACCATTATCACCACAACCACCACTGGTTGTCACTCCAGTTAATCTACCACCCAACCACCACCCTTGGGCTTACTACTCCCATAATCATAAGTGCTTCTTATACAACCAACATCCTCAACCAACCACTACAACTACCGCCACAAACATACCTACCAAAACCACCACCACAAACATACCTACCAAAACCACCACCACAAACATACCTACCAAAACCACCACCACAAACATACCTACCAAAACCACCACCACAAACATACCTACCAAAACCACCACCTCCATTACCATTTTCAGGTTGCGACTTTCACTACCGTTCTGAGGCCACAAAAAGTGGTTTCTTCACGTCGCCCAACCACCCTGGTCACTACCCTCGCAACACCCAGTGCTTCTACTACTTCCACGCAGGCCACAACGAACGAGTGGTAGTGACGTTTGAGGAGTTTGACGTTGAGGGACTTTACCCTGGGTAAGAAGTCCAATTTTGACTTCGTTTTTTTATTTATTTTTTATTTTTTCATGGTTTTTCACTCTTTTTTGTGTTTTTTTCTTTTTCGATGTGTTGAAATATTTTACGTTCATTAGTGTTGTGGTTGTTGTGGTTGTTGTTGTGGTCGTTGTTGTGGTTGTTGTTGTTGTTGTTGTTGTTGTTGTGGTTGTTGTGGTCGTTGTTTTGGTTGTTGTTGTGGTTGTTGTTGTGGTTGTACTGGTTGTTGTTGTACTGGTTGTTGTTGTGGTTGTTGTTGTTGTTGTTGTTGTGGTTGTTGTGGTTGTTGTTGTGGTTGTGGTTGTTGTAAAAGTCTAAACGGTGAT
>OX387252.1:361061-391061 GCA_947562095.1 Branchellion lobata | reverse complement strand
TCCTTCCACCAAGATTGCCAGTAAAACAGTTACGTTGTTTATTGGTCCTTAAATATTTTTATTTTCATTTATTTATTTGATTTTTATTGTTATTATCCATTTTAAGTGTCAGTAGTATGAACAGCCGTAGTAGTAGTAGTAGTAGTAGTAGTAGTAGTAGTATTAGTAGTAGTAGTAGTTGTAGTAGTAGTAGTAGTAGTAGTAGTAGTAGTAGTAGTAGTAGTAGTAGTAGTAGTAGTAGTAGTAGTAGTAGTAGTAGTAGTAGTAGTAGTAGTAGTAGTAGTAGTAGTAGTAGTAGTAGTAGTAGTAGTAGTAGTAGTAGTAGTAGTAGTAGTAGTAGTAGTAGTAGTAGTAGTAGTAGTAGTAGTAACAACGATACAACAATTTTGCTTTTCACACCATCAAAAACAATCACCACCACAACCGAAGTCCTCCTCCATCTCTTCTCAAAAACTTCTCAGTGAACCTTTTTATTATTTTCACCTGCCAATCTTGAAAAAAGTCATTTCCATCATCAAGTCCAGCACTTCATTAACGTTTATAGCTCCTTGCCTTTCCTCTTCCACTTTTATTCCGTTTTTTTCGATTTCGTCTAGAGTTTTTTTTTTCCAGATTTCAAAATGTTTCATCAACTCCAATTATTTGCTTTTTCCACGAAAAATTTTTTTCATCTTTTTTGAAAAACTAACTCTGAATTTTTTCAATGCTTTAATCTCAGTTCACTTTTTTTTAATCATTTTTTTCCACCACTTTCAACTTCCTTTTTTTCATTGTTTTTTATTTCTCCACCATTTTCGCCAACATCTGTTTTTCCACATACCATCATTAATTTTTTTTTCTTCTTTTTTTTTTCAATTTTTCCATATTTTTTATTAATCCACCCTTCCGCCCATATTTTTTTTTCCAAATCAATTTTTCTTTCTCAATTTCTTTTCTTTTTCTTTTCCACACTCTTCTTTTTTATCCATCCTCCCATCCTCCCACTTTTCCATCTTTCTACATTTCCATTAAACCATTCCTCTACACTTCTCCCTCACTCTCACCTCCATCCTCTCCACCATTCTCCACATCCTGATTCTCATACCACACTCCTCCTCACCCCAGTAATACTTTAGATTGCACGCTTATATATAACACTGTCATCGCTTCAATAGGCGCATTACTGAACACTCATATCCTCAAACAACCTTTTCGTTCCTGAAAAGTCGCATTGAAAGTTTTTCTCAGTTTTTTCATTTTTTTTATATCTTTTTTGATTTCATTTTTTTTACTTTACTTAGTTGCGTTGATATTTTAGGTGATTTTTCCCAATAAGCTCTTCTCATTTTTCAATTTTTTTAAAGTAATTTCCGAAACGACTTTTTTCTATTCCACAGCCATCAACTCCAATGATTTTATTTTTCAAAAAAAAATTTTTTTTCACTTGAATACATACTCGAAAGTACGAACATGAAAAATATTTATTTTTCATTTTTTAACACATCATCTTTGAGGTTGATGGATAGCTTTATATTCATAAGCGAGCCTCCCGCTATACTTTAGGTTTTTTTTTTCATTTTTTGAAAATTTGAATTTTTTAAGATGTTTTTATTGATCATTATATTTTGGTAAGGACCACACTTCGTTTTTCTCGCATGTTTTATTGAAAAATAAATATTTCAGAATTTTTCTTTCAAGTCTGTTCAGGAAAACATTTTTTTCTAAGCATTTTTTCAAAACTAGTTTTGTGAAACAAAACTAATAAAATGAATGATGACGTTCAATTGACCATTGAATAGATTCACAAAAAATACTTGGCAGTTTTTAAACAAATAAACAAAACTTTGAATCTTTCACCTGTTTTGTTATTGATATTCTTATTTTTTTCATTTTTCTACTGTCTTGACATAAAAGCGAGTTTATGAGTTACTCTCTTCATTTTTTTGTTCAATTTTATCAAATTTTCAGTTTAAAGCTTTCAAAAAGGGATTTCAAGTTATCAAAAAAAATAAAAAATGATAAAAAACATTTTTTGAAACTTTCGGAAAAACTTGATTTTTTTTATTGAACTGGTGCAAAACCTCCAAAATTCAAATGTTTAACTTGGTTTGAGCTTAACTCAAGTGTCAAAAAAACTTTCATCGCGCAATGTTTTACTTATCAATGCTTTTGAGGTTTTTATGGCAAAATAAACCTTCAAAAGACCAACCAATCACGAAGTTTTGTCTTGCATTTCCAATCACTATTTGTTTTCAAAACTGGTTTAAATTAGACTATTATAAACCAATTCATACGTGCTTACGTATGTATGTTTTTTTGTATGTGTATATGCATTTGTGTTTGCGTGTATATGTGTATGTGTGCTTGCATGTATGTTTATGTGTATGTGTGTATGCATGTATGTTTCTGTGTATGTGTGTATGCATGTATGTTTGTGTGTATGTGTGTATGCATGTATGTTTGTGTGTATGTGTGTATGCATGTATGTATGCTTGTTTGTTTTTATTATTGAGTGTATGTTTGCGTCATTCTGCGTGTGTTGTTGAATACATTAAATTCCACCCACAGAACAAAACCACCCTAGGAAGAGGATAGTTTCTTCATCCATGCTAGGATCATCATCATCATCGTCTCTTTCGTCATCTTCGCCCTCTTCCGCGCCATCCTTCTCGTTATTTCTACCATGGCTGTTGTGTGCGTTATGGATTGTGTTGCATTCTTGTGACTCTTTCTACACCAAGTCAATAATCCCTCTGATGGCACTACCATCACTAAAAACGACATCGTCATCTTATTCCGCTTCTTCTTTTTCTTTTTATTCTTCTTTTTCTTTTTATTCTTTTTATTCTTCTTTTTATTTTTTTCCTTTTTATTCTTTTTTTTCTCTTTATTCTTTTTTTCCTCCTCCACCTTTTATTTCTTCATCATCATCATCTTCTCCTTCATTTTCTTTCTCAAATTCTTCTTTTTTCTTTTCTCCATTTTCCACATCTTTCTATTCATCTCCTTCAGCTGCATCATTACAGACCTCCATAACAACCTTAGTTTGTTCATTATGCCATAATGAACTTTCATCATCATCACCCTCCTCATCTTCTTCTTCCTCCTCTTCCTCTTCGTGTTTTTCTTTTTTTTTCTCTTCTTTGCTGCCGTCTGTTTGTTTCCATCTTTCTTTTTGCTCTTTATCTTATTCTTATTTTTTATCCTTCTTTATCTTTTCCTCCTTTTTTATCACTTTCTCCTCCTTTTTTATCACTTTCTCCTCCTTTATCTCTTTCTTCTTCTTTATCTCTTCCTCCTCCTTTTTCTTCTTCTTCTTCCTTTGGATGTTCATCATCATCATCTTCAACATCCTACTTTCCTTATTTCTATTTTTCTTCATATTTACATTGTTTTCCATATATACCAACATATTTCAAAAGAAAGTTTCATTTGGAATGCTTTTTGACGCATTTTGATTGATCAGATGTTACTTATATCAATTTACTTTTACTCGTTTCAATTTTTATTTCTTTTTTCTCGATTATTTGCTTAATTACGTCAATTTTGAATTTTTTTTTTTTTAAATTTTGAACTTTTGTTGAAAAACGAAGTTTGGTGTTTTTTTTATAACGAGTCAAATTTATCAAACACTATTTTTTTCGACCTTCTGTTTTTTTTGTGAATAAATGAACCAAAAGTTTGAATAAAGAACGTTTTTGAAATATATATATTGATTTCTCAATAGATAAAATCTCGATGATGTTAACTGACAAAGTTAGCTTCAATTTTTTCAAAAGTTTCCTCAGATTAAAATATAAAAGTGAAGAAAAAAAAGATTAATTTGATTGTGAAGAAACGAGATTAAATAAAGAGTATGATTATTAATTGAATAAATTTTGTTTATTAATTAAAGTAATTATTTATTAAACTAAATCAATTTTATTTATTTATTGAAGGAAAAATCCCAATGACAAGAACAACGTCTTTTGTCCAAAATATACATGAGCAACAGCAAAAATAAGAATTAGTAATAATAATAGTTTTAAACAACTTGATTAACAACAAGAAAACAAAGATTGAAAATATATACTGAGAATTTGATGTCAAGTGTTTTCAAGAGGTTTGAGTTGGTAAAATCATTTATAACAACGTTGAAAGTGTGAGAGGAGTTTGGAAGGTAGAGGTGAATATTGGGTTTGAAAGCATTTAAACGAGAGGCTGAAATCATACGATTAGACAGTTCATCCCAAAGATAAATAATTCTATTTGGAAATAAACTTGCATACATAGAGGAGGAAATGAATTTTTGTATAATTTTTAAATTTTTATTTCTAGTTGTACTCGCA
Source organism: Branchellion lobata (assembly GCA_947562095.1). Lineage (NCBI taxonomy): Eukaryota > Metazoa > Annelida > Clitellata > Hirudinida > Piscicolidae > Branchellion > Branchellion lobata. The sequence continues at coordinate 386,754 of OX387252.1, read as the reverse complement.
GTATGTAGGGTAAAATAAGGGCCACAATTCGGGTCGTGTATATTGTTTATTAATTTATATAATTGTATGAAATCAACTTTAATTCTTCAAGTATGGAGAGTGTTTAGTTTAAAAATAATTATTTCATATGATAGCTAAGACTAGTGTTTTGGGCGATAAAATTTTTTCCGCAACCTATTCTGGTGGCTCTTTTTTGTATCCTTTCTATAACGTTAATGTATTCAATTGTATGAGGTGACCAGACTGAGCTCCCGTATTCAAGAATAGGTAAAATAGCTCTTCAAAGGGTGGATTGAAAGTGGTAGGATGAGAAGAAAAGAGGACAGGACTTAAGACGCTTCCCTGGGGACTCCACCTGATACAGAGAGGTCTCCTGATGAGGTTTTGTTTATAATAACCTCAGAGGATCTATTGGTTAGAAAAAATTGAAGTCCAATTTATGGTCATTGGACTTACACCATGATTCATCATCTTGAAAATTAACTTCGAATGGAAACTTTATCAAGAGCCTTTGAGAGTCACTATAAATTATGTCACCTTGGAGGGCCCCTTTTTTTGAGTAAAATGAAATTTCTGTTTTTTGAGTAATTGGAGAGTGGTGGATTTTTTTTGAAGAATCTATATTGGCATTTAAAAACGAGGTTTTCGGATGAAAGGAATCTTATAAAATAGTCTTCAATAAAAGATTGGAGCAGTCTGCATGGAATACAAGTCAGAGATACTGGCCCATGATTACTTGGCATAGATTCAGATCTGGATCCTAATATGGGATTCATACTTTTATTCCATATCATGGGTATGACAATTGACAGTTTATTGACAATTGACAGTTGATTGACAATTGACAGTTGATTGACAATTGACAGTTGATTGACAATTGATAGTTGATTGACAATTGACAGTTGATTGACAGTTGACAGTTCATGCTGATTTATTTTTCATTTTGATTGTTCACCATGTTCTCTGCCATTTCCAGCGTTTGTTTGGATTTGATTCAATAAAGACTATAAAAATAAATAATGAAAACAACACTTCAACCTTCAAATAGTTAATGAAAATAGTTACAAGAAAGTAACTTAAAGTAAAGACCATACACGCTTTCGTGAAACCGGAAACTATCAAAAAAAATTTTGACTTTTCAGTTTATAGAACAGGCCAACTTCCTTGGTCTGTTTTATATCCATTGACAGCTTCCTAGGAAACCACTCAAAGAAGAATGGGTAGAAAAAAATCTTAAAATGCTTGTGTAAATGTCAAATTTTAAAATTAGATCTTTGAAAAAGGTGAAACGTGTTCGCATTTTAATAAAAAATAAATTTTAAATTTTTTAAAAATATTTAAATTAATTAACTTTTTTATTCAGTCACTTTGTGAAAGTCTAAGTGAGAAAAAAAATTATCGAGCGACATTTTCTATTATAAGCATGGATAGTGATAGTATTATTATTTAACAAAAACGACTTTAGAATTACAAAAAGTCATTAAAAAACAACAAAGAATAATTTTCTCCAAGGATTTTCTAGACAAGTTTGTTTGCACGTTATGAAAGTTTCTTATTTCGACTACAGCCTCAGTCTCTTTGATTGTTTCTTTAAGGTTTTTAACCATTGTGTCAGTATTTTCATTTCTTTTCACTTATTTCCTCAACTCCACCATATTTAATACATTATTATTATTTTCTACGTTAGTTCGGCACTTAAAACATTTGTGGCATACCAAATTTTTAATTTTGTTTTAATTATTTTGGTCTAGACCGTCCAGACCCACGCAATGTGAGTACCAAGTTATTTCGCATTCCGTAAAAATTATTTTAAAACTATTGTTAAAATTACAACATTGACACTTGCTCTATGGCCTCGTCTTCTCGACTTTTTTTATTTCAGAGATTTCAGTATCTGACATTTTTTAAATAAAAATATTTAATCTGGGTGGTAATCCAAAAAAAAAGAGGTCTCAGTAGACAAAATCAAGTCAACTTTTTGCTAGGCAATCGAAAAAAACTTATTTAAATATATTAATACAAAAAATTGCACTATTTAAAGAAATAAACAATTTAACTAAAAATTGAATTAGGAAAAAGACCGTGGAAATAAATGTATACATAAAAATAAATTTATGCACGATTGAAACATTAAATATTGGAGGTACATATAGCTTTCTTTCGTACCGCCCTATATAATTCTTTATTCTTCATCTTTATGCTTGTTGTTTCATTATTTTCACTGTATTGTTTTGATCTTATTGTATTTTATCGTATTGTAGTTCATTTTATATTCAAGTTTGTTAACTTTCATCGTCGACGATGCCATCATTCAGTACATTACATGAGTCAGTCTCGAGCTGAACATGCCAGCATTCAAACCACTATTCCGAAATTAACCTGTTCAAACCTGTAGACTCCTTTGAGGGCACCGCACGATGAGGATATATTTTGAGGGAAAGCTCCAAGAACTACGTTTCCGTGTCTGTATCGCATTTCTTGTGTCTGCTGCATTCACGGAAAGTCATCGCTACTGATCAAAACCACTTACAGACTAAGTCTTAATAATTATTTTCTGAACAGACTAATCATTTATAAAATTTCCAAATCTTTTTGGAAAACCGCTAGCGTGTCTAACGTATTAATACATGAAAAGTTGGGCGGTGTCCATTGCAAAACCTATAAAGACTATCGTCGCTTAACAAGATTTTGTTGAGTTACTCTGATCGCATTGAAGAGCAAAAAGCCGTCCATTATATTGAGCGCCTTTGAACGCAGTGCTGAAGGGCGCGTTACAAATTTCGATTTGATTATATTTTGCAAACCATCACTAACCTTCATCTACCAAAATGGTCCATGGTTTCCTTGATGATAGCAAATACAAATAAACACTAGCGAGTAATTGCAAGAGTAGAGACTGGTTTTATTTGATTACTAGTGATTTGGGTGTATGAGAAAAAGATCAGACGGCATGTGTGTATTGATCGAAACGATAATACTAGTGACGATGAACTTCATGATCATGTTTAACAACTAATAACTGCTCACTCCTAATTATCATTCAAATTGGCTTTATTGAAATATGACGTTTTAGCAACAATTATTGCGCAATTCTGGAGCCTTCAGGGCTAATTTCGTCACAAAAGCACATTGCATAGGTTTCCAGCATTGCCGTTGAAACGTATCATTTCCAAATTATTAAGCGAAATATTTCTTTAGTAAATACTCTTCAAATGTTGGTGGCATGTCCGCAGGCGAATGAAATCACAGTGAAATTTCATATAGTGTTATAATTAAAACTTCTGTTCAGTAATCTTCATTACCTCCATCATCACCACAACTACCTCCATCATCACCACAACTACCTCCACCATCACCACAACTACCTTCACCATCTGCGTCACTCCAACAGCCACCATGCATCCATCATCTCCACAATCTCTGGCCCATAAATATCAACATTCACCAAGAAAGCACCACGCCATTATGTAACTTCACCTCACCACCCACTATCCCACCAATTCCTCATTCTATGGCCATCATCAAACACCAACCACATCTCACCATGCAACTACCAAACAAAACCATTCATCTGTCTAGTTCTTGGAGGGTTGGTTGATGCAGTGGTTCTGCTGAACTGGATGCTTGTCTTTGCTAGCAGTTGGGGTGTTGTGGTAGGCCTTAATTGCTGCTGGTGGATAAGCGTCTTTCTCCTAGAGTGTGGTTGGAGTGGTTAGAAACCTTCCGGATCAGGAGCTTTTGTATAGTATACATCAGCGCTATATGAATGAATGTACAGTTTGTTATAGCACACAGTTTGCAAACTAGGTTGCCTGGGACACTAAATGCTTTGATAAGAATGAATAAAGCCATTATTTTTGTTGAAAGTTGAAGTAATGACGTTGCTGAAGTTATTAGTGGTTTTATAGTATGATGATTTGTTTTTTTAAAACAAAATAACTAGTCAAAAAAAAAGATATATAAATATTATGGAGATGAGGAATAAATGAAAAAATTAATTTTGAAAACATTAAAGAAAGTTTTTTGAGTCACTTTAATAACTTGGTTTCCAACCACCACATCCCTGCAAGCCTTTGTGGCAACCCTGGAAATTGTTATTAATTTACATATTTTTAAAATCTGTTAAATGCAATTGAATGAAATAACTCAAACATATCAAAATGAAAAAAAAATGAAGCTCAAATTTTCAATATAAAAAAAAAAAAAAACGTATACTGACTCAGTTCCATACTCCTCCTCCTCTTCCTTAGTCATTTCATGCTTGTCCGAATTGGATGTTTTGTGGGTTCGCTGCACACGCATTCCTCCAACTTTCACTGAAAAAATTAATAAACAAATAATTTTATTGAACAAGATAAAGAGGTTGGAAAAATTTTGGTATGCTATTGGAGTTTTTTGTTGAAAAATCTTGGCAATCAATTGTTGAAGTTGAATAATCAGTTTTAGACTTAAGTTAATTGAACCTTTTTTAAAATTTCTGAAAATATATTATTCACTTTACATACTACATGCAAAATTTATATGAACTTTGAACTTTGTGAAAAATGTACCTAAAATATTTTGGAAAATGTAATGAAACACATTTAATATTTCAAATTCATATGCTAAAAACTATTGAGCGTAGTGCTTATACTTATTGGCGTTAATGGGCAATACAAGCTGCAAGATTAATATAAATTCGGACCTAAATTTCACCATGCAACATATGGAAAAACATTCCCATTACTGAACTTATTAAAAAATGTCTAAAAAAACGATTCTACCGGCTGGAGGATGCCCAGCCAAAGTGTTCGGTTTTTCTTCTGATGACATTTTTTCAGTGTAAATCTCAACAAAAACAGGCCACGTTTAGAAACTTTTAAGCTTCTGTTTCCTACAAGTCAACTTTGTAAAAAATTCAAAAATTTAATAAAAAATTAAAAAAACTTAAAAATATTGATGAAAAAATGAAACTCAGAAAAAAATTTTAATCTAAAAAAAATCTTCATCTATGTTTAAATTATCGCGAACAATAGATCTACTTCAATTTAAAATGGTTGGCGTCGGCTTTTGCATTTATAAAATATTACTACATTTTTATATTTTACTTTAGGTGTTTCATTTCATTCAAATACTCATATCTCAATTTTTTTTTACGTGCAATTTTCGTGAATGCAAAAAAATCATAACAGAAACTCAATAATTATTTTTGACTTTCAGCTTTTTTACTCATTCTTCAAATCTCTGGTAGGAAAGGATGTTGTGGTTGAGCTGAAGAATGATTTGAGGTAAAGTTTCCATTTATTATAAACTTCTGTTGTAAAAATTTCAATTCTAAATTGAAATGTTTTATCAGTTCACTTATATAATTCTTTCTAATTCAAATTAAACGTTTTTTTTATACTAAAGTCTGAGAATTAATGTGTATTTATAAAAAAAAAAGCTCCAATTTCACTGGGTCAATGAACTCATGAATCATAGGTGTTGTTGTCTAGTCAACTACAAGTGTAGTGAATAAACTTTACATAATCTATGCTGTCAACTTCAACCATTTTTTGCAATGTCACACAGTATATGTGGCACCTTACATTCAGTGGATCAGTACTTGAATATCAAGCTGACTGACATCTCTGTAGCAGATCCTGATAAATATCCTCATATGGTGGGATGTAATGGGATGGGAGATGGATTTAATATGGATGATGGTGGTTGAAGATAATGTGGTTGTGTGTTATAAAGGTTTTTCAAAATCAAGATCCAAAGTAGTAAACTAATTTATTACAACAGAGTAAAGTTGCTAAACATTAAATAAAATTCTATTTACATTGCAAAAATAAGATTGTATGTTTCATGAATAATTCTTAATCTAAATGTTTTAGACACATCATAAATCCACTTTTCAGTTATCTGTGAAAAACTGCTTCATTCGTGGCTCGGTTATCAGGTACATTCAATTACCAGCAGACGAGTTGGACACGCAATTACTGCAGGATGCTGCCAGAAAAGAGTCGGCACAAAACAAAAGTCAAAAATCATGAAAATAAATTTTTTAAGACATTTGCTCGTTCACACGTATAGCATCAACAACTCTGTTCTTTATGTTGAAAAACGTTTTGTACTAATAAATTTAATATACTTATTTTAGTTTTCCGTTCTTCTGTTCTGCCTATAGATTAACCGAATATTCAACCGTTATAGCTTCACTTTTAGATTCATTTAAAACGCTGCAATGTTACAAATCAAGACTGTTGGATCGTTATCTCCTTTCAAACTCTTCCAAACTTGTTCGAAAAGATCACAAGCGCTTGCATTCAATGACTTTTCTCGTTCAGCAAAACAAAATTTCTGCATACAAAGTTCTTATCATAAAACATTTATTGAATATAACCAAAGAAACGGCTTAAGTACTGTTTCACCAAAATTCGCATCAAATCAACTTTTAGCTTATTTTTGCAAATTTTATTCCGCCAATGCCCTCAAAAAACGAAAAGATGACAAGGAAGATGTTATAGGTAGTGTTGTTGAATCTAAGGATTCAGAAGTGGACTTTTCTAAGCTAACTACGTCTCAAAAAGGTTGGGAAACTTACAAATTGAAAAACTTTCATGTTACAAAACAGGATTTTTAAGGACATAATTTTTAATATTTTCAAAATTTCATTTTATTTTCCAAATTAACTTCCATGTAAGCAATTAATGCAAGTTTTTTTTACAACGAATTTTTTGAAGTAAAACAGGTGGGCTCTGACACTTTTTACACAGGCATCGTGGTTGTTGGACTTGCTCTAACGGGTTTTCATTCTTCATTATCACAACAACCAATAATAACCACATCCACCCATTAACATCAATCAATGAAAAACCAAACTAATTATTCAAAACACAGCAACTTAACTCAGCTACATAGTAGCTTCATAAGAAGCACACAAAAGCACCACACAACAACCACCACTGTTACAGGCTATGTTTTTTATTTCCTCGGCATGGAATTGTTTTCCACACAAACTCCCAATGGACTCTACAACCTTGCCTACAAGAAGTCCATCAAACATGATAAGGTGCCAGCACAAACTCATACACCCATATATACATTCTTAAATTAGTCTAACAAAGATATTCTAACATCAATTAAAATTAATTTTTACATCCATAATAGTAATACTAATAATAATAATAATAATAATAATAATAATAATAATAATAATAATAATAATAATAATAAAAATAATAATAATGAAAAGAATAATAAAAATAATAATAATAATAATAATAATATAAAAATAATTATCTTTTAGGTAGTCAGTCTCTTAGGATCACCACTCAAGGCCTATGGTGAAATGAACAGAAGAGGGAGAAGGCGGCATGTCAAGTGATGATGATGATGATGATGATGATGATGATGATGCTGATGATGATGATGATGATGATGATGATGCTGATGATGATGATGATGATGATGATGATGATGATGATGATGATGATGATGATGATGATGATAATGATGATAAAAATTCGAAAAATTATATTCACAAATTTTTCTAGCTCACTACATCTTTTACATAAATTCAAACTATCTATAAAATTAATTCTACCCACCCATTTCATTAAAATCACCCATCCATTCATTCAACTCACCCATCCATTCATTTAACTCATCCATCCATTCATTTAACTCATCCATCCATTCATCCAAATCACCCATCCATTCATTCAACTCACCCATCCATTCATCCAACTCATCCATCCATTCATTCAACTCACCCATCCATTCATTCAACTCACCCATCCATTCATTCAACTCACCCATCCATTCATTCAACTCATCCATCCATTCATCCAAATCACCCATCCATTCATTCAACTCATCCATCCATTCATTCTTCATTCACCCATCCATTCATTCAAATCACCCATCCATTCATTCATTCAACTCATCCATCCATTCATTCTTCATTCACCCATCCATTCATTCGACTCACCCATCCATTCATTCATTCAACTCATCCATCCATTCATTCTTCATTCACCCATCCATTCATTCAACTCACCCATCCATTCATTCATTCAACTCATCCATCCATTCATTCTTCATTCACCCATCCATTCATTCAACTCACCCATCCATTCATTCAACTCACCCATCCATTCATTCTTCATTCACCCATCCATTCATTCGACTCACCCATCCATTCATTCAACTCACCCATCCATTCATTCAACTCATCCATCCATTCATTCAACTCATCCATCCATTCATTCTTCATTCACCCATCCATTCTTCAACTCACCCATCCATTCATTCAAATCACCCATCCATTCATTCAACTCACCCATCCATTCATTCAACTCACCCATCCATTCATTCAACTCACTCATCCATTCATTCAACTCATCCATTCATCCATCCATGCCATTTACCCTTCCAGGTTTTCAGAGCAAACACAGCAAGACACAGGCGATAAAATCATGAACATTCAGTTCCACTTGGAGGGGTTAGTCGCTCCTACGTTGACTTTTACCCTTCCATTTATTTTAAATTATTTTATTTTTTTTAAATTATTTTATTTCTTTTAAATTTATTTATTGTTTTTTTTTTCAAATTGACATAAAAAATTCTCATGTATTTTTAATAATGAATGATGATTTCAAATATTTTGAATTTAACCCAACAATTAACAGCTCCGTTAAAAAGGCAACAGTTTTTGCTGAAGCTGTAGCGGTAGGTGGTGATAGTGTTTGTGGTAGTGGTGGTGGTGGCGGTGATAGTGCTTGTGGTAGTGATGGTTGTGGCAGTGGTGGCTGTGGTCGTGGTGGCTTTGCTAGTCGTTGTGACTAGCTGTTGTTGTAACGAATCATCAATGCAATAATTAGTGCCTACCACTAAATTGAAAAAAAAATTCCTCAAAATCAAAAATCGGTTTTTAAGTTACAACAACTCGGATATTTTTAAAACAAACCATTATTATTTTTTGTTCGCCAGGTGGCAGGCGGGAAGTACGAAATAAAGCACGTGGTGATGCGAGTGGATACATACCCTCACGAAGTGGTCACTGTGCTTGACGAACGCTAGGAGTAGGAGGGATGGAAAAGACTCGGATGGAAGCTTCGTGGGATGTTTTTAGATGAGTGGATGAAGCTTGATAGAAGGATGACACCAGCCTGGCACGGACCATTTATTGGAAGTTCCAAGGATGAGAACAACGTCTGTGTCCAAATAATTGCCTAAAAAATAATGAATTTGAAGTTTCGTATGAATTTATTGAAATTCTGAAGGAACTTTATTGAAATCTTGAGTTGAATTTATTTGAATTTGAAAATAAATTTATTTGAATTTGAAAATAAATTAATTGCGATTGGAATTGAATAAGCAGCTGTACATAAATATGCTTATAGATGTAATACAAACCATGATGGGATGGATATCGCGGAAGAAAGATGGACAGCATGAAATGGGATGAGCGGAGGTGCTAGGGGATGGGATGAGTGGTGGTAGGGGATGGGATGGGTAGAGGTGGTAGGGGATGGGATGAGTGGAGGTGGTAGGGGATGGGATGAGTTGGTCAGCGATAATGCGTTTGTGAAGAATACGAAACGTTGAATGTGATAAATTGTTGATAAGATCACGAAGGCGGAATAAATTAATTAATCTTAAAAGTTTATTGTTTTCCACTTTTTTCTTTTTATTTTTTTTATTTTTCCATTTTGATTTCTCTAAGATTCTTAATAACGTAATTTTTTTTTCAATGAAATTATTCGGCCAAGGCAGTTTTTCAGTGGCTTTTGAATACTAAGATGCTGTAGTATTCAAAGTATGTTCGGAAAAAATAAAAAAAACTGCATTTATTTTGTTTCTATTGATTGAAATAATGTATCGCCCAAGGTTGTCAAAAAAACAACAAAAAAACTATAAACAAGCAACGACCCGTGAAAAATAGAAGAATGCTTTGAAAAATAACGACCAAAAAGTTTCCAGCTGTCTTGAAAAAATGGTTCAAAAAAAATTAAAAAAAAGATTTTTTTTGTTGAAAAAATAACTACATGACGAAATGAATTTTGGAAAACCTAAATAAACAAGGATTCCAGTTTTTCGAGTAACTTTTCCACAATAAGGGACCGAAGTAGGTTAAACTGCACAAGCACCACTTAATAAAAATGTTTCATCGTTTTTAAGTTTTTATTTCAGTTAAATGTTCTCATTTTTTTGTTTCTCACTAAGTTTTTTCTGTTTTTTTCTTTGTATGATTTTTTTTTCATTTTTTTATTTTTTCATTTTTTCATTACATTCTAGTCTTTGTTTTTCTTTCATTGCTGGTAAAGTATTGGAGATTCATTTTTTAAAACAAATTCCCAAGTGGGATAGAGATCTTCTATACTAACTTTGAAAATAAGTTTATTTGAAAATCCATTTCACAATAAAAAATCAAAAATAAAGAAAAAAACATTGGAAACGTGTTGAAAAAGTCAGTTGGTAAATGAAAAAAATTGAATCAACATTCGCATAAATTATTTTTTGTCTTTGAAAAAAACTGATTAACAAAATTTAATTTTTTTTGAATCAAAACTTTAGGAAATCCTTGATTTTTTCTGTTAGACATAAAATAAAAATCAATAATTGAATTTTTCAATTTTTTTTTGTTTTTGTGTATCAAAATCTTTGGTCTTGAAAACGAAACGTTATAAAGAATTATCGATTTGTTTGTAAAAGGTTTAACTACTTTGTGTGCAAGGCCGTTCAGAAACTTGGAACCTTTTGATTCCTAAATTTCAAAGATACATTAGGGTTATCAGGTTTTTTCAAATTTATAAATTCTATTTTAGTGAGTTTTTTATTTTTATTTTTTTCATTTAATTTGTAAAGTGCCTTTCAGATTTTGCGCCATTTCAGAGTAGATCAGCTTTCCACTGTTGCTTACTGACAACTTAATATTTAAAAAAAAAGACATTTTTGTTTGTCAATTTTTTTGAGGTCGATGAAAAATTTGGAATGGATTTTTATACACAGTTTATTTTTTCCATCAAACAGCACCTCAACTTCAAAAAAACTGTTCATACTTACATCACTTAAGCTGGAAAAAAATTATTCATTTTTATTTTAGATGAAATAAAAATAAAAATAATTAATTTTTGTTTTAAATAAAGTGAAAATTATATTTTTTTAAAATTGTTTAATAATTAACCATAATTAAAAAAACATAAAAATGTATGAACTTTGATTTTTGTGTTTTCAACCAGCAAAATATATTTAAGGTTAATGTAAACATGAATAAGAATCAGCTTTGACCATGTTTGAAAAATAATAATGAAAAAACTGGAAGTATAAAAACTAACAGTCAGTAGTAACTCAAAGCTGTGTTTTCAAATGCTGGAAAATAACAACTTACACCAGAAAAAAATAAAGAAATTCTTGTTTGAAAGAGAAATGAAATAATTGTTATCAAATTATAAGAAAAATCCCAAACAAATGAAAAATTGACGTTTTGAAATATGATTCAAAAGGTTTTGATGGAACATAAACAGCGATGTTTAACTTTTAAAAGATTTAAATAACAAAAAAATAAATAAAAAATAAAAAAAAACGACACACACAAGAAAGACTTGAATGTAACAGTTGCTTCGAATAGAATTAAAGCTACAAATTAATGAATCTCCAATGGAAACATTAAAACTCAAAGTGAAAAACGAGCGATAGAAATGTACCACTGTACACATTAGGTTAATAAAAGTTAAATCATACATCATAACACAAAACAGCTTACCTTTACCTAATAAGCTTCCACACTTGAACAAAGAGTGACGTTAATATAATAAAAATCATAAATAACATTGAAAAAAAAAAGAAAAAAACAAACAAAAACAAAAAAACTCAAAAGCAGTAATAATCAATAGAAAAAAATACTTTAACTAAAAGAATAGGAGAAACATTTGGAAAAAGTAGGCATAAAAAAGAGGAGGCATTAATACAGCCAAAAAAACAAAAACGCCAAAAAGTGGGTAATAGAATTATCATTCGACATGCTTATTGATGGCTCTTTCACGACAAAAAAGTCAATATTAATTTGTTAACAAAATCATTTCTTTCGAGTTTTTTTGCAGTTTGCAATCCACGTGATGTTTGCCATTGGGTTTTCATAGGCGGGTGGTCCACTGTGTGGTTTGAACGTGTGGTCATTTCCTGATCAAATCGAAAAGGATGTGTTGAAAAGGAACTTTGTGTGAAGGTTGTTACCCGTTGTTCCATGTAGTTCAACAAAAACTCTGTCCGTATACACACACACACACACACACACACACACACACACACACACACACACACACACACACACACACACACACACACACACACACACACACACACACACACACACACATATATATATATAATAAATAAATAAATAAATAAATAAATAAATAAATAAATAAATAAATAAATAAATAAATGAATAAATAAAATAATAAAAATTATTATTATTATTATTATTATTATTAATATTAATATTAATAATAATAATAATAATAATAATAATAATAATAATAATAATAATAATAATAATAATAATAATAATAATAATAATAATAATAATAATAATAAAAATAACAATAACAATAATAATAATAATAATAATAATAATAATATTATTATTATTATTATTATTATTATTATTATTATTATTATTATTATTATTATTATTATTATTGGTCATTGTTTTTTTCTATCATCTTCGTGGCCTTTTTGATAGTTGTTATCGTCATGGGCTGGTACTAAACGTCCATCTCCATAACTTCATTCGACCACAAATAACGAACGAATGCAAAACTCACGTCATAAAAACTTTTTTTTTTGCAGCAGTTCATTTTTTTTCATCATATTTTTCTTTTTCTAGTTTTTTTGGCATCCATTCCAATTGAGAATTTTTTTTGGGGAAATTAACGCATTTGTTATTCCAAAAGATTATCAAAACTGTTGAACGTTGAAAAATGAAAATGAAAAAAAAAATTATTTTTTAATAAAAAATAATTTATTGATGAAAATAAAACTTTGTTGTTGGTTTATTGACATGTATACTGTTTTATAATATCATATCATTTTTCTTTGTTACGCAGCCTTTTATCATATCAATTTTTCTTTGTTACACAGCCTTTTATCATATCAATTTTCTTTGTTATAGAACCTTTTATCATATCATTTTTCTTTGTTACACAACATTTTATCATATCCTTTTTCTTTGTTATACAGCCTTTTATCATATCATTTTTTCTTTGTTATACAGCCTTTCTGTGTTTTTTTTCTTTCTTGTTTTTTTTTATATTCAACTTATCTTCATGTCAATAAAAGCTTTGAAATTATTTTTCTCTTTTTTATTATTATTATTATCATCGTAAGATTTTTTGGTTCACTGCCTTTTTAATGAGAACCCACTATTCGGTGAGTTTCTTTTCAATTCTCTTCACAGCATTGTCATTCAAACGGCCTGAAGCTTCCATGCAAAGTTCTTTTCATAGGACTTTTTCTCTTTTTGAGCAAATCGACCATTGCGAAATTTTTTTTCCGCACGTAATATTGGCCTTTTGGACTTAGCTGGTGTTGAATGGGACAGATTTGAAGACTTGCGCAGTAGTTTCCAGTTTCCATCGGAGGAAGTTTTGCAATGTTTTTAAAAATAAGGTTTTTTGAGACAGTCTAAAAGAAAGGATTTCATTGTTTTGAAAAAACGTTTCACAGAAGAACAGTTTTTAGCGAAAAGAAGGTTTAGTTGAGAAGGATGGCCTTGAGATGGATAGAAACGAAGCGGGTTGATGAGTGTGTTGTCAAAAGAGTAAAGAATGGATGAATGATGGTTTGATAAGCTTGAATATAAAAACAATTTTCAGGTGAGTAATTATGTGGATAGCTATGTGGATGGTTGGGTAGATGGTTGGGTGGATGGTTGGATGGATGGATGGGTGGGTGGATGGTTGGATGGATGGTTGGATGGATGGTTGGATGGATGGTTGGATGGATGGTTGGATGGATGGTTGGATGGATGGATGGCTCGGTGGATGGTTGGGTGGATGGTTGGGTGGATGGTTGGGTGGATGGTTGGGTGGATGGTTGGGTGGATGGTTGGGTGGATGGTTGGGTGGATGTAACAAATTAAGAGTAGGCCAGATAAATGAGTGGGAGGAAATCAGAGAGCGAATGAATGGAGTCGCAGATGAGTTGTTGGCTGGAAAGGCTGAGAAAAGATGCACGTGGGAGTGTCTGAAAGATAAGACTATGGGCAAATTAGGCTTAAAACCATCTGTGTACGTATTTGTGTGTGTGTGTGTGTGTTTGTGTGTGTGTGTGTGTGTGTGTGTGTGTGTGTGTGTGTGTGTGTGTGTGTGTGTGTGTGTGTGTGTGTGTGTGTGTGTGTGTGTGTGTGTGTGTGTGTGTTTGTATGTATATGGTAATAAATTATAGAGAAGTATTATCAGTAGGAATGTGATGGGAGACAGTATCTCGGGAGGTATTGATACAGCAGATGAAGAAGGTCCTCAGAGTCAGTGATGTATAATAATATTAATAATAATGATATTATTATTATTATTATTATTATTATTATTATTATTATTATTATTATTATTATTATTATTATTATTTTTATTTTTATTATTATTCTTCTTCTTCTTCTTCACTTGATGTTGTCTCATTGACTTTGAGGTCATCATTTTCATTTTTGTCGACGAATTGACTAATTATTAAAAAAACACTTTTCCAATGTTCTTTCAACCCTTCTTTGTAACTGTTGTACCAACAAAGCCGTCAACACCGTTCATTTCTGTTCGATGCTTGCACCTAAGAATATTCACCCTTGCAAATGTTGTGTTTTCAATTTCACTGCACATGTTCATCCTCATTTCATTCAATCTCACTTTAGTGAATCTTCCATTGATGCCTGTAATCAATTTTTTTTCGTTTTTTTCTTTCTTTTTTATCTTTTTCGTCCATCCTTTTGTTTTTATTGTTGCAGTTGAGTTTTATGGTTTCGAAATTTTTGAAATTCTCATGAACCACTCGGCCTATGTCGTCGTCAGCTGTTTGTATGTTTTTAGATTTTGTATGTTTAAGTGGTATTAGGTTTTATGTTTAAGCGGTATTAAGTTTTGTATGTTGAAGCGGTATCAAGTTTTGTATGTTTAAGCGGTATTATGTTTCTGAATAGTTGTGTATTATTAGGTTCAAATATGTTTGTGTAGTATAAATTTTTTGTAGGTTTTCATTGTATCAAAGGGGTCTTTCGTTTTTGTACTTTTTTCTTCTCGAATTTTCAGGTTTTTTCCACTGTCATGTGTTACTCCACAAGGTGTATTTGTAACACTTTGATGTATGCAGGAGGTCTCATGCACCTACCCTCTCGTCTTCCTTCTCATCTTCCTTCTCTTCCTCATCATCCTCCTCCTCATCTTCCTCCTCATCTCCCTCCTCATCTTCCTCCTCATCTCCTTCCTCATCTCCCTCCTCATCTTCCTCTTCATCTTCCTCCTCATCTTCTTCTTCATCTTCCTCCTCATCTTCCTCCTCATATTCCTTCTCATTTCCTCATCTACCATTGCTTTCAACTTACAAATCTTTCAACTTTCATGAATGACTTACCCTGAAAGAAGTCAGAATTGAATTAACCAAAAGGGAACAATATTTTTCGTTTAGTCATCTCACGAACAGCTTCTTTCTACTGGCGTGTGCAACTACTTTTTTCTTTCATTTTGGCGGCAATGTTCTGTTTTCCGAATCGATCAGACAACACTTGATTCTATGGCTGTTGGAGGAGTGGTGGTGGTGTTTGATTCTATGGCTGTTGGAGGAGTGGTGGTGGTGTTTGATTCTATGGCTGTTGGAGGAGTGGTGGTGGTGTTTGAAGATATGGCTGTTGGAGGAGTGGTGGTGGTGTTTGATTCTATGGCTGTTGGAGGAGTGGTGGTGGTGTTTGAAGATATGGCTGTTGGAGGAGTGGTGGTGGTGTTTGCTGTTGTCGTGTTGGAAGTTTCCAAGTTGCAGTGTGTGGTGTTTTGGAGTTTTGGTGTGTGGTCATTTGTTGTGTGATGTTGTGATGTGTGGTGTTTTGGTGTGTGGTGTTTTGGTGTGTGGTGTTGTGATGTGTGGTGTTTTGGTGTGTGGTGTTTTGGTGTGTGGTGTTGTGATGTGTGGTGTTTTGGTGTGTGGTGTTGTGATGTGTGGTGTTTTGGTGTGTGGTGTTTTGGTGTGTGGTGTTGTGTTAGGGTATGGTGTTATTTTGTTTAGCACTGATTATTATAAATTGATTAACAACTAAAGTATAAACATATTCAAAAAATATAAAAATTATCAAAAAAATAAAATTAAAATTCTTTTATTTTCAAAAAAATCATGACGTCACCATTGAAACAACAAACAACGCAATGGAACACGGTAATAAACGGCACATCACCTTTTGCTTCGTTTCCATGGCGACCGGAAGGACTAGTGATGTCATGTTGAAGCAATTTTGCGAGACCCATTTCCGTTTCTGACGTCATCAAAACAACTTCTTTTTCCGGTTTTCGGGCACTTTCTTTTTCTTCTAGAATAACACAAAAGTGGTTGATATGATTTCGGTCGTTGTTTTTGTGGTTGTTGTTGTTGCTATTGTTGTTGTTTTGGTTTGGCCTAACTAAACTATTGTTGTTTCGGTTGTTGTTGTTGTTTGTGTTGAGGTGTTGGATTTTGTTGATATGGTTCATGAAGTTGTTGGTGTTACTAGTGTTGTTGGAGTTGCTCAAAAGCACCGAAGCATTGTGTTTTTTAGTGTTGTTGTTGTTGTTGTTGTTGTCGGAAAAAAGAACAATGTTGTGTTTGTTGTTGTTTTGATTGAAGCTTGTATTTGCGTTGAAGTTGTTACTGTAGTTAAGGCTGCTTTGTATGCTGTTGATACTCTGAATGTTAGTGTTATTGTTGTTAGCTTTAATGTTATTTATGTTGGTGTTGTTGTTGCCGTTAGGGAAGTTAGTGTTGAAAGAAACACTACCAAACAAAGGTTTTCCTGCCAAAGAGACGGTAGAAGAGTGGCCGAGGTGGTTGAAGAAGGAAAGACTTGTAACCGGTGTGCAATGTTGACTGGTGGTGACTGGTTGTTTGAAAGGTGAAGTAAGGCCATGGGTGGTGATTGATGTAAGTCGATCGGTGGCGCTGGGTGTCTGTGAGTGGTTGTAGGTGGACGTGAGCAGGTGGTGGCTAGTGGCAGTACGCGGCTGATGGCTGGTGGCGGTGAGTGGCTGTGAGTAGCTGGTCGTCACTGGCCGTGTAGAAGTTACTTCTCTACGCTTCATTTGTTTGAGAGTGGCTTCTGTTTGTCTCTTTTGCCGACACATGCACCACGACACGATGGCATTTAACAACAGCAACAGACAACCCACCAACACCGTCACCACCAACGAAACAGCGTTCCGTGTGGCTGTAGTGGCGGTGGTGGCTAAGGTGGCGGTAGATTCTGTGAGCCGAAAGTGAGTCGATGGCCGAAGTTGAAACTTTTTGTTATCGTCTGAATACAACCCTGACGAAGCTATGTGTGTTGATGAAGATGAAGAAGACGAAGAAGAAGAAGAAGAAGAAGGAGAAGAAGAAGAAGAAGAAGAAGAAGAAGAAGAAGAAGAAGACGAAGAAGGAGAAAAATTAGAAGAGGATGAAGAAGACGAAGAAGCGTAGGAGGGATAGGGAGGTGATGAATTGGAATCTTCGCTAACAATTTTGTTTATTGCGAGTGATTTGGGAGAGTGATCAGCGGTCGTGAATGGGGGGTTGGGGTTGACGAGGTAGTGGTGGTGGTGGTGTTTAGAGTGGTTGTGACTGTGGTGTGTGTGGCCGAAAGGTGTTTTAGTGAGAAAAAGTTTTTTTTTTCTAGCATCCGAAGCCTCTCGTGAAGTCCCACCAAGTGGTGTGTGTGTCCAATTATATGGCAAAGTGCCAACTTTTTCAAAGGTCGAGGCATCGTCATGCTCGTCAAGGAGGTGGAAAGAGGCGTCCAAGTTGTCGGATCGGTGGATCTTTGGGATGAGGTCCAACCACAGACCCACTTTGGCGCCTCTGTAGTAATTGCCTGTGCTTACGGCCCTCTCTCCTCTCAGAGCTGCTTGGTGGGGTTGAGTATGGTCATTTATTTCAATTTTTTGTAGTTTTAAGTTATAATTTTGCAAATATTACGCAATGAAACAAGACGAAAACTACAATGAAGAGAGCGCAACCAATAAACTGCATAAACTTCAACACGACAATGCTCTTATAACTATTCGGTACAGACATTACGATACAAACATTGATAAATAAAAAAATACTTACAAACATAAACATTATAATACTAACAATGATAAACAATACAATACTAATAATGATGAAAAATACAATACTAACAATAAAAAAATATATAATAGAAAGAATATAAATAAAATGTGCAAAAAACTAGGAAAAAGATAAATGACGTCACAAACGGAATGAAAACGAACAGAAAGTAGAAACAAAAGCTACAATGCAATACATGATAATACTATTCAGACAAAAGTTCACCACACTGACTGACAGCCGCTTTGTGACATGGTGTGACAGATGAAAAAAAAAAACGAAAATAAAAGAGGAAAATTGAAAAAAATAAATATTGAAATAACAAAAATAGAAAAAAGTGAAAACTGAAAAACGCAGATGAAAAAAAAAAAATTTGAGGGTAGCTTGCCGGACTGAAAAATGAAAACTTACCAAAGAACTCTCAGCTCTGAGTGTACACCATTCAAACGTTTGAATTATTGCTTAAAAAATAAAACCGAAGTGAAATGTTAAAGTTTAAGGTGCATACAGGTGCGCATTTAGGACATATTTTAAATTCCAATGTCATGGCCACGCTTCTACAAAAACACGATTCTTGCAATGGAACATTCCAGCCACTGAGCTTATGGTCTTTCAAGATGAACCTCTTTTAACAAGTTCATTTGTTTGGTGCTTCAAATGGCCTGAGTTATTTGTTTTATGATGACAATTTAAGCTTGCTCGCTTGTATGTAGTTTCTCATTGTAACACATGCTTTCTGAATTAGTGAAGGTTTAATGGTTTTGTTTCACAGTATTTGTCATAGTTTTTCTTATTTTTCATATGAAATGATAAAAAAAAGTCGTAAATCTCAACACGGGTTTGAGACATGCAACATCGTATGTACTTCGGTAGAGCTTTGAGGGGCAGGACCATGGAGGAGGGTGTGAAGGGGCAGGACCATGGAGGAGGGTGTGAAGGGGCAGGACCATGGAGGAGGGTGTGAAGGGGCAAGACCATGGAGGAGGGTGTGAAGGGGCAGGACCATGGAGGAGGGTGTGAAGGGGCAGGACCATAGAGGAGGGTGTGAAGGGGCAGGACCATGGAGGAGGATGTGAAGGGGCAGGACCATGGAGGAGGGTGTGAAGGGGCAGGACCATGGAGGAGGGTGTGAAGGGGCAGGACCATAGAGGAGGGTGTGAAGGGGCAGGACCATGGAGGAGGGTGTGAAGGGGCAGGACCATAGAGGAGGGTGTGAAGGGGCAAGACTATAGAGGAGGATGTGAAGGGGCAGGACCATGGAGGAGGGTGTGAAGGGGCAGGACCATAGAGGAGGGTGTGAAGGGGCAGGACCATGGAGGAGGGTGTGAAGGGGCAGGACCATGGAGGAGGGTGTGAAGGGGCAGGACCATGGAGGAGGGTGTGAAGGGGCAGGACCATAGAGGAGGGTGTGAAGGGGCAAGACCATGGAGGAGGGTGTGAAGGGGCAGGACCATAGAGGAGGGTGTGAAGGGGCAGGACCATAGAGGAGGGTGTGAAGGGGCAAGACTATAGAGGAGGATGTGAAGGGGCAGGACCATGGAGGAGGGTGTGAAGGGGCAAGACCATGGAGGAGGATGTGAAGGGTGGCAGGAGTGAAAGATTGACGTGGAAAAAAAACTATGCTTTGAAAGCAAAATAAATTTCATTAAAAAAATTGAATACGAAAAAAACGGAACGAATGGCAGCTTCTATTCGAACATAAAAACAAAAAACTTTCTTAATCCTTCATTTCTCCTACGTCTTGCACTACATCGCTTCGCCTCCTTCTACCAATTCTACAACCACAACCGCTATAGAACTACACTCCTAACATCGCACTCATCAGAATGCTTTCTTTTAACAAATTATTAATAGCTTGCTCAGTATTGCTTCAATTTTTCATTTTTATTCAACCACAGTTTAATCAATTTTAGTTTTTCATCAAAACTTTCAACATGAAGAAACATATGTTTGTGCAAAAGAATTCACTGTGAGATATTATTGAAAAAAAAACTTTAAAAAAAAATTTGAAAAAAAAACTCGGAAAAAAAACTTGAAAAAAAACTAGAAAAACGTTCATAAAATTTGATCAAGTTTTTGGCATGAAAAAAGTGTTTCAATTGCTAATTCAAATCCACATTACAATTATTTTTCAAAGAAAAAAAATTATTTAATAAAAATGTGAATTGGTTTTGTTAAAAATTACAAAAGTTTTTCAAAATATTTCATTGTATGGAATTTTGTTATTAATAGTACTAAGAGTTGAAAAATATTTTTGAAAAAAATATTTTCAAAGTTATTGAATTAATTTGAATAAAAAAAAATATTAATTGATGTAATATTGAGTGAGAGTATAGTGGCCTGTTGTCATCATCATGCAAAACCAATGTGGTACTGGAAGAGATTATGTCTGCTCAGTCTGATGAATGTCTTCAAAGGAGGAGGACGAAGAAAATAACAAAAAATAGAAGAGAAAAAAAAAAGAAAAAAAAAAGAGAAAAAAGAAAAGAATAAAAAGAAGGAAAAGAGGAAAAAAAAAAAAGGAGAAAAAATTAAAAATTAAAAAAGGTACAAAAAGAAAAAGAAAATTGAAAATCAGATACTTAATCTAGTTTTAAAGTTTAAAAAAAAATTTCAAAATTTTTTCTTCAAATGAATTATGAGAAAAAACGTTGAAAATTGCCAATTATTGAGATCAGGCCGTTTTCACGTCTCGGTTCAAGAGGTGGGATTTGAGCTGAGGTTTGTAAGATAGCAGCATTGCACGTTTAAAAGCAAATCTAAAATTTACTGTCTCAATAAAAATTTAAAAAATATTCAAAAAAAACAAAAAAATTGAAAAATTGAAAGAATTGTTTCATGCTTCGGATTATTTTTGAAACATAAAAAAACTTTATATGAATGAATATACATTAACCAATCAACGCATACAATGGTATGTGCCAGAAATTTAAATTTCCATGAAACAATCTTTTGATGAATTGAAAAAAGAATTTTTCAAAATCTTCTCAGACTAAAAAATAAGAAAATTTTAAAGTTTTGCGATGTTTATAAATTATTTAGGATATTTTCTTAAAAAATATTTTTATGTCAATACAACACGAAATTCAAAACCAAATGATGGAGCTTACCAAATTTCTTGCTTTGAAACACCGAAATATTTCATTTATTTATTATTCGATTCAAAATGAATTTTTTTTTTAATTTACAATTTTTATTTTGTGATTGTTATCAAACAGCATTTAAAAATGCGTTTAAAATAATTTTCAAATATTTTTCATCGAAGTTTCAACATTTTTTAATAAAAGTCTTGAAATTTTTTTTTGAAAATGTTAAAATTTAAAATTATTTTTCATGTAATAAGTATTTTAAAAATTCTAGGATTTTTTTCATAATCTTTCAATATTTAAAAAATCTTTGCATTAAAAAAATTTTTCTGATGTTTAAAAAAATCTTTTTAAAGTCAAATTTTTAAAAATAGTATTTTGAAAAGTTTTACAGTATTAAACATTTTAAAAATTAATTTAGAAAAATTCATAATTATATTTTAAGTTGTTCCGAAATATTTTAAGTTGTTAAAAATATTTTAAAAAAATTCAAAATAGTTTTTGAGTTTTCAAAAGTTACAAAAGGCTGCGAAGTGCTAGTAGTGATGCCTTTTCACCCTGCGGTGCTTCGCGTCTGAGCAGATTATTCAAATTAATCAAGATTACCAACTGATTATTTATGAGGTGGCTGCACTCCTAAACAATAAAAATGTACACACCACGTGGATGGATTAATGATTCAGTAGTCTCAAGCATCCATCCATTCCTCCATTCATTCCTCTATTTATTCAACCATTCATCCATTCATTCATCCAATCGTTATCCATCCATTACTTTCGTTTATTCGTCTATCCATTAGTTCCTCCATGCATTCATTCTTTTTTTCATCCATCCATTCCTCCATTCATTCATTCGTCCATTCATCCCTCCACTCCATTCCTTCTTGCAACCATTATTCTTTATATTTTCAATTATCAATATTTTGATTGTTTTTTCAAACTACTTCGTCATACATCTTCTAAGCCATTTCTCCATTAATTTATTATCCATCCATCCATCTTTCGATCCATCTGTTTTTCCAATCGATCCATTTTCCCATCCATTAATTCTTCTTTTTTCCGCCCATTTTCATTCAATCCACACATCCATCCATCCTTCAGATTCCGATCAATATGTTCTTCAACCTCTCCATCCATTAATTCATCACTCCATCCCTTACTTCATCACTCCATCCATTAATTCATCACTCCATCAATTAATTCATCCCTCCATCCATTAATTCATCACTCCATCCATTAATTCATCACTCCATCCATCAATTCATCTCTCCATCCATCAATTCATCACTCCATCCATTAATTCATCACTCCATCCATTAATTCATCACTCCATCCATCAATTCATCACTCCATCCATTAATTCATCACTCCATCCATTAATTCATCACTCCATCCATTAATTCATCCCTCCATCCATTAATTCGTCACTCCATCCATTAATTCATCCCTCCATCCATCAATTCATTCCTCCATCCATTAATTCATCACTCCATCCATTAATTCATCCCTCCATCCATTAATTCATCACTCCATCCATTAATTCATCACTCCATCCATTAATTCATCACTCCATCCATCAATTCATCACTCCATCCATTAATTCATCACTCCATCCATTAATTCATCCCTCCATCCATTAATTCATCACTCCATTCATCAATTCATCACTCCATCCATTACTTCATCACTCCATCCATTAATTCATCACTCCATCCATCAATTCATCACTCCAGCCATTGCCTTATTAATAGTTCGAAAAAGTTTACCGTTGAAAATGGTGATTTTCTAAATTCAAGTGATCCTTTTGCGTTAGTTGGACCACAAATACAATTTGGTTTTATTTCAATTATTTTACAATTGCAAACTTTAAAAAAAACTATAATTGAAAAATTTTTCAAACTTTTTTTAACGTTCAAATAAGTTTTATCAATTTTCTTGGAAATTGCATTTTCGCATGGTTGCGAAATTGCCGAATTTATGAGTATAAAATTTATTTTCGCTGTTAAGTTTTTTTCAACTAAATTGATCTATTTCCAAATGGTATTTTTAACGATAATTTCACTTTTATTAGCGCACTTGAAATTGAAGTAAAAGAATTTGTATAAAAAAACTAAAAGTCATAAAGAAAAGGTTTTCAAGGAACATCTCATCATGTTTAAAAAAACAATTCTAATCGAAAAATGGCATAAATGTTTGAAAAACTCAAAGGTTTTTTTTTAGGTTTTTTCAATAATTTCTAACAATTTTTTCTCATAATTTTATTTTTCTTGTTATTTTTTTATTCTTTTTTTTATGATCTTTCTCGTATTCACAAGGCCAGTTATTTGATGGGGTTTCTTCACACTTCTATGCCTTGCACCTCATTTCCTGTCGGTTTTTCGCATGCTGATCACATGAATTTGTTTTTAGTTTCTATTTCCAAGATGTTTTTCATTATGTTTTTTTATCTCCATCACTCACAAGGGGAGGCAGCTACGCACTCATTTTAATTCCACACTTTTGCCCTCTTCTTCTCGTTTCAAAAACAAATAAACTTGTTGCTTTTATGCACTCAAAGCTTATTTAAAAAATTTTTCAAATTAAAAATTTATTTTTTCGGCTGCTCATTCACCCAAACTCAACAAATCTTTTACAACTTTTTCTATCTCCAGTTACTCTGTAATTGACTTAGTTTATCACAGTATCTCATTAGTACGACTAGAAAGCACATATGGTTTTGATGGTCTCACACTGGAATGGTTCGAGAACTACTTGAGTGACAACGCAAGGCAGAGTATTCAATCCATAATCAATACAAAAGCCAGGTTCATTACAGAAGTAAGGAAATATGATCACATTACCCCTGAACTCCAGGAGTTTCAATGGCTAAAAGTTGATGAGAAAATTAAATTTAAAATTGCTCTGCAGGTGTACAAGTGTTTGTCCAATGAGGGTTCTGCGTATCTGACACGTGGCCTAGTTTCGGTTGGTAGTCTGTCGGAAAAACACTGAAATCGGTTAAGTCAAAGGATGTTGGTCCCAACAAGCACAAGTTCAAATCATTAGGATTAAGAAGGTTCAGCTTCAGCGGACCTATGTTGTGGAACAACCTGCCTGAAAGCTTAAAATCTTCAAGTTCAACAAAATCATTTTGTCGATTTCTGAAGACCCACCTGTTCAATAACTTTTCCTCTTCATCATAAGAACCTTATAGTGTACCTTAAAAAAATAATTTGTTTCATTTTATTTATTTATTTATTTATTTATTTATTTATTTATTTATTTATTTATTTATTTATTTATTTATTTATTTATTTATTTATTTATTTATTTATTTATTTATTTATTTATTTATTTATTTATTTATTTATTTATTTATAATTTTACTTGTTTACAATTTTGTTTGTTCACTTTTTATAACAATAAAACGTTTTGAGGGGCCTCGAAACTCTACGGGGTTAATGCCCTTATATTAGAATTTGTATTGTATTGTATTGTATTGTATTGTATTGTATTGTATTGTATTGTATTGTATTGTATTTTATTGTATTGTATTGTATTGTATTGTATTGTATTTTATTTTATTGTATTGTATTGTATTGTATTGTATTGTATTGTATTTTATTTTATTGTATTGTTTTGTATTGTATTGTATTGTATTGTATTGTATCGTATTGTATTGTATTGTATTGTATTGTATTTCATGTATTGTATTGTATTGTATTGTATTTCATTGTATTGTATTGTATTTTATTGTGATCTATCAACTATATCATCTTTATGCCTTCGACCGTTTTTCTCATGTCTTATGACCCTTTCTTCTTTATTAATTCATTTATATTGACCACGTTTGTAAGAGTTTATGACCGTTTGGATGTCACCCCCCCACTTCCCCCCCCCCTCTCTCTCCCCTTCCTCCCCCTCCTCTCTCCCCCCCCTCCCCCCCCCCCTCTTTTCCCTTTACCCCCCCTTTCTCGCTCCCCTCCTCCTCCCTCTCTCTCTCTTCCCCACTCCCCCCCTCTTCTCCCTCCTCTCCCTACCCCCCCTCCTTATACTTTCTTCGTTCCACCAGCCAATCCTTTCATCCTTCCTAGAAAATCATCATTGATTTTTGAGATCAGTTGTCTTGTTTTTTATCATTCAAAAATCGTTGCCACTTCAACGTGTTTTTAAAAGAGAATTAATTCGCATTTTTTTCAAATTAGTTAAAAATTAATTTTTAAAACATTTCTTAAGCAATAGTTCGGTTCTGGGAGAAGATTATAGATGAAATAATTCTTACATGAAATGAATAAAATAATATAAAAATAAATTTTATGAAAATGATAGAAAAAAAAAGAAATA
>OX387252.1:306061-356061 GCA_947562095.1 Branchellion lobata | reverse complement strand
TTCACTAAAATTTTTTAAAACTACAAAAGACCTAATCAAATTTGTATTTTCTATTGTCACAAAAATCACCTGTTTAGGGGTTTTATGGAGGCTTTTTGAAAGCACTTCGCTAGCAAAACCCTTCTTAACGCTAAGCATGTTTTTCATTTTAGTTTCACTTTTAAATATTTTTTTATGGGATTAAAATACATTCCAGTGCTGTTTTTTTAAATTATTAAAAAATAAAACGTTGACTTCCAACAAATGATCTATTTTTTCTACATTTTGTAAGATTGTTTTTTGAGCTATAATATATTACAGCTAAAAATACACAACGAAGTTTTTTTTTGAATAAAATTATTTTGCGAGTACTGTTTAGCAAAACTTTGTTTTTCCAGTACATCATAAACTTTCAGCAGTCGTCCGAATAATAATAAAAAAAAACCAATGAATTTTTCGTTTTTTATTGTTTTCCTTGTATATGTTCCGGACGCGGATGATTTTTTCTAATTTTTTAGAAAGTTTTCTTAAATAAATAGTAAATAAATAAATGAATGAATGAATAAATAAATAAATAAATAAATAAATAAATAAGTAAATGAATTAAACTACTTAGATTACTGGAAAACCAATCTACCAATTAAGTTTTGCTTCAAGCCGATATATTTTGCACTTCAAAAAACTTTTTCCTTTATTTTGATTGAGGATTATTTTCTAAAAAACAATAAAACTATTTCAAAACTGAAAAAAACAAAAAAAATGAAATTAAAATCTTTTACCGAAGAATTTTACGTTTAAAATTATTATTATCGTCAGTTCGAAAACATTTTTTTTTCTAAATAGTTTGTAACCGAGTGTAATCTGACTTCGAAATGCTGACGTCAGTCAACTTGACTGAGCTAATTCGAATAATCTGAACCAAGAGAGAATGATTAAATAAAACCGAAAACGTTTGGAAAACAAATTTTTAAAGTAAAAACAAGTGAAATAAAATTTAAAAAAACAAAAAAAATTGTAAAAAATATTACTCGAAATACTTGAATTAAACTCAAAACGAGCAAAAAAAGTATTTATAGAGCGCGTAAGACACGTCAGCAAAGAGGATAAAAGCCAAGTTGACTTTGACTCCACCAGTCCTGATGCTTACAACTCTCAGTAGTTCCGATGGTCGCAAATTGATGTTTTAATGCGGTCGAAAGCTTTGAAAAAACATTATTTGCGTTTTTTTCATGTGTTTTTTATACCTTTATTGTTTGTTTTCATTTTCTTTGAATAAAAAAAACAGCCTATGAATTGATCCCTTTTTCTGTTTTGATGTTTTTACCAGTTATATTTCTTCATTTTTGATCACACAACAATCATTATTTCGTGTGAGTGGTTGAAGTTGCATTCATTATTTCTTTTTTATTTCAAAAATTTTTTTAATGTAATTTTGTTTTTCTTGTTCAAAGGTGCACTAAGGTTTTCTAAAACAAAATTTTCAAAAAAAATTTAATTTCTTTTTTACACGTTTTTACAAAAAAAACTTTTTCAAATGAATTTTCAAAATTAAAATGATCAAAAGTTTATTTTAGCAAAAACTTTAAAGTTTTGCAAGACAAACTAGGTAAGACATGTGTCGGTTGAAATGTTTTTTTGAGTCTGCTAAATGACAAAATTAGCGTTCAATCAAAGTTAACAAGGAATAAATCAATTGATCTTGAAAAAAAACTTTTGAGAAGTTGAAAAGAACCTTTTGAAAAACGAAAAATCTTGAGACTCTAATAGAAAAACTTAAAAAAAAAGAATTAACTCATAATATCTACGTTCGTATTTTGATTCTGTTGTCAATTGTGCTTCTAACTGCCGACTTGAGATTCTTGAAACAATGATTTCAGTTGGTTTGACTTTATCAAATTTTAATTTTTTGCTATTTTTTGCAGAATTTTCAGTATCATCAAACATTTTTCAAGAATTATTTTTGTGATTATGAGGTACGGTTAATTCAAAATTTTCAAAGTTCATTGATTTGATTCTATGATCAATTTTGCTTCTTATTTTCACTATGGGTCTTTATGACATGGCAGTTTTGGTGAATTTGACTTTGTTCTCTTATTCCTTTTTTTATTCTCAGTAGGGTTTTTCGTAACATAAAACCTTTTTCAGTAATTATTTAATAATAATATTATTAATTTGAATTTGTGAAGCGCAAAGACAAGCAAATGAGGCGTCATTTTGTGTGAATATGAGTTATAAATTTCTATGATTTGTTAGTCTGCTTTCTCAGTTAGGTTTGCCCCTTATTCACACCTCAATTTTTATGACACAGCAGTTTTGATCAATTTGTCTGTTCTTTTTATTTTGTTAAGTTTTTGCAACATGAGGAATTTTTGAATAGATATTCCATATGATTGTGAACTATTGCATTTTATTTGTTTGATTTAATTAAAATGTGTTAAGACTTCGAGCATTTAAGGTTTTGCGAGTTTTTTTTCTCTTGTCTCTTGTCTATTTTTTTTTTATTTTCATCAATTATTCGTAACCTTATGGTTTTTTGATTAACACTTCCTCGTCTGCGGCATAATGATTGGCTTGTTCCGCTGTAGAGTGTGATCGGGTAAGCCCACATTTGAGTTCCAAAAGCGGCAACTTAATTAAAGTACAGATGCCGTCCTAGAGTGTCCAGTCCTCTAGTAGCCCACGGTGAGTAAAACCGTTTCCATGGCAGCGCCTTTGAACACAGTGCTGAAGGCGCGTTACAAATGTCTTGATTAGACTAGATTAGATTAGGCTAGATTAGATTAGATTAGATTAAGCACTTTGCAGCTTAGCGCCTCCGAACCATGTGTAATCAGAGCTATGCAAACGCTTTGATTGATAAGATTCTTTTATTTTTTTTTTTTTACTTTTCCGTAACACAAACTGTTTTTTTAATATTTATTTTGAAAAGTTACGAAGTAGGATTCAATTTTGAAAAGTAAGGATCATAGCTTTGATTCAATGATCCATCTCATTTTGGTTGGCTCCTTATGTCATCACAGTTTTGATTAGTTTTACTACTCTATTTTGTTTTTGTTTTTTGTTGTTAAATTTTAATTCAATCTTATTTTTAGGTTTCATTAATTTATCTTTACATTCAATTTTGCACTCGACTTTTACCCAAAGCTCTCGCAAAATTAAATTCTGTTAACTTGACTTTTTTTTCTTTTTTTTCGTCAGTTTGTAATGCTTTGTAACTTTTTAACGTATGGCTGGATTTGATTTAATTACTTAATATAAAAATTCTAAACCTGAATGTTGTTTTATATTTTGAAAAAATAGTTTTTTTAGTTTTGTTCTTATACTTGGATGCCTTAATAAAAAAATTAAATTTTTTCGAGAATATAAAAAATATTCTCAACTCAAATGAAAAAGTTATTCAAATGAATTTTCATCATTTGAAAAACTTCACAAGTTGAAATTCAAATTTTTTTGTTAAAAAAAACTAAAACACTTCATTATTTCTTTTCCAATATCGCGATGGCACATTTGGAAAAAAACTTTCGTCATAAAAAATTTTTTCATAAAAACTTTGAAAAAGATTAGTGTCGTTTCAGAAAAATTGAAAAAATGGAAATTACTTTGAAATCACTCAAAAACAATCTAATTAGTCGACTCCAAAGTTTTTTTAAAGTAGTTTTTTTCGTGCTCGTGGACAACAAAACAAACCTAAAAAAACAAGTTTTGTTTCATTTTTCAATTAAATTTAACGAGCAGGTTTAAAAAAAAACTGTTTTTTAACAAAAAATTATTGAAATATGAAAAACCTTTGTTGATTTTTTTAGTTTTGCTATCAACTTCTCCGTCTAATAAATAATTAATCAACTCCTCCATCTATCATCCCTCTAACCCTTCTTCAACTACCAACTTCCCGAAACCTTCCACACCAGTCCAATTTTTCATCTCCATCCAATCTATTTCATCATACCCCACCACCATCCTTCCACCACCACCTTACCACCACCACCCTACCACCACCATCATACCACCACCACCTTACCACCACCACCACCACAACCATCACTCCACACCGCAGTCAATTGAAACTTCACCTCCCTCACTTTTAACTCCTCCAGCATCTGGAATCGCTTCAATGAAGTCTGAAGAATCTTCAACCAATTTGGACTTCAACCACCCTCCTTCCACTTCACACTTGAACAAACATTCTGACACTGAACACCTCAAGCACCAACCCCCACCTAACCCACCCTGTTTTGATGAAGTTGCAGTAGTATGTGATGAGGTACTTGGACAGGGCCACTTGTCTTTCAGTGTACGTGCTGGCAAAAGGACTCAAATCGTTAACTAACGGTGCCCCGAAAATTAACGCCAGCAAATCGCCGTTACTTTCGTGGCTGTTGTAGTTGTTGTGGTTAGAGTTTTTGGCATTGTTGTAGTTGGGGTTGTTGTAGTAGTTGTAATTGTTGTCTTTATTTTGGTCGTTTGTGTTGTAAGTGTTGCCATTGTTGGGATTGTTGTCGTTGTAACTGTGGTCGTTGTTGTTGTTGTTTTTATAACTGTTGTCGTTGTTGTTGTTGTAAATGTTATCGTTGTTGTTGTTGTAACTGTTGTCGTTGTTGTTGTTGTTGTTGTTGTTAAAGTTTGCATATTTCTCGTTGCCGTTATTGTAGTTGTGATTATGGTTGTTGTTGTTATTGTTGTTGTTGTTGTTGTTGTTGTTGTTGTTGTTGTTGTTTTTGTTTTTGTTGTTGTTGTTGTTGTTAATATCTTTCTCTTCATCGTTGTAATAAAAATCATCGCTTTGGTCTTTACTGATATTATTCTCAAAGTGAATGTACCTATCGTTATTTTTGATCCTTCTATTCTTGTTTTTCTTATTTTTTGTTTCATTTATGTTTTTCATTTTTATATTTTTTGTTTTTCCATATTTTATGTTTGTATTTTCTATATTTTTTCTTTTTATAGTATTACTTTTTCTACTAGTTTTTATATTTTTTTGCAAAGATCTTTTTCTTAGAACCCTTTCAAAACCAATCCTCGTTTTATCATCAGCGTAATCAGGCGTGTAGTTGTTATGGCAACTGTTGTTGCAAATGGAGTCGTTATTGTTGTGGATGAGCCTATTGTTGTTGGTGTTTTTGTTGATAATGATGTTGTTGTTGGTGGGCGTGTTGGTAATAGTATTGTTGTTGATATTGGTGTTGGTGTTGTTTTTGTTTATATTGGTGTTGTTGAAGTTGGTGTTGATGTTGTTTTTGTTGATGTTAGTGTTGTTTTTGTTTATGTTGTTGTTTATGTCAGTGCTGTTGTTGGTTTTGATGTTGATGCTGTTGCTTTCTTTGTTGTTGTTATTGTTGGCGGCAGTATCATAAGTAATAGTTTTTATTTTGTTGTTATTGTTGGCGGCAGTATCACTAGTATTAATTTTTATTTTGTTGTTATTGTTATTGTTATGGGTTATGTTCATATATGCATTATTATTCCCTCCATTCATTTTGTTTCTCACGCTGGTAGTCGTGCTGGCGCCTTTGTTGACTTTTGAAGTGTGGTTGTTTATGCGACTGTTATCGTTTCCGTTGTTGATGACAATGTTACTGCTGTTTTTATTGTTAGTACCAGCATAACCATTTGGCCAATTTCCCAAATAAACTAGCCTTTCCTTCTCATTTCGCGCACCATACAATGAAACATTTTTCAACCCGCTTTCACTGATGTCATAATATTTTTTAATTAATTTTTTTACGATTTTATTTTTAGAAATTTTATCAAAAATTTTGAAAATATTCTCGTTAAAAATGGCTAAAGCGTTCCTATAAAACCTATTTATAACCGCGTTATTGCGAAAGCTTTTGTGTATATTGGCGGATTTGATTTTTAATTTTTTTAAATTTTCGTGGGCATGAAGTGGTTTGGAATGGTCGGTTGAATGGTCTTTAACAATGCTTTTATCAGCTCTATAGTTCAAATCGATTGTTCCTTTGGCTTTGTTCTTGTTGATATTGGTATTTCTATTGTTGCCAATTTTGTTCATGTTGTTGTTGCTGGTGTGGATGGTTTTGTTAGCATTTACAGTAGAAGTAGTAGAAATAGTATTAATACTAGTGGTGGTAGTAGTAGAAGTAGTAGTAGTAGTAGTAGTAGTAGTAGTAGTAGTGGTAGTAGTAGTAGTAGTAGTAGTAGTAGTAGTAGTAGTAGTAGTAGTAGTAGTAGTAGTAGTAGTAGTAGTAGTAGTAGTAGTAGTAGTAGTAGTAGAAGTAGTAGTAGTAGTAGTAGTAGTAGTAGTAGTAGTAGTAGTAGTAGTAGTAGTAGTAGTAGTAGTAGTAGTAGTAGTAGTAGTCGTAGTAGTAGTAGTAGTAGTAGTAGTAGTAGTAGTAGTAGTAGTAGTAGTAGTAGTAGTAGTAGTAGTAGTAGAAGTAGTAGTAGTAGTAGTAGTAGTAGTAGTAGTAGTAGTAGTAGTAGTAGTAGTAGTGGTAGTAGTAGTCGTAGTAGTAGTAGTAGTAGTAGTAGTAGTAGTAGTAGTAGTAGTAGTAGTAGTAGTAGTAGTAGTAGTAGTAGTAGTAGTAGTAGTAGTAGTAGTAGTAGTAGTAGTAGTAGTAGTAGTAGTAGTAGTAGTAGTAGTAGTAGTAGTAGTAGTAGTAGTAGTAGTAGTAGTAGTAGTAGTAGTAGTAGTAGTAGTAGTAGTAGTAGAAGTAGTAGTAGTGGTAGTGGTAATAGTAGCGTAAAAAGTTGTTGCATTGGTGATATAATCATTACTTTTTTCTTCGTTTTTTGATTTGTCATTTTTTGTGTTTATTTTGGAAAATGTTTTGTTGAATTGCAAGTCATAACTCCCATCCCGACTTCCATTAATCCTCCCTTCGCTACCGTCTTCATCATTTTTTCTTTTTTTTTCATCTTTTTCTTTTTTTTCATTTTTTTCTCTTTTGCCAATTATTTGCTCTTCGTTTTTATTTTCTTCAATTTTTTTTTTCGGAGCATTTTTTATTTTTCTATTTTGTTTTACATAGAAAATATTTTCCTCTCTATTTGTTTGACTTCTTTTCTTTCCGTTTTTTTGTTTTTTTCTTTGTTTTTCTTTTTGTTTTTTTCCTCGTTTTTCTCTTTGTTTCTCATCTTTCATCCCATTGTTTTTTCCATCCTTCTCCATCACATCCAACCTCTGTATTTCCTTCTGAGATATTTCCCTTTTTCCCACCACTTTCTTCAAATCACTTCCTTCCCCTTCCAAACGAGCCGTATTCCGATCCAATTTTCCACTTGAATATCCTCCATTTCGAGCCAATTTGAGGCTTCCATCTGAAATACCATCTGCTTTCTCCTCGTACTCACCGTGGTGTGTTGGTCTTTTGTCACCGATACGTTGACCCTTTCTACTCACACCCGGTTCACCACCATCAAGTCCTACTCCTTGCCACTGTTGGTGGCTATTAACAACACCCAAACCACTTCCAACCTCACCAACTTCCAGCCAGTGGTCGTCTTCGAGATTGGCAAAAGCGAAAAAGTAAATGGGTGAAGTTGGACGAGTTTTGATCATCCTTCTGATGAAGTTGATGGTGGGAGAGGTCAATTGGTGGTCTGTGAAGAGTTGCTTGAGTGTTGTGGAGGTTTGAGGAAAGTTGCTTGGTGGATGGAAGGAAGATGGATGACTTGGAAATGGATTAGTGGAAGATGGATGAGAAGAGGACTGGTGGGTTGATGATGAAGAAGCCAAAACAGACGGATGGGTGTTGGTTGAAGCGGAAGAAAAACGGTTGATATGCTTGAGGGCGTAGTGGTAAGAAACAATATCAAAGATTTTCTGTCGATGGTAAATGTAATTGTTCCTTATAAGAGTTCTGAGGATATTTCTTGCTCTGGTTGATGATATGTGTTGGTGGAGAAAGGGGTGTGTGGGATGTGGGTGGTACTCACTGCACCCTACTAAAATTGGGAGGGGGGGAGGTGTTGTGGTTGTTGCGTCTTGTTGTTGTTGATCTTGTTGTTGTTGTTGTTGATTTTGTTGTTGTTGTTGTAATTGTAGCTGCTGTGATTGGTTTTGATATTGTTGTTGTTTTTGTTGTTTTGGTTGATCTTGTTGGTGTTGATTATTTTGTTTTTGTTCAAAATAGTGCTGATGTCGATGTTGTTGTCTTTGTTGAAAGTAAAAATGATGATGGTGATGTTGTTGTTGTTTTTGTTGTTGTTGATTGTGTTGTTGATGCTGTTTGTAATTCAGGGGTCGTTTAATTTTCTTTTGAGTGGTAGATGGAGGTTGTGGAAATGTATGTTGACGGGTGAATGGATGGTGTTGTGTAAATCGTTTTTGTCTATTTTCATTTTTGTTTTTATTGTTATTCATTTTTTGACCATTTATGTTTTTTTGTCTTTTGAAAATTGTGTTTTCATTTTTTAATTTGTTTTTATTTTTCTTTTTTGTTTTTCTTTTTGTCTTTCGATAACTTCCATGCTTCCTCGTGCCATTGTGTTTGTCACGACAATTTTTTGTTTCTCCCATTTTTGGAGTTTTTCTAACAAACTTATAATGACGTTGATTGTGGATTTTTTTTCTTTTTGCTCGTTTGTTTTTAAAAAAAACCAAGTGTTTTCTTAACGAGCCATAAGTTTTTTTGGACCTATTTTCTCTGACATGTTTAAGCGGCGTTGTTTTAACAATTCTCATACTGACACTTGTTATATTTTTATTGACTTCACTTAGCTTGGTGCCACTGGAAAATCTTCCCTGTTGTTTTTTCAAGTTTTTTAAAATAGTTTTTTTTCTATTTTTTTTGGCGGTGTTATGAACATTTGTTTTTTCTTTTTTTGTATTGTTGTTTGTGTTTGAAAGAAATGTGCTAGTGTTTGTTTTTGTTGAGTTATGGTTACTGTCGAATGTTTCATCGCTTGAAATGCTATGTTTCGCAATGCAGTTGTGGTTGATATTTTTGTTGTTGTTGAGAGTATTTTGTTCCTTGAAATTATTTTTGTTATTGTTGAAACCACTTTTGGAATAAATTTTGTTGTTTATGGAAATATTATTGTTTTTGTTGGAATAAACTTTGTTGTTTATGGAATTATTATTGTTTTTGTTGAAACTGGCTTTTTTGTTGTTGTTTGAAATTGTAAAAATCTTCAACTTGCTGTGGTTGTTTTTCAAAGAGCTGTTCAAGACGTCGTACTCGCCTGGAGAATTCACCCTTATCATTTTCAACTTGTTTTCTCTTTTTTCCAATTTTTCCATTACTTTACCAACACTATCACCACCAACAAGATGACCACTTTGAACAAAACCACCACTACCCCTACCAGCAAGGTAACCACTTTGAACAATACCACCACCACCACCACCACCACCACCACCACCACCACCACCACCACCACCACCACCACCACCACCACCACCACCACCAGCACTTCTGCTCTCATCCCCTTCACCACCTCCACTAAGATCATCATCACCACCACTTCTCCTACTACCACCTCTATAAAGTGGGCTCTTAATGTAGCTATTAATATTTGAGAGAGCGATCATTTTGTCAGCGAATCTATTGTCACCAAACGATTTATTTCTATCCGTTCTTTCAGTCTGAGTGATTTCGGTTGTTTTAGGAGTAATTGCATCCCTAATGCACTCGTGTCTCTTGCTTGCACTTGAGCACGTTCGTAAAATGAATTTTCTCAATAATTCGACTTTTTTTAATCTACTCGCACCTTCTGAAAGTCTCTTCAAAAGAACTTTCTGTAGAAGATTAGGTTTGGCTGTATTCAACATCTCAGTAGTAGAATCATACCCAGTGTTTCTAGAGTTTTTGTTTTTTGTGAACAAACCTTGAAAAGGTTCCTTCTTGCTGGGGTTGTGAGGGCCAGAAACCTGTGTACTTGGTTTAGTAATAGTACTTACAACGTCTTCCGTAGCATGCAGAGTACTGGTAGTACAATTGTGAACATGAGTACCTTCAAAACCACACTTGTTGGAGTCTGTTTTGCCTTGGTCAGTCAAATGGTTATTTTCCTCTCCAGCATACTCGTTTATATAATAAAAACTAGATCTGATATCATTTTTATTAGTATTTGAAGTTGTGTTTTTATGTTTTTTGTTAATATCGTTTGTCAAACGGAATTTTTTTCTGTTGTCTCGTTTGACAAGTTTGTTGTTTTTTGTGAGAGTGGAATTGGCTTGGGTAGCAGCTTTTGTATTTACGTTTTCAAAAGATCTAATGTTCGTTTTTGGATCTTTGATATAAACTTTGGTAGGTTCAAAAAAAGAAAAGTTGTTTTGAGTAATTGTGGGAATGGTGGAAGTGGTAGTGAAACCCTTGGAAGTCAGTGTGGTCTGATCATTGGGAAGGTCCTTTGAAAGAGGCAAGTTGAAGGGATTGGCAAGAGAGGATGGTGGGCTGGAAGGCAGTTGTTGTTCGGAGCGGACTTGCTTTGTTGCTCTGTGAATGCCTGGGAAAGAAGTCGATTTCAAGTTTTTCAATTTTCATTTGAATACGTAAACTTGGTTGAATTGAAATTAAAGAATCAACTATGGGTTTTATTTTAAAAAAATATTTTAATCTTTCTGTTCAATTATTATTTTTTTTAATGCAGGTTTAAATGTGGCTCAAGCTTTTGATTTCTAATTTGAAGCTCAAAACTAAGAATGCATTTAGATCAAAAATGAAGCTAATAAAAAACTTGATTTTGATGGAAACCCTTAAAAGCAACCTTGGTTTCTGATTGGCCAAGCCGAAAATGATGACGAAGCTGACGAAGCTGATGAAGGTGAAGATGGAGAAGAAGAAGAAGAAGAAAAAGAAGAAGAAGAAAAAGAAGAAGAAGAAGAAGAAGAAGAAGAAGAAGGAGAAGAAGAAGAAGAAGAAGAAGAAGGAAAAGAAGCTAAAGATGATGAAAACGAAGAAGAAGATGAAGATGAAGAAGGAACTTTGGATGGCTGAGAAAAGGAAGAAACAAAATAAAGATCCTTCAGTTCCGAAGGGAGGAGAGTGCGTTTGTCTACAGAGGGCCCAAAAGAGGAGAAGAAGAGAGGGGGTGTAGCATTGCTTGAAACCAACGAAAACCACGGTTTCTGTGGGAGGATGATGGGGGAGTGGATGCGAAGGAGTGGTCGATTGAGAAGAGGGATGCAGAAGAGCGTGTTGAAAAGTGGATTGAAGAACAAATTAAAAGATTAAATTGACAATGGAATAAAAAATTGGAAGTAAAATTTATCAGAGCTCACAATTCGCAAACTAGGTTATCTCAGAGGCGCATAAAAAGATTGCAGAAGTTGGATGGAGAATATTTGTTTGAAAGTGAATTGATTTTGTGATGTAGTTTGATGGAATGTTGATTGGAGCGAGTTGGTGATTTTTGCAAAGATACGGGAGTTGATAGAAAAAAGAAAAAAAGCGTTGAAAATCACAGGAATGACAATTCCACCGTAATATGGAAATGAATAAAAGAATAGCTTTATCTGGAACTTTGCAATCAATTAAAAGTCAACTGATCAGTTTCATCGATATTTCATGGCAAGTACATTGGAAATGAAAAGTAATCACCTATTGATTTGATAATGGAGGTTGTTATGGCTGGCAAGGGTTAGCGAGATAACAATAGAGTCAGACCTGTTTGAAGCAGTTTACAAGTCTTGCTTTTTCACCCCAGAACTGAGAACAATTGACGTTTTTAGCTAGTTCTTTGGTGTAGGAAAGAGGATTTCTTGTTATCGCCCAACTACTAAAAAGAGAACCGTCCAATAGTATGACCCTTTTGAACAAACCCTTGTCTGGTGGGTGGTGGTGGAGGAGGTTGAAAGGGAGTGGAGGAGGAAAAAAAATTTGAGGAGGTTAAAAAGAGTTGGAAAAAAAATCTTAAATGTTGAAAAAGGTTTAAGAAGATTGAGAAACATTTAGCGGTTTTAGATGAAGATTATGGTAAAACATGGATGAAATGTTGGTTATATGTGAAATATGAGAACTAGATAAAAAAAACTAGTTACATTTGAAAGTTGATACGAAAAATGGTTGAAGGAGTGGGTGGGAAGGAGAGAGGTGGTTTGAGCGTGCCTGGAAAGAGTGCTTTAAGACAGCAGTTGCTCCACCGTGTTGTGGGAAAGAGTGAAAAAATAAAAAAAAAATTGAAGTTTTTTGGCGTTGTTGAAAGAGATTAAGACGACTATAGGGAGTTGGCTGGACCTAATCCGGAGGTGTTAATTAAGTTGAGTCAACAAAAAAAGTTTTTCAGGTATTTTAAAATATTTTTGTTATTTTAGTGAAAAATGAAATAAATAAGATCAGAAAATGCATGTAAATGTTATTGCTGATTTCTTAGACCAGATAGAGATCAATCAATAAAACATGTTCTGATGACTGTAGTGGATTCCTCTTCTTATTGAATTTTGGCGGTTTCAAGAATTTCGAAAACGTGAGTTGAAATGGCTTTGGTTGTTAGAAAAAAGCTTGGTTGAATGGGTGCGAGAAATATTTCGTAAAATAAATTTAATTTAATTTTGTTTTATTTTATTTAAAAAAATTATTTTTATGATTCAAAAAGGTTTTCGGAATTTTGAAAGACGAACGTAAAAGTGAGGTTTAAAATAATCTTCAATTGATGAAGTGGGGATAATAAGACAAAGTAATGTGTTATTCTTACTTAAAGCCTGAAATGTATCGCCTCAGTCACAAGAAGAAGTGATATATTAGTCTACGTGGAAGAATATTCTTTTATACACCGGATTATAAATTTTTTAATATTACAGTTTTGTTGGAAACTTAATCAGGCTCGCGAAAGTTTTTAAAAGATCGGATGTAATTTTCCTCATGCAGGCTGAAAAACTGAGATGTATGAAAAAATTCCGACAGAAAAAATTAATTATTTTGCAAACAATAAGCAACAAAAAACTATGGAAAAATCTGTTTGTTTTGAATTTATTTTACGAAAATTCAAACAACTTAAAAAATGAATAAAAAGATTTCAAGTTAATTATATAATTTATTTTTGATTTCAAAATTATTTTTCAAAGTTTGTATACACCTAAACTAACTAATTATAATTAATTATATTTTAGACAAACCAAATAATTTTTCTATTATTATTTTTATGATTATTATTATTATTCAATTAGTGTGTGTAAAACATTCAGCAAAAAACTTATTTTTAAAATTGCTGATATTCATAATTTATTTACAATTCATGAAGAAAAATTTTTTTTCAAAAAGTTTTTTTCAATAAAAAAGTGACAAAAGTTTATTTGCGTGAATAATTTTGCATTCAAGTTCAAATGCAGTATAAGTTTTTTATTCTACTTGAAAAAAGGTCTTTTCATTAGTTTTTTATTTCAATTTGTGAGTTGAGTAGTGGAAGGTATTTTGCGATATTATATTAAAAAATAAAACACTATTATTTTTATGTCCTTTTGAATCAAAGCCAAGAAAAATTTAAATATGAATCTAATTTTGATTGTAAAATGTTTTTTCATGTATAATTAACAGAAATATTTATGTTTTTAGATGTAAAAAAATTAATACAAAATCCTAAACGCATTATTGATTTTGTTCAAAATTAATAATACCAAGAAAATAATCTACAAACTAATTTTTGCGTTTTATATTGTTTTATTTTTTTACATTAAGCATGTGACTGAATATTTTTATTTTTTCAATATATTTTTTGTTTTTGTTTTTTTGGTGGTATATGTTTTTCCAGTTCCAATTTATGTTTTTGATAGCATCATTGTGAAAAAATATAGACATTAAAAAATGAATGAGTTTTTGCAAAACAAATGAAAAAATAAACAATCATTATTCACCTTAGAATCATTTTTATTGGCAACTAAAATAAAATGTTTTTTGATGTGCAGCTGTTTTGATGTACAAGATATAGGGTACGCATAAAAAAAAACAAAATTCTGGAAGCTTTTTAAAAAACATGGGAAATATTTTGAAATTTAGTTGGAAAAATATAAAAAATTCTTTGCATTTCAGGATTTTGAAGTAGCCAGTATTCTGGAGGCATTCGAGTAAAATAAAAATAGTATTTCAAAGCAATTTTCAAAAATAATTGGAAAAATTTAATAAAGAAACGGCATTTTGAGATTTTTGTAGCGCTTCGACATGTTTTATGAATCTGTTCGTTTTTTCAAAATTGAAAAAAATAAGGTTTCATCAGTTTTGCAAGTTTTTCTCAGTGTATTTTTTGTTTTGCAAGTTTTTTTCAGTGTATATTTTGTTTTGCAAGTTTTTCTCAGTGTATATTTTGTTTTGCAAGTTTTTCTCAGTGTATATTTTGTTTTGCAAGTTTTTCTCAGTGTATATTTTGTTTTGCAAGTTTTTCTCAGTGTATATTTTGTTTTGCAAGTTTTTCTCAGTGTATATTTTGTTTTGCAAATCTAGAAAAATTCTGTGGAAATATTTTCAATCACGTGGGGAATCGCCCAAGTAGAAGAAGGTTTAGAGTTCATGAGAACTGGGAATAGAGTGAATAAAAAAGAAGATTATGGAAAACATCATAAAAACAAAATAATGAAAGTATGAACCATTGGAAAAAGAATTATTGAATTCTTTCGCATTGAATTTTTTTCAAAAAAACGAATAAATTGTTGAAATAGTAAATAGGTTTTTAATAAAGATAAACCAGAAAAGAAACAATTATAAGAACAACAGCAAGTTTACAAGAAATTAAAAAAAATCCTGTGAATGTGTGTCATAATGGATTAAAGAGAAATAATGTGAACAAGAAAGAAAAATCTAATTCAGTAAGAAATCCAAACTTCAAAACGAACAAAACTTCAAGAAGTGAAAACTAAAACTTTGAAAAATGAAAAGCAAATCGTGAAAAAAGGAAAAAAAACTTCAAAGAACGAAAATTAAAAATGTCAAATTGACGCCAATCCGTCCTTCTTCCTTAACGTCAGCCATGAAAGTTTATGTTGTCCTTGTGTGAATGTGTGTTTGTGTGCGTCTGTTTTCTTGCGTTTCTAAGTGTATGTATGTGTGTGTGTGTGTGTGTGTGTGTGTGTGTGTGTGTGTGTGTGTGTGTGTGTGTGTGTGTGTGTGTGTGTGTATATATATATATATATATATATATATATATATATATATATATATATATATATATATATATATATATATATATATATATATATATATATATATATATATATATATATATATATATATATATATATATATATATATATATATATATATATATATATATATATATATGTTACCTTGTTTATGTGTCACCGCATGTAAATGTGTTTGTGTTTGGGTGTCTGTGTGTGTTTTTTGTGCGTGAGTGAATTACATTTTGTGTTAGCATATCCGCGAGAGAGACCAAAATCAATTTCACACGTTCATAAGAAGAAATGGAAATATTGAAAATCGTTGGTGGTGACAAATGAAAAACGTTGCGACCGTTTTGTTGCTCGAGAGGTGTTGTTGATCGATTTGTGGCATAAAACCTTTTTATGCACCAAATTAAATGCTTTCTCTAATTAAAAATTTTTTTTTCCAGTTAAAAAATTGTTTTCATTTGAAAATTCAGTTTTTTTCTTCAATACTCTGTTTTTTGAGTTAAAAACTGTCATACTTTTCTGAGAATATTTTTTTTGTCATTTTTAACTGATAATTTCTTTTGTAATTAAGTTGTGTTTTTTGCCATTTTTCTTAAAGAACATTTCATCAATTCTTATTAATTTTTTTTTTTTGTCATGCTCATATTCGCGACTTAAGAGAATGATCAGATTTTGTGTATTTCTCAAAACGTATTTAGAATATTGGTCGCTCTGTGCGTGTTGAGTGTCATGTTAATCACGTGTTTGTTGACACGACACAGTTTTCCGACGTCACAAATACATTTTTTAACGATTCTCACAAACTGTCAGAAGGAAGCAGGTCCTGATGCATGGGTTCTGCATGGGTTCTTATTTTATTTCTGGAGATTCCGAGTGCTTTCCGAAGGTTAACTTTTCAATCAGATCTTCTTTTTAATTAAATTTGCAGAGTTTTTTGATTTTTTGAAGTGTTTGACATTTCAGCAAAGTAGTTTCAATCTTCTAATTCGAAATCCTTCGTAGAATTCCGTTGTTCGAACGCATTAAAAGCATTTTCTTTAAAAATTACAACTACAAAGAAATGTTTTTGGAAACTGTTGAGAGCATAAATTAATTTTGTTTTATGAATCCACGAAAAATATAAATCACGAGAAGCTGAAAAAACACTTTGGCAACATTAGAAGAAGCAGCGATAATAGAATTTACGAGCAAGATACAGCAAAACAAAACTTTCTTTGAATAAAAAACAAAAAAAACGAATTTGAATGAATAAAAGTGAGTATTTAAAATAACGTGAATTACCATATTGAAAAGTACGCAAAAACAATAGATTAAAGAGTTTCAGAAAAAAGACAATCATGTGTAAATTGGAAAAAATCAACAAAGAAATAGAAAAAGCTATCTTGAGATAAAGAAAGGTTATCGGTCGATCTTGAATTTGGTGGATTGACTGTTGATCATTTGGTGGTCTTCGTAGTGGGCGTGTTTTATTGACCGTAGTGGCTGCGTTTATTGTGGCTGTGGTAGTTGTGGTGGTTGTAATAAGTGTGGCTGTTGTGGTTTTGGTGGCTGTATTAAATGTACTAAGTGTGGCTAAGGTGGCTGTGGTGGCTGTAGTGGTTGTAGTAAGGGTGGTTTTTGATGGGTTATTGTACTATTGGTGGCTGTATTGGAAATGGTGGGTGGAAAAGTGGTTTAACTGAAATTGTTGATATTTTTGTTTTTCTGTTAGTTGTGGTTTTGTAGACCAGCCCATAACTCGTGGAAAATGTTTAAAGCGGCTTTTCGTTGGGAGTAAATTTGGGCAAAGATATTTTTCTAGCGGTCATTTGTAAAAACTACCTTTTTCTCTATTCAAAAAGTGCTATGGTGGTTGAGATTTTTGAAGCTATGCTGGTTGGTGTGGTTTGTTTGGTTGGAGTGGTTGGTGTGGCTTGTTTGGTTGGCCTAAAAAATTTAGTTGAAACGATATACTTAAGAAATATTTTTTATTGTTGTTTTTTTGTGTGATGGTTGATTAATTTTAGTTTTGATAAAGTACATTTGATTAATTTTTCCATCTATGGTTTTGTAAACATTTCAAAATTTTTCAGTTTTTTTATTTATTTTTTTTTTAGCATTGAAATTTTTTAAGGTTTGAGTTTTTAATTTTTAATAAAGCTTCTATGATAATAGTGATTTTCAATTCAAGTTTTCAATATAAATTCTATAAATTATTGTTTAAGCTTGGAATATATTTTTATCTTTTCAAATTCAAATAAAAATGTAATTAAAATTTTTTTTGAAAAATTTGAACGAAAAAACGATATGCAACAAACATGTTTTTAATAGCGGAAGCTTCTGAGAAAGTTTTTTTCACGACTTTTTGTGATGAGTGTGTTTGTTCAAAAGATTTCATGCAAAAGTGAGCTAATGAAAGAATTATAAGGAGAAAAAATGTTAAATTAAATAAACCAAAAAGAATCTATAGAGTTTTTTTGAATTATTAAGATAAACATGATTGTAGTGAATGTCAAAAACCGAAATTTGGAAAAATAAAAATAATTTATTAATAAAAAAAATCAATTAATAAAAAATAATTTAAAAAAATAATAAAAGATTAATTAGTTTAAAAAATAATCGATTTTGAAAACAATTTCACGAGAAAATTAATTTTTTAGACTGGGTTTCCAATGGGTCAATGAAATGTTTTCGAG
This sequence comes from Branchellion lobata, assembly GCA_947562095.1. Taxonomy (NCBI): domain Eukaryota; kingdom Metazoa; phylum Annelida; class Clitellata; order Hirudinida; family Piscicolidae; genus Branchellion; species Branchellion lobata. The sequence continues at coordinate 338,388 of OX387252.1, read as the reverse complement.
TTTTGATGATTTTCCGTTGAACACGGCAAAGTGTGCTGTGTGCTTCAATAAGTGGAGCTGTGGACGAACTGCAAACTTTCCCAAGGGTCGCAGGCTAATAAGAAATTTTATCGAAAATTTCCTCTCAGCAATAAATCTTTTTGGCAAAAAAATTTTTTTTTAAAGTGGTGAAATTGAAAAAAAAGAAAACTTGAAGTATTTTGCTGCTGAGAATTTGCGAAAAAATAACACGCGGGTTTGTTTTTTTAATATGTTCCAAGCCGTGAAGCCTAATAAGTTTAATTGAACGTTTTTGAAAAAATAACATAAAAATCTTAAATAAAACAAACTTGCAAGTGAAAAACAAAATTTGAAAAAAATTGTGAAATGGAAAAAAGAAGTTGCAAAAAATTTTAACTTTGGGAAACGTTAAGTTGACAAAATTTCTGGTAAAAAAATTATTTAAAAAATCTAAGATTAGAAAAATTGATCAGCTAAAAAAGCTTTTAAATAAATAAAAAAACTTTCAGACCAGCGAAACATCAGAAAACCTTTCAAATTAAAACATTCCAAAAGTTTTCCGACTGACTTTTGGTGATGGGGGAGATGAGAAGGATGTTGGCAATGACAGCTCCGTGGGAGTGGCCAAAGATCGTGACGTCATCAGGATTGCCCCCAAATGACCTGGTGGGGGGGGGGGTGTTATATTGGGGGTGAAAGGGTGGTGGGTAAGTCCCAACCATAGTGGGAAAATTATTGGCGTTGTTTTGGCGGTTGTGGTGAAAGGTGAGTGAACTTCTGTGGTTGTGGTAGTTTTTATGGTTGTTGTGGTGGTGGTAATTAGATTTAGTTCAGTTATGCTTGAATGGTTGTAAGTGTGTGAGTACAAAAACTTGGTGGCTTAAGGGTTAGTTTTGAAACAATCTGATTCATTTTTATACTTAAAACTGCAAGATTTCATTATTATTTCAAAGTTCGGATTTTCAATCAATTGATTTTTTTAATTCTCTCGTTTATTTGGTAACCTAAAATTTTTCAAAATATTTTTTAACCGGTTAGTCTTATTTCGATCAAAGTTTCCAAGTTCGTTTTGTTCTCAATTATTTTTCTTTTTATCATATCTCGCCTAATGGTTTTTCTTTAACTTTCCATTGCAAGTCTATTTGGCTTAAGCAAAGAATAGCTGTACCTTCATCTCCTATCACTCCGTCAACTTGTCACAACCTCGTTCAAATTCCTCCAACCCACCCTATCTCCAACTTTTCCAACTCAATCTATCACTCTCCACTCTAACTAATTTTTTTGCTTTTTTTAATCTTTTATTGAACTCTCTTTATTTTTCTTCAGTTCATGTCATACCAACCCATCCCATCCAAATCACACTCAAACTCCCATCAATCCAATTCCAACCCATCCCATCCAAATCACACTCAAACTCCCATTAATCCCATTCCAACCTATCCCACTTTCATCCAAAACACTCCAAATCATTTCACTTAGTGCCTCAGAGCGATATGTAGTCAGCGCTATACAAATGCCTTGCTTAGATTTGATTTCTTCTTATTCATCCATCCATCCCATCCATCCATTTATCCCATCCATCTATCTATCCCATCTCTCCCATCCATCCACCCAAGCTCCCTCATCCATCCACCCCACCATTCTCATCCACCTATCCCTTTTTTCTCATCCATCCATCCCATCCTTCTCATCCATCCACCCCACCCTTCTCATCCATCTATCCCATTTTTCTCATCCATCCATCCCATCCTTCTCATCCATCCATCCCATCCCATCCCAACTCGGTGTTCTCCTTGAGCCACTGTAGAGATGCGATGACGTCAAGCACTGCGTAGTTTCCTGCTGCATTGCTGTCCTCTGTGCTCATGAAGCCTGTGGTTGTGGTAGTAGCTGTGGCGCTTGTGGCGTTCGTGGTGGTTGTGGCGTTTGTGGTGGTTGTGGGGGTTGTGGCGTTCGTGGGGGTTGTGGTAGTTGTGGTGCTTGTGGTGCTTGTTGTGGTTGTGGTGGTTGTGGTGGTTGTGGTGGTTGTGGTGGTTGTGGTGGTTGTGGTGGTCATGTTGGTTGTGGTGTTTGTGGTGTTGGTTGTGGTAGTTGCGGTGATAGTAGTGGTGCTTTAATGGTTATGGTAGTTATAAGGAATTCATTGTGGTTTAGTGGTTTCTTTGGTTGTGGTTTGAGGCCTTTAATGGTTGTGGTGTGATGTGGCTTTGATGCTTTATTGGTTGCGGTTGTGCCGTTTTGATGGGTGTGTTTGTGAGGTTTTGATGCTGATTTCGTCTGGTGAGGTTTTAGGGGGAAGTGGGTGTACAGATCGGTGGATCACGTGGTAGTGGTGGTGGGTGACATAGTATGGGCGTGTGATGGCTGTGATGAGAGTTGTTGCAGAAGTTGTGGTAATGTTGGTGTTGCAGTTCAGCCAGACATCCATCGCATTATCGCAGAATCTTCTGAGTGACAACTTTCCACTTTTAAAAAAATGCTGTCCACTCAACCGTGGAAATTAATTCAAATCGGTCAACCGTGAAAAAGGCGAGAGTTTACTTCAATATTCACAACATTTCCAACAAACAACACTCCATTCAATCAGTCTACTGGTGGCTTTGTATCAGCAGCAGGTGGTGTCAAAGAAGATGAGAGGTCTTGAAGGAAATGTAATCAAAGGCTTTGAAAAAATTGAATCTGGAAACCAAAAGATTAAAGTCATTAAAATGGTTTTCCAGTGATTTGAAAAAATTCTCAGAAAATAGTTTTGTTTGTATTTTGAAAAGAAAATTAATTTTTTTATCATTGAGTGTTTTTCACATAAAATTTGTCGTTGAAGTTTTAGAAATGCGAAAACACGAGTTATCGCCAAAATGGGCATAAAACTCAAGTTCCGAGCATATAAATCACAGTTTTTGAAATTCCAAGGAGTGTCCAAACGTACATTTTTATTTCCACCAGAAATAAATAAACATTTTGATACAAAAACTCAATCTTATTTTTAAATTTTAATTTAATTTCATGATTTTTCTAATATAGTTTTTTTATGAGCAATTTTTTTTATTTTAAAAAGAAAATGAAACCAACATCTTTCGAAAGCGCAAAATAGTTTTTCAACTTTTCAGACTACACTGAGGTTCAGTTTTTCTTGCAGGGCCTTTGACACGCTGACTCAGACAGACATCAATTACACACGAAGGTTCGTCGTATTTCCAAACTTCAAACTGCTAACCCACCTAAAACTCCGAGCCGGAAATTGATTGTGACAACCATCACGTGACCGAAAGCCGCCATGACACTTCCGTCGTAAGCGTTTCCGGTTCCACTCTGGAATGATTCTCCGTGGATGAAAAGGACCACTGACAAAAGCGAAGAATCTGTTGAAGCTGGCGGAAGAATGGTGAATTGATTGTGGATTGAAGATGAATTGGTAGTGAATTTATGTTGAATGCATGGCAAATTGATGTTAAATGCATGGTGAATGCATGGTGAATGGATGGGAAATGGATAATAATAAAAAAGTGGTTGACTGGTGAATGGGAAAAAGAATAAAGATGCATTCATACAAACTGAATTGATTTTTTAAATCTTAATTATATTTTTTTTAATCAAAAATTAATCAATTTCCTTTAAAACCTGATTGAGGAATTAATATTTAGTGAGGCAACCTGCGTTTCGTGAGGGTTTTATTAAATTTCTACCTAAATAGATTGATAGAAGAGCTTATGGCGTGTGGTGTTTGATGGAATAATTGAAAGAATAATTAACAAAATCAATTTTTAAATTGAAATATGGTTCGAAAAATAGAGAAACTGTAATGGGAAATTTGAAAAAAATAAAAAATAAATCTTATTAACATAGTGCAAAATGCGAAGGTTATGGTGAATTTTATAGCTTTCTTGAAAAATAATACTGAAAAGAAATCGAATTATTCGGAACAAAATTTTATCATTCAGATAAAATCAATAATTTTTTTGATTTTTGATTATTTTCCATAAAATTTACTTTAATATATTTTAATGTTGCTTCGAAATGGTGAAAACCAACAAAATAGTCAGCAATCTGAAGATAGTCTCTGCGATTGTTTAAGTCAAAAGGTCATACGTTTGTGTATGTGTGTGTGAGTGTGTGTATGTGTGTGTGTGTGTGTGTGTGTGTGTGTGTGTGTGTGTGTGTGTGTGTGTGTGTGTGTGTGTGTGTGTGTGTGTGTGTGTGTGTGTGTGTGTGTGTGTGTGTGTGTGTGTGTGTGTGTGTGTGTGTGTGTGTGTGTGTGTGTGTGTGTGTGTGTGTGTGTGTGTGTGTGTGTGTGTGTGGGTGTGTGGGTGTGGGTGTGTGTGTGTGTGTGTGTGTGTGTGTGTGTGTGTGTGTGTGTGTGTGTGTGTGTGTGTGTGTGTGTGTGTGTGTGTGTGTGTGTGTGTGTGTGTGTGTGTGTGTGTGTGTGTGTGTGTGTATGTGTGTGTGTGTATGTGTGTGTGTGTGTGTGTGTGTGTGTGTGCAGACATGCGTGGAAGGGATTGTTTATATGTATAAGTGTATGTGGCTGTTTGTGTTTACAAGTGTACATCTTCGACCATTTTGCTGTTTCGAAAAAAATTTGTTCCAATGTTTTCAGTTTTGTTTTCAGTGCAATGTGTTTTTTTTTGTTTTTCATCTCCCATTTGAAGTTACCAGCTTTGTGCGCCACTTCCATCACGTTCAACGTCAGTGCTACTTTTGAGACATTTCGTAAATGAAAACACCCAAAATGCGAAAAAATTTGAAACAAAATTAAAAAAACTCTACAGACGTAATATTTTTTTGATGAAAAATTGGAAAAAAGTGAAAAGTATATGGAAACTCTGAGTTTCAACGAGATGAACGGACCATTTAAGGTTATGAAAGGGGTCTTGTAAACGAAACAATGAAAAATAATGATTTTTCAAAGAAGAAAAATCATTCGGAAAAAGTGCTGAGAAAGCAAAAGATGTTTCGAAGTAAAAAAGGGAAATAATTTTTGAGGAAAAAGTAGGAATATGAAACAAAAAAGAAAACAAAACTGAAAAACAGTTCATAAATAAATATACACAAATGAAAATGACGAAAAACATGAAAAATTAAAGCATTTTCAGCGAAAGAATTATGTTTTAATGGTGGGATTGAGGGTGGTGCAAGAGTATTGAGAGATCAAAGGAAACTCTGAAGGAGATCGTGGCAAGCCGAGCAGGCCACAATAAAAAAATAAAAAAATAAAATTAATAAAACAACTAAAATAAAATAAATGAAACAAATAAAATAAAACAAATAAAAAAAAATAAAATCAAACTTTGAGGTATTTTTCAATAAAAACGATGGATTTATGTATTTAATATAATAATTATTTAGAAAATAAATAAAAAAGCTAGATGAAAAAATAAAAATTCCCAATGATTTTGGTGAAATCAAAATGAATGCAAAAAACGAATAATTTTATATGATAAATGATTTCAAATGATTCGTGAATATTTCATAATTAATCGTAATAATCCAACTAAATACCGTAAATTGTATGAAATAATTCAAATCTTTGTGCAGCTGATTATGAATAAATAATTCGGGAGCTGTCCAGTTAAACATAAAGTTTATGGAAGCATCACAGAAAAGCAAAGATCTATGAAAAGGTTAATAAAAAGTCGTAAATCTTTCAAAATTTTCAATGAAAACTTGTGAAAAATTGAAAACTCTTTAAAAAAAATTGTAGGGATTTCAAAAGTTTCAATAAAAGTGAGTGAAGTAATGAAATAACCAATAAACGGCCTGGAGCTTTACGACGGCCTGAGCACACGTGAGCGTGCAAACACAGCACGATAATAGAAAAAAAAATCTGAAAGCTTTTAGAAAATAATTATTGAAGTTATTTGAAGTACAAAGTGTACTGTCTGCTACAGACTAAAAAATGCGGAAGAAATTGTAGAAGGAATAAATAGTGAAATTTGTTTGTTACACACGAAGGGTGGATGAAAGGTTAATGAAGTGTTGTTTAGTGCATCATTTGTGAAATTTAAAAATATTGATTGGCGGAAATGGAACAATTTTCGAATGAAAAAAGTTGTGTTTTGAAATCCTATTGCGGAGAAAAATGAAGAGGTGACTCATGGACCAGAAAAATGAAGTCGAAAAAAAAGATTTGAAAGGAGTTTGAAACGAAATGAAAATTTATGTACAATCTTAAGCAAAACCGGAGTTGGAATAAAAAAATTCAAATTTTCTGTTTTTTATTTGAGTTTTTCAGTTTTTTTTCACTGAAATTTATTTTTTGGACAGATTACGTGACAAAGTGTAACAATTGAATGAACAAATAGATTTCATAACTATCTTTTTTGTTTTTCCGTGTACGTGTGTTTGTAGGGTTGAGTGTCCGTGTGTTTGTAGGGTTGAGTGTCCGTGTGTTTGTAGGGTTGAGTGTGCGTGTGTTTGTAGGGATGAGTGTGCGTTTGTTTGTAGGGTTGAGTGTGCGTGTGTTTGTAGGGTTGAGTGTGCGTGTGTTTGTAGGGTTGAGTGTGCGTGTGTTTGTAGGGTTGAGTGTGCGTGTGTTTGTAGGGTTGAGTGTGCGTGTGTTTGTAGGGATGAGTGTGCGTGTGTTTGTAGGGTTGAGTGTGCGTGTGTTTGTAGGGTTGAGTGTGCGTGTGTTTGTAGGGTTGAGTGTACGTGTGTTTGTAGGGTTGAGTGTGCCTGTGTTTGTAGGGTTGAGTGTGCGTGTGTTTGTAGGGTTGAGTGTACGTGTGTTTGTAGGGTTGAGTGTGCGTGTGTTTGTAGGGTTGAGTGTGCGTGTGTTTGTAGGGATGAGTGTGCGTGTGTTTGTAGGGTTGAGTGTGCGTGTGTTTGTAGGGTTGAGTGTGCGTGTGTTTGTAGGGTTGAGTGTACGTGTGTTTGTAGGGTTGAGTGTGCCTGTGTTTGTAGGGTTGAGTGTGCGTGTGTTTGTAGGGTTGAGTGTACGTGTGTTTGTAGGGTTGAGTGTGCGTGTGTTTGTAGGGTTGAGTGTGCGTGTGTTTGTAGGGTTGAGTGTACGTGTGTTTGTAGGGTTGAGTGTGCGTGTGTTTGTAGGGATGAGTGTGCGTTTGTTTGTAGGGTTGAGTGTGCCTGTGTTTGTAGGGTTGAGTGTGCGTGTGTTTGTAGGGTTGAGTGTCCGTGTGTTTGTAGGGATGAGTGTACGTGTGTTTGTAGGGTTGAGTGTGCGTGTGTTTGTAGGGTTGAGTGTACGTGTGTTTGTAGGGTTGAGTGTGCGTGTGTTTGTAGGGTTGAGTGTGCGTGTGTTTGTAAGGTTGAGTGTGCCTGTGTTTGTAGGGTTGAGTGTGCCTGTGTTTGTAGGGTTGAGTGTGCGTGTGTTTGTAGGGTTGAGTGTGCGTGTGTTTGTAGGGTTGAGTGTGCGTGTGTTTGTAGGGTTGAGTGTGCGTTTGTTTGTAGGGTTGAGTGTGCCTGTGTTTGTAGGGTTGAGTGTGCCTGTGTTTGTAGGGTTGAGTGTGCGTGTCTTTGTAGGGTTGAGTGTCCGTTTGTTTGTAGGTTTGAGTGTCTGTGTGTTTGTAAGGTTGAGTGTGCCTGTGTTTGTGGGGTTGAGTGTCCGTGTGTTTGTACGTTTGGGTATACAATACAAAAACGAATATTATTATAGTGGCATTAACCCCGTAGAGTTTCGAGGCCACACGAGGGTATACGTATTTGTATGGTCGCCTGTGGGTGTGAGAGTATTTGTGAGTACAGAGACGGCAATTACTTGCGGATGTTCATTAAATGATCGTGCACTTTATGGGGGCAAACCGTGGCGGGTCTTAGAAGCTAGTGAATGTGTAAAAGTGAAATAGAAATCGTGACGTCACTTTCAAATTCAAAAATTTCCTTATTTCGAAAGCGTTAATTCGTAGGTGAATTATAGTTATTTTTAGAAAACTTGGAAAAAGATAATTTTGCTCAGTTGTGCATCTTTTTAAGTTATTTTTTCCTTTTTTGTGGTGTTACTTTTTGAAGGAGAAAAGTTTTTATTGAATTCTATAGAGCAAAACATTTATCAATGTATGGATCTGTAAGTCTCAATAAAGTGATTTGTTTCGAAGCCTTCAGAGGCTGTTTGGAATATTTGAGAAGGATGGATGAAGATGGGAGTGTGTGTGTGGATGATTGGTTGGCTGGTTGAATTGGTGGATGGTTGAATGAGTGGTTGGTTGAATGGATGGTTGAATGGATGGTTGGTTGAATGGATGGTTGAATGGATGGTTGTTTGAATGGATGGTTGGTTGGATGTATGGTTGGTTGGATGGAGGGTTGGATGGATGGATGGTTGGTTGGATGTATGGTTGGTTGAATGGGTGGTTGTTTGAATGACTGGTTGATTGATAGAATGGATGGTTGAATGGATGGTTGATTGAATGAATAGCTTGGTGGTTTATTGGCTTGCTGGTTAATTGGTTAAAAAAATGATGGATTTTAGTTTGAGCTATTGTTTTATAAATAAAATGGCTATATAGTTGAGTGGTTGGGTTAAAAATGAATTAAATAAAACTACTCAGATGAGAGGTTGGTGGGTTGATAAAAACGAAAAAAATATTATACTGATTTGAGGCTGGTTGAACAAGAATGCGTGGCAGAGGACGTTGGATGGGTTTTTAAGGGCTGCATGGGTGTGGAGGGTTGGTGGTGAGTGCAGAAATGTTTCAAGTATCAAATTAAACAAGCCATGAATAATGGATACAACGAATTCAGTTGTGAACAGAAGGAGTGATTTGCTTGGAGAAAAAAATTTTTTTGCTTAAAATATGAAGAAAGTCACTTTTAAGAGAGATTGTGGTCAATTATAATGATTGAAGGATTCTAAAGGATAAATTTTCCATGAATATTTTGCACTTTGAAAAATTTCAACATTTTTTCAAATTAAATTTTTTTTTGAAGTTGCGAAGATTTTTGTAAATTTCCAAACAAAAAAAAACGTTTGAAAAGTTTTTTTTGGAGAACTCAAAATTATTTTAAAAACTTTTCTTGAATTATTTAACTTATAAATGAACGAACAAATAAACAAGAGAAAAAAGTGAATATGCAAAAAAAAATTTTTTAAACGAAATAATTTGAATGTAACAATGAAACAAAAATTTTGAAAAATTTTGAAAAATTTTGAAAAATAAAAAAAGGTAATCAAAGGGTTCACACATTGAAGTGAATAATAGAGGCATTGAAGGAGGAGAGGAGGAGGTACATCATGGGGCGGTTGATGAATGGAGCGTGACTACGACTCGTAAAAGAAAAACTTAATTCTGCGTTCTATTAAGAATCTTATTACTTGCTCATTCATCCACTCCTCAATCCATCCATTCTTCAATCCATCCACTTTTCAATCCATCCACTCTTCAATCCATCCACTCCTCAATCCATCCACTCTTCAATCCATCCACTCTTCAATCCATCCACTCTTCAATCCATCCACTCTTCAATCCATCCACTCCTCAATCCATCCAATCTTCAATCCATCCACTCCTCAATCCATCCACTCTTCAATCCATCCACTCTTCAATCCATCCACTCCTCAATCCATCTACTCTTCAATCCATCCACTCTTCAATCCATCCACTCTTCAATCCATCCACTCCTCAATCCATCCACTTTTCAATCCATCCACCTCTCAATCCATCCACTTTTCAATCCATCCACTCTTCAATCCATCCACTCTTCAATCCATCCACTCTTCAATCCATCCACTCTTCAATCCATCCATTCCTCAACCCATCCACTCCTCAATCCATCCACTCTTCAATCCATCCACTCTTCAATCCATCCACTCTTCAATCCATCCACTCCTCAATCCATCCACCTCTCAATCCATCCACCTCTCAATCCATCCACTCTTCAATCCATCCACTCTTCAATCCATCCACTCCTCAATCCATCCACTCCTCAATCCATCCACCTCTCAATCCATCTATTTATTAATCCATCTATTTATTACTCCATCCATTTATTAATCCATTTATTAATCCATCTATTCATCAATAAATCCACATTAAAATTTTTCATCTCTCAATTCCTCCATCATCCGACCTCTCAACCTTTCAGCCAACCAATTTGGATATTATTTATTCCTTTTCAACAACTATCCATCTTTCAATTTTTTTTCAATCCATTCATCTTCCGATTCACCCATTTTCAACTTATCCATCAATCCCTAACCACCTAGTACCCACTCATCCAACATTCACTCATCCAGCATTCACTCATCCAGCATTCACTCATCCAGCATTCACTCATCCAGCATTCACTCATCCAGCATTCACTCATCCAGCATTCACTCATCCAGCATTCACTCATCCAGCATTCACTCATCCAGCATTCACTCATCCAGCATTCACTCATCCAGCATTCACTCATCCAGTGTCTACTCATTCTTCCATCCATCACAAACGCATTCGGCCACATCCATCAATCTGATAGCATCTCACAACGGCCTCTAATCTCTTTGACTCGCACTCAGCGCTATATAAGCCCATGAACAGTCATTCGAAAAAAACTATTTTCAATAAAAACTAATTTGATTATTCGGAAAAATTATTTTTTCATGGTTCAAGGAGATGAATTTTTGATATATTTTATGAAAATTAAAAAATAAGTAGAGTTAATTTTGAAATAGTTTTGAGACAAATCTTTGTAGCAAAACAAACGCTTTGACACAATACCACTGAGTGACACTCATCGAGACTGAGATTGGTTGATTTTATTGAAAAAAAAGAAAAAAACTTAATCGTACGAAGAAAATCAAACTCATCAATCGGACATAGAAAATTATTTTTGTGAAAAAAAACTTCATAAAAAATTCAAAGGTTTTTGGGGTTTGTATTAATTTTGATCATGGCTGGATCTGTGGAGTGATGTGTGCAATAAACCTTCGTCGAAACAAAGTTGACTCCGTTGAAATATTCAGTTTTTTGTTTCAAATACAAGATTTATTTTGTTTTGTTTGTTCATTTTTTTTGTTTTTTTTTAACATGTACAAAACAAAAGGAATTGGTCATTGAACTTTGAGAAGAAACCAATGCAACACAGAAAGACATGTTTCGAGCATCCTTGGCAACCACTTCCAGACTGTACATTTTTAAAGAATGCTGTCTTCTTTAATTGAAATTTAATTTAATAAATCCCTTCCAAAACGTATGTTTTCTAATATTTTCATTCAAACTTCTCACAGATTTTAGTACTTTTGTTGTTCAACTCCACACCCAAAGCTTAGCCATTCAAAACTACCACACATCAAGAGTTTCATTGATTTGGTGTTCTAATGGAAAACGCCACTTAAAAAAATTTGAAAAATTATTAAATTCAGTATTTTTCAACGCATTTCGTGTCTCAATAAAAACTGTTTTTAAAGAGACGTTCAAATTTTCACATTTTGTCTGTTCTTTTCGGATCGAACGATTGTCAGAGAATGCTCAAATGTGACAGCCAGAGAGAAAAACACGACGAAGATATTTTGTTTTACATCGATTGATTTCGAAAATTTTTATCAAAATGGCAAAGAAAAACGCAAAATGCATTTATCTTGAGATTCCATCACTATAAATACAAAAAAATAAACGCTTTCCAAAACCTCATTGAGAGATTTTTTACAACAGTAACAACCCAAACACACACACACACACACACACACACACACACACACACACACACACACACACACACACACACACACACACACACACACACACACACACACACACACACACACACACACACACACACACACACACACACACACACACACACACACACACACACACACACACACACACACACACACACACACACACACACACACACACACACACACACACACACACACACACACACACACACACACACACACACACACACACACACACACACACACACACACACACACACGCACACGCAAACTTCTGTATCCGATCACTAAACGACAAAACCATTCTTCACTGCAAGACGTCCAGCACCTTTTATTCCTCACTCATTCATCCTTCCACTCCTCCAATCATTCATTCCTTCCTCACTCATTTATTCGTTCATTTGTCTTTCAATCATTCATTCTTCTCTTCATATTTCAAGTTCATATTTCGTTCAGCTTCCAGTCATTCATTTGTTCATTCAGTCATTCATTTGTTCATTCAGTCATTCATTTGTTCATTCAGTCATTCATTTGTTCATTCAGTCATTCATTTGCTCATTCAGTCATTCATTTGTTCATTCAGTCATTCATTTGTTCATTCAATCATTCATTTGTTCATTCAGTCATTCATTTGTTCATTCAGTCATTCATTTGTTCATTCAGTCATTCATTTGTTCATTCAGTCATTCATTTGCTCATTCAGTCATTCATTTGTTCATTCAGTCATTCATTTGTTCATTCAGTCATTCATTTGCTCATTCAGTCATTCATTTGTTCATTCAGTCATTCATTTGTTCATTCAGTCATTCATTTGTTCATTCAGTCATTCATTTGTTCATTCAGTCATTCATTTGTTCATTCAGTCATTCATTTGTTCATTCAGTCATTCATTTGTTCATTCAGTCATTCATTTGTTCATTCAGTCATTCATTTGTTCATTCAGTCATTCATTTGTTCATTCAGTCATTCATTTGTTCATTCAGTCATTCATTTGTTCATTCAGTCATTCATTTGTTCATTCAGTCATTCATTTGTTCATTCAGTCATTCATTTGTTCATTCAGTCATTCATTTGTTCATTCAGTCATTCAATTGTTCATTCAGTCATTCATTTGTTTATTCAGTCATTTATATGTTTCAAAGTTTTTAATTTTTAATTTTTTTAAATCATTCTGTCTCTAAAGCTTCTCCATAAATTCTTCCACTGATACAAACCTCGTTGTTACTTCATTTCGATGTTCTTTCATTTTCATTATTCTGCTTTTTCCATCAACTTTCGAGTTACGCGATTTGCTTTTTTTTTGTTAAATTGAATTTTTTAATTGTAAAATTCCTTTTTTCCTATCTATTTGAAAACTCAACTGTTTTTTTTTTCATACAAATCTTCTTATCTCTCTTCGTACATTCATGTATACACCCATTGGTTTCATCATTTTTTGTTTCAAATTTCAACTTTCAATTCAAAAACAATTCCACCTTATCAATAATCCACTCATCAAAATGTTTGCCTGTTTTTAGCACTTGATTTTTTGACTTGTCAATCTATCCATCAATCTATTCCTTCATCCTATTATTTATCTGTACACGCATGCACGCGTTGATTCGTAATTCATCCATCCATCCTCCTCTCTGTACCAATCAGGTGCTCCATGCATTCCTCTATCCTCCTCTCTCTATCAATCCATGCATTCCTCTATCCTCCTCTCTCTATCAATCCATGCATTCATCTATCCATGCATCTATTTATCTGCCTATTCAATTGTTCATTCATTTGTGAATTCATGCATTGATACAGCCTTTTTTCATCCTTCTATGCATCCATTCACCTATGCATCCATTCACCCACGAATCAGCACACCCATGCATCCATTCAGCCACGAATCAGTACACCCATGTATCCATTCACCCATGCATCCATTCACCTTCAAATCAGTACACCCATGCATACATTCACCCATGCATGCATGCACCCATGAAAAGTGATGAAGAGGATTACTTTTATGTGTTTTCCTCCTAATTGGATCAGGTTTTTGTTCTTTATGTTGACAACAACAATAATTAAGGCGCTTATGGTGAAGAAATGAGAAGGAAATAATTGAAAAACCAGACGTTTATTAACTCATTAACTATACTGCTAGTTGCAAATTCATTTAAAAAAACAATAAAACTAATAAAAAAATAAATTTCGATTTTTTCTGAAAACTTTAAATGACAAAAAACTAAAAAAGAATTTTCTCCAACAAAATAATGTTTTTCATTATTGTCATTCGATTTATGGTTTTAGAGAAAGTTCCAAAGCCACTCTAAAAAAACTTTTTCACCTATCAATCTACTTACTTCCGACCGCGCAAATATTTTTTCTTCAAAAAAACTAAAAGCTCAGATGTTTTTTTCCTGCAAAACCATAAAGAATATTTGATAAAAGTGTGCGTCGTATTTTGTTTTTCAAATATTTATTTGTATCGGGTGAATTTTCTAAAAGTTTAGTATCTTGAAGTTTTTATACAACTTAGTATCTTGAAGTTTGTATACAACTTAGTATCTTGAAGTTTGTATACAACTTAGTATCTTGAAGTTTGTATACAACTTAGTATCTTGAAGTTTGTATACAACTTAGTATCTTGAAGTTTGTATACAATTTAGTATCTTCAAGTTTGTATACAACTTAGTATAAATCTTGTTTTCATTTTAGTATAATTTTTTTATTACTTTGATGTTCAGTACATTTTATAAAACTATTTATTAAATTGTTTTCTTGAATTTTTTTATTTTTTTTATTTTTTAATTTGAGCAGAATCTAGGTTCCAGTGAAATTGTTTTTCAGTTCAAGGACTCTCGATCCAATTATTGATATACACATGAACCATTCCAAAGTGAAAGTTTCTTCAAAGTCATTTTTCAATGATTTATTCAAAATTACATTTCAGATTTTTCTACAATTTCAAAAATATTTTTTTCAACTCATTGCGACAATCATCTTCAAAATGCAATAATTCAATATCTTTCAGACCTCCTGCATCAGACTCACTACACTCTGATGAAACTTTCTGACGCAAAAACTATTGCCTTCTCGATGGAAACCAAACCAGAGCAAAGTTTGTTATGCACAATTTGAAATTTACCTTTTAAAAAAATTCAAATTTTGTGTTTTGAATGAAAATTGTTTTGAAAACTGAGAAAAACGTAAGGGAGCAAATGTAATAGGAGTGATGAGAATAAATTTGACTCGAGTTAAGAATAAAAGTTGGTGAACTATTTTCCAAATAATATGAATAATTTATGTACACATTCACTGAATTTTTTTATCATACATAGGAAATATTATTATATATAAATCATTTCAATCAGTTAATTAACATAAATTTGTATTTAATTGATTAATTCATCAATATATATATATTTGTTTTTAGTTAATTTATTCATTAATTTAGATGTTTTTAACTCCCTATTTGAAGTTTTTTTTTTATCATTAATTTTTCACGTATTTTGTACAATTAAAAATAGCTCTTCAATATTTATATTCTTATTACCAGTGACCACGCTTAATTAAATCAACCTCTATCATATCTTTGCATCAAATCGATTCTTTGTCATCTTTATATCGCTCATCCACTCCACTTCGTACCTTCACTCCAAAAGAGAACAGAAAGCTCTGTTTGAATACTAGAACAGGCATTTGAATAACTTTTCAAAAAATATCGCAATACGTCAACACTTCAATGCGTGCTTTATTTGATTTTTTATGGACCAGTGAAAGCGCCTCAGTCGATCTCTGCTTTCCATTCTAACCAAGTAACCAAGTTTGAGCTCCAACTGAGCAGTAAACTTGGCAAACAATTTTTTTGGAATGTTGTCATTAGACCAACGACAATCTTTGATTGATTGAACATTGAGCAAGAACAGTAAGTTCAAATCTTGCATTGCCTGGTTGCCAACCGAAAGGCACTTAAAACTTTTTTACGAGCATCAACGCTTCCAAACATTGCACAATCCGCGCTACATAAACAACTAGACACTTGTTGGAGCGTTTGATGAAAGGTAAGTTACAGTTCAGAAGGACTTATCAAAGCTTGCAGCTTTCTTCCCACTGCATTAAGTCGATTTTGAGTTCGAAAAAAAAAACTAGTGATAAAAACTAGTGCGACAAACTATTGGGAAAGCAATAGGTTAAAAAGTTAATAGGATAAAGTGAGAATTGAAAAGTGCAAATGCCTCCTCACAGAGCCGCCTCCACAACCATCGCTTCCGCTAATACCTATGATTACGCCAGTGACTCTTTGGAGCGCATATGTGTATGAGAAGAAATACTTTATGCGGGCATAGATGAAGAAATGGAGAAGCAGGAAGTCATCAATCATGATAAGAATTTCATATCTATGCATGAGGTAGTGCTGTTTTAACAAAAAAAAACTTTGACGCTTTTTCTGTCAATGTTTTAATGTTGTGTTCAATAGATTTTTTAGTTTTTTAACTTTTTCGAATATTTTTTTCAGAATGTTTGTTTTTTTCATTTATAGATTTTTCCTTCTGTTGAATTCTTTTGGTTGATATTAGAAAAGTTGCGGTCAAAAGTCATTTTGATTAAGTAAAACAAAAATTTGTTCATTATGGATATAACAAAAATAATTTGGAAGTCTAGAATTTTTTTCAGTTTGTAAAAAATTTTGTTTGAATTTGAAAAAACATAAATGCCTGACAAGAATTCAAAGAGCGCACATGAATTATTAATAAACGTAAAACCGTGTATTGGATACTAGAAAATACTTCAATTCGAGAAGAAAAGTTTGATGTGTGAAATAAATGTTTGAACCTTTGAAAAAAAAATTGAAAAAAATTTTTTTCTAATTTTTTTTAGCTGAATACCATAATTAAAGTTTTTTCAAGTCTTGAATAAACAAGAGTAAAACTTTAAAATAAAAATTATTTTTGTTTGAAAAACTTGATTAAATATTTGAACACTGCAACAACTATTTGGTAAATTTGGATTCTGAAAATAAATTTCAGAATTTCGAAAAAATAATTTCAACTTGAAGTTTGGTGTTTTTTTAGTTTTTTTCTACTACGACCGATTTTTAGAAATAATTTTTATTTTAAAATAAATTTTACTTTTCCGTACGAAACAAAGATCACACAATTTATGGGGCATATTTCTTGTCACCCCCCCCCCCCGAAGTGAGAGGTTTATGAAGTTTAAGAAAGTTCCCAAACTGTCCTTCCTGAGCTGCTAAGAGTTTTCTTTTTTTTACAATTCAATAAATTTATTTTACTGATAATAATCAGTTTTTATTTTCATGTGAAAACTTATTTTTTCAGTTTTATAGCTTTACCATTTTTGTTTTTCGTTTTGCTCTTAAATTATTTTTAAGTTTAAAAAATTATCCATCAAAAAGCTAAGGTCAAGTTGCAAGCGTTTGACTTTCTTGTACAATGCCCTCCATGCAATTCATCATCGTTTTCATTCGAAAAACTATTTATAACTGATCCTTCTTCATTTTGAACTCTTCAATTTGGAAAATACATTCATGAAATATTTATTTTGCAGATAACAAACATTTTTTCATAAAAAATGAAATTTCAGATGATATGTGCAAATAAAAAATGCGTAAGTTTTTTTTTTAATTAAAGATTTTTATATATTCAATTTTTTTATATGTTAAAAATAAAAACATATGAAATTGATTTTCCGAGTAATAATAATTCTCTTACACTAAATATCCCATATAAAAATTTTATAATATTATTTCATGTGATTTTCTAGAAAAATATAATTTTTTGTTTCTCTTTTATTGAATAAATAACTTAATCCCTCCAGAATTAAATTTGAACTTTCGCGATCGTTTCCAACTGCTTCATGCTTTAATTTATTCAGTTTTTCAGTTTTGATGATACTTTTTTTATTTTTCTCATGCTTCCATTCGTATTTTTTATAAGTTTTTATTCAAATATGATCAAAATCATTTTTTATATAGTAATATAAAATTTAAAAGGGCTTTAAAAGATTTTTCTCATCGTTTTTGCACATCAAATTAATTCTCTCGTGTATTCTTCATCCAAGTCGATAAATCAGTGAACCACTCAAAAAACATAATTCGTTTTATTTTTCAATGGAAAGTTTTTGCCATTTTTGAAAATATTTTCTACCAAAATATGCCAAGTATGGTTCATGTAGCAATCACTTAACCAACTTCACTTAAACCGTTAATTAATTTTTCAATTAGCTCACGAGATTTCCATTTTTTTATTTCTAACAAAACAAAAACGTTTTTTTTTCTTTTTGCAAAAATTATCAGCTCAGGTTTTTCAGAAAAAATAATCAGCAAATCTTGTAAGATTGTTTCATTCATCACAATGCAGTGACAAAGAACCTTTTTTGCAAAAACAAGCGTTTCAGAAAAGCACATTTAGAGGTTTTTTTATTTTTCCTTTTTTGTCTTTTTTTCACTTTTTCTTTCAAAACACTTTATATTATCTTTTCTGATCAAAATTGCAAAACTTGTATTCATCGATATAATAGATTTTCTGAGATTAATTTTGTGAGTCGTTCATTAGTGGTCGTCTATGTTGATTAGAGGTCATTTTCGTCATTCTTCTTTTTTTATCAAATCAATAACAAAAAAGTTACCAGTCAATTTTTGATGGATTGTTTTAAAAAATCAAAAAGCTCATGTCAATAATTAAATCAACCAATCTTTTTACCACCCACACAACAACCCACCCACACAACAACTCACCTACATACCAACCTACCCACACAACAACCAACCCACACAACAACCACCCACACAACAACTCATCCACACAACAACCCACCCACAGAAACGTTCAAAATAATTCCATTGTGTTGTAATGGTCCTCCCAAGGGGGCGATATAGCGAACAAGGCAATAATGCTACACAAAACAAAACAAAACAAAACAAAACAAAACAAAACATTAGAATAAAATTGAATTTAATACGAAGATATACAAAGACTTTTCTCTGATACACTTCAATACAGCGTATTATGGCTTGAAAAAGCGAAACAGAGAATAAACGAAAAAACAAAATAAAGACGAAAAAGATACTGCAGTGCTGTATAGTGAAATGGAATAATCTCAAAAAAAAATAAACAAAAACCCTTGAAAAATGTTTTAAAAAAACATTTGGAAAATGCAACACGAAGGTAGAAAAGGAATTTTTCATTGGTTCGAAGCTCTGATGTGTTAACGCCACTTGAATAGACTACAGCGCATGTATTGTGTGATGAGACAAAAGTGTCATGAGCTAATGTTCCTCTACTTTTCTTTTTCTGATCATACTTCCCAATGATTTTACATATTATGAAAACTCAATTTTTTTTTGAAATTTTATTTTGCTTAATAAAATAAGAAATGCTGAACAAATGTTGGTTTTTATCCAAACACCGATCTTATCGGTTATAACCTCCTAACGATGATTCATCGTTGCCAGACCATCTAATAACCTTGTAGAAAAATCGATTTTGTTCAAAGTTATTCTAATATATCACCAAACACAGTTTTTTTGTTTTCACATTTGAAAAACACATCTAAATTCGAGAGTATGGCTTCATATTTTACTGAATCCATTTTTCATTCTTTATACTTTTCATTCTGTATGTTTTCAAGCACAAAATGATTTTGTTATTAGTGTCAAGATGATGAAAAATGTTGTTTTTCAAGAGACGAATGACGAAATAATGGCTAGCAGGTCGGCAATCATGGAGGTGATGGAGTTGGAAGTATTCCTCTCAGTGAGAGTGGTAGTAGTAGTATTAGTAGTAGTAGTAGTAGTAGTAGTAGTAGTAGTAGTAGTAGTAGTAGTAGTAGTAGTAGTAGTAGTAGTAGTAGTAGTAGTAGTAGTAGTAGTAGTAGTAGTAGTAGTAGTAGTAATAGTAGTAGTAGTAATAGTAGTAGTAGTAGTAGTAGTAGTAGTAGTAGTAGTAGTAGTAGTAGTAGTAGTAGTAGTAGTAGTAGTAGTAGTAGTAGTAGTAGTAGTAGTAGTAGTAGTAGTAGTAGTAGTAGTAGTAGTAGTAGTAGTAGTAGTAGTAGTAGTAGTAGTAGTAGTGAGAGTAGTAGTAGTAGTAGTAGTAGTAGTAGTAGTAGTAGTAGTAGTAGTAGTAGTAGTAGTAGTAGTAATAGTAGTAGAAGTAAATAGTGCAAAATATCTTTACATATTTTGGTTTATTTATAAAATTTTATAACTTTGAAACTTGAGAAGATAATTATGATAAAATAACTTTGAAAATAACGTGATTAACATTAGATTATTGCTTTCAGCACGGAATTTTCCAATCATAACTTGCTTTGAAAAGAAACTGAACCCAACAAGCAAACACACACATACACACACACCCACACACACACACACACACACACACACACACACACACACACACACACAAACATACACACACACACACACACACACACACAAACACACAAACACACACACACACACACACACACACACACACACACACACACAAACACACACACACACACATACACGAACACACACACACACACACACACACACACAGACCAAAAAAAAGCACATTCAAACCTTCATGAATGAATTTTTTATGCGTCTTTAAAACTATTCAACGTGTGGAACTGAAACGATGTTTTTTCACCAACTTTTGAAGGGGTGAAAAATATTTTCGAGTTTATTTTTTTCAAAAAATTCAACTTATTTTGAAATGATATTCAACAAATCTCACATTGACCTATTGATTCAGCAATTAAAGGTCCTAGCACAACCTACAAACAAGCTCCATATACCAACTCATGACCATCTTCCACGCAGCCAATTCAGGGGATTCTTCTTTACATTGCATAATTCTTCATTCTTACTCCCCTTCAGAGGTTCACCTCAAATGCTCTATCTCGAAGCTCTCTTTCAAGTGTTTTACAGAAGCTTTTGGAAAAAAATTTTTGACATTTTTTTTCTTTTGAACAAGGATTTCAAGAGTCGAAAAGATTGAAAATATTGAATAAATTTACAGATCTTTTGTGAGATAGTCTTATTTTCAAAGCTTTTTCATCAAATACAAAAAATGAATTTCAATATTTCAGTGGCATTTAAACCAGAGCTTTCCAGACCCATGTCTGGAAAGATCCATTGGGAATAATGTCACCCGTTCATTTAAATGTTTCAAAGCATGGAAGTCCAGAGTGGAGAAATATTGCTTCCTTGTTTGCAATCCCAGTATGAACACTTCGATGTTCTCTCAGAGCCATTTGCGGGGGTTCTCATTCGCTCCTGGAAGCTTTCAAAGTTATCTTGAGACGCGAAAAGACACGAAAAGACACGAGAAGTCACGAAAAGACACGAGAAGACACGAGAAGTCACGAGAAGACACGAGAAGTCACGAGAAGACACGAGAAAACACGAGAAATGCAAACTGGGAGGCTTTTCACTTAATTTTCAAATTCTTTTGTTGCCAGCGTTCAAAGGTGTTTTCATTTTTTATTTTATTTTTTTATTTTTTTATTTTTTTGAAAGGCATTCGCGAAGTTTTGAAATAACTTGGGTGTTTAAAAATGTTATTAAAAATTCATTTCAACTTTTCACAATTTTCCTATCAAAACCCTGTCATTAAAACACGGTTTCACATCTATTGAGTTCCCATTTCAAAAATTTTTCAGGTATGAAACAAAATAATGTTTTCAAAAAAAACGAAAAAAAATTCACAAAATTCATTTTTTTCATTGCATTCCAAAAGGAATCACACGTGATAATTTCAAAATAAAGTCTTTACATTTTTCTTCACTCTGTGCAAGCGTTTACATTTTATTGAAAATAAAATTTTTATTAAAATGAATTGGTCAGCGAAGGTTTCATGGAAAGTATTAAAAAAATTTATTTTTATTTTTATTTTTAAATTAATTTGACTTTCATACTGAGATGATTTAATCGATTTATTCAGAAAATCTTTTTAATTTTCGTGAACAGTGGCCCAAAGGTTTTGTATGACTGGAATGATAGATGGCTAGATTAGGGGTCTTCTAATTCTTCAAAAATTTAATTATAAACGGCCGTCTGTTTGCTTTGGTGATGAATGATAATTGCCACAGTGAATGAATGAATGGATGAATGGATGAATGAGTGAATGGATGGATGAATGGATGAATGGGTGAATGGATAAATGGATGAACAAATGAATGAATGAAATAGTTGGTTAATAAATGGATGAAAGGATTAATGAATGGATGGACGAATGCTTGAACGAGTGGATGAATGGATGGATGAATTGAGAGATGGACATGAAAATGAATTAATAGAAAAATGACTAGATGAGTAAATATACTAATGAAAAAGAAAATACAGGATGGAAGACTATACAGAGGATTGATTGTATGAGAAAATATACTCTAAAATGACTAAATGAATGAATGATGGATTGTATTGAGGGACGATGGATGGCATGAAGGATTGGGAAAATGAAGGAATTGATGGATTAATTCAATAATGAAGTGAGAAATAGATAGATGAATTCATGTAAATTTATATAGGAAGTTATAAATAAATAAATATAAATATATATGTGTAAAGAAAAAAGTTAAACAAAAAAGAAAAGTAAAAATATAGTGGAAAGAAATAAGAGAGTGGAGAAAGAAGTGAAGGAAGAGATGGAAGAGGAGGTGGAGGAGGAGGTGGAGGAGGAGGTGGAGGAGGAGGTGGAGGAGGAAGTGGAGGAGGAGGTGGAGGAGGAGGTGGAGGAGGAGGTGGAGAAAGAAGAGGAGGAAGTAGAAGAGAAGGTGAAGGAGGAGGTGAGGAAAGGAAAAACAAAAGGACATAGAGACAGTGGCTGGGGTTAAGATGAGATCTTTAAGAAGCGATCAAAGGGCCGGCCAGGCTGATAGGCAATATACATTTATTACCGACTGTAATTCCTGCAATAAACTCACGTGGAATTAAATCGCTGCAACACGTAAGAGAATAATTATGTTAATAAGAAATAGAATCTTCCTGGGAAAAAATAACTTGAAGAAATAATATAAAAAATTCTAAACTGGAGTTCATCATTTTATGGCAAAAGATTTTGAATTTCAAAATAAATTTGATGTAGTGTCTTTTACTTCCAACATTGAAAAAATACAAAGGTAATAACGATTAGTGTTATTTTTATGTTTACAAAAGGCCAAAATTTCTATTTTCTTTATTTTTTCTTTTCATTTTTTTCTTTTCATTTTTATTTCTATTTTTTTTAATGTCGTCTTCGTGATTATTATCACCTTATGAATAATTACTAGCATTTCTGGCTTAAATTGGCTTATTTTATCGTTTTTTTGAGTATCTTTTTATTTTTTCGTTTTCAAAATATTTTCAAAAAATACGGGAAAAGCGTTTCAAAACCGGAATGGTTTCTTAAATTATACTTATTTTGTTTGAACATTTTTTATAAGCTTATTTTTGTTGAACGTGGCAGTTTTTTTCCAACTTAAAGCCAAAACTCCTATAATTTCAATAAGAATATTCACAAGCCTCTGTCCTTCATCACACCACCTTCTTGGCAACTCCACCAAAACTACTTCCAATTCTATCACGGCCATAAGTCCAGCTTCATCTAAAATTTAATCTCAATGTTTACTTCCTCTTCTTTCTTTTGTAGCAGCATCTTCTATCCAATTATTCCACTCATCCTCCTTTCCCATCCCACCCATTCATCCTTCTCTCCCATCCCACCCACTCATCCTCCTTTCCCATCTCACCCATTCATCCTTCTCTCCCATCCCACCTATTCATTCTCTTCTCCCATCCCACCCACTCATCCTTCTCTCCCATCCCACCCACTCATCCTCTTCTCCCATCCCACCCACTCATCCTCTTCTCCCATCCCACCCACTCATCCTTCTCTCCCATCCCACCCATTCATCCTTCTCTCCCATCCCACCCACTCATCCTTCTCTCCCATCCCACCCATTCATCCTCTTCTCCCATCCCACCCATTCATCCTTTTCTCCCATCCCACCCATTCATCCTTTTCTCCCATCCCACCCACTCATCCTCTTCTCCCATCCCACCCACTCATCCTCTTTTCCCATCCCACCTATTCATTCTCTTCTCCCATCCCACCCACTCATCCTCTTCTCCCATCCCGCCCACTCATCCTCTTTTCCCATCCCACTCATTTATTCTCTTTTCATCCCTGTTCAACTCATCCTCCTCTCATCCTTTCTCCACTTATCCTCAATTTACCATCCTTCAAATCATCTTCTCACACTGTTCATCCCTTTTTCACCATCTTTTCACTCTTTCATCGAATATTTTCATCATTTATTCACTTTTTCCTTTTTTTATCTTTGAAATTTCTTTCAAAATCTTTACCTTTATTCCCATTACCACATGTCCCATCCACCTTCCATTCACCTTTTGTCCACCATCCATCCACCTCCCATTCACTTCTCATTCACCATCCATTCACCTTCCATTCACCTCTCATTCACCATCCATCCACCTCCCATTCACTTCTCATTCACCATCCATTCACCTTCCATTCACCTCTCGTCCACCATCCATTCACCTTCCATTCACCTCTCGTCCACCATCTATCCACCTCCCATTCACTTCTCGTCCACCTTCCATCCACCTTCCATTCACCTCTCGTCCACCGTCTATCCACCTTCTATTCATCTTTCGTCCACCATCCATTCACTTCCATTCATCTCTCATTCACCATCCATTCACTTCCCATTCACCTCTTATCCACCATCCATCCACCCTCCATTCACCTCTCATCCACCGTCTATCCACCTTCCATTCATCTCTCATTCACCATCCATTCACTTCCATTCATCTCTCATTCACCATCCATTCACTTCCCATTCACCTCTTATCCACCATCCATCCACCCACCATTCACCTCTCATCCACCGTCTATCCACCTTCCATTTGCTGTTTTATTCATTTTCCATTCACCTTTTAATCCATCAAAATATCTTTTTTCTTCTTCATCCTACTCACAACTACTCAGACCTTTCCTGGAATGAACTGAAAGTTGTGTACAAAGCTTTCGAATGAAGCGACAAATTCCTCTTCAATTAGTTTTGAGTTTTTTTCCCCAAATTTCATTTCAATTATTTTTCAATAAAATTAAAAAAATTTTGTAAAACTTTGTTTTATTTTTTTAAGTTCAATTTTAATAATGAGATAGTGGTGTTTCCAGGCTGTACGAAAATAATTTCAAACGTTAGAGACTCCAAAAATATTTATTTCCTTTTTTTACAATGAAAACTTTGAAAAACTTTGTGAAATACGAAATCAAATATAGCGTCTGTAATGAAAAGGTTTAAATAATTGCTCTCAATAATCGATTTTTGGCGGAATTTGAGTGCACTTTTAGATTGATGGAGTCACCATGGATATAAAAACCAAAATAATAACAATAATAATAATAATAATAATAATAATAATAATAATAATAATAATAATAAAAATAATAAATAAATAAATAAATAAATAAAATAATAATAATAATAATAATATAAATAATAATAATTATAAAAATAAATTTAAAAAAATAATAATAAAAAAAAAAATAATAATAATAATAATAATAATAAAAACAATAATAATAATAATAATAATAATAATAATAATAATAATAATAATAATAATAATAATAATAATAATAATAATAATAATAATAATAATAATAATAATAATAATAATAATAATAATAATAATAATAATAATAATAATAATAATAATAATAATAATAATAATAATAATAATAATAATAATAATAATAATAATAATAATAATAATAATAATAATAATAATAATAATAATAATAATAATAATAATAATAATAATAATAATAATAATAATAATAATAATATTAATAATAATATTAATAATAAAAATAATAATAATAATAATAATAATAATAATAATAATAATAATAATAATAATAATAATAATAATAATAATAATAATAATAATAATAATAATAATAATAATAATAATAATAATAATAATAATAATAATAATAATAATAATAATAATAAGAAGAAGAAGAAGAAGAAGAAGAAGAAGAAGAAGAAGAAGAAAAAGAATAGAAATAAAAGAAATAATAATAATAATAATAATAATAATAATAATAATAATAATAATAATAATAATAATAATAATAATAATAATAATAATAATAATAATAATAATAATAATAATAATAATAATAATAATAATAATAATAATAATAATAATAATAATAATAATAATAATAATAATAATAATAATAATAATAATAATAATAATAATAATAATAATAATAATAATAATAATAATAATAATAATAATAATAATAATACTAATAATAATAATAATAATAATAATAATAATAATAATAATAATAATAATAATAATAATAATAATAATAATAATAATAATAATAATAATAATAGTAATAATAATAATAATAATAATAATAATAATAATAATAATAATAATAATAATAATAATAATAATAATAATAATAATAATAATAATAATAATAATAATAATGAAAATAAGAATAATAATAATAATAACAATAACGAAATAAAATTCATTGAAAAACTTTAAATGATTGAATTTGAAGGATCTAGTGAGTCGAAGTGAAGGATCGAGGTTCGGTGTAATAAATCTTGCTGGGATGAACGTATGAAATATTCACTAAATTGAAAACTTTCAGTTCAAGACACTGAAGTGCATGAAGGAAAAGTCGCCATGAAAAAATAAAACGTAAAAAAACAAAAATATTTTTTTGGTTGAAAAAAATAAAAGAAAAAATGAAAAATAATGGAAAGAAGCAAAGTGTGGAAGCATATGCGAGTGATTTGATGACTTTTCTAATTGAATAAGCCGTATTTATTTTCATTTCTCTTCCTCCTCCCTCCTCCCTCCTTCCTTCTTCCTTCTTCCTCTTTCCCCCCTCCTTCCTTCCTTTTCTCTCCTTCCTCCTTCCTCCTCCCTCCTTCCTCCTCCCTCCTTCCTCTTTCCTCCTTCCTCCTCCCTCCTTCCTCCTTCCTCCTCCCTCCTTCCTCCTTCCTCCTCCCTCCTTCCTCCTCCCTCCTTCCTCCTTCCTCCTTCCTCCTCCCTCCTTCCTCCTCCCTCCTTCCTCCTTCCTCCTTCCTCCTCCCTCCTTCCTCCTTCCTCCTCCCTCCTTCCTCCTTCCTCCTCCCTCCTTCCTCCTTCCTCCTCCCTTTTTCCTCTTCCTTCTTTCTTCTTTCCTCCTTCCTTCTTTCATCCCATCTCTCTCTTTCACACCTTTACTTGTATATTTAGTTACCAAATCTTTTGTTTTTTTTTCTTATTTTTCATTTTTTATTAATTTCATTATTTTGCTTTCATCTTTTTTTCTTTTTTTATCAATTCATTTGCCAATCATTTCCACTTTTTTTATAGTTTTTAATTTTAATTTGATTTAAAAAAACATTTTTTCGCTTATTCTTTTTCACTTGATTATTCTGTAATTTTTTCATATTTTGTTGAAAATTTTTTTTTCTCAATTTTGTGCAACATCAGTTAGTTTTTTTATTTTGATATTTTAAAAAAATTAATTTTGATATTTAAAAATATTAATTTAATTTCTCTAACAGGAGAATTATTTTTTAGGATTTAAGTTCTCCAAAAGAACTTTTATCAAAATTCCAATGAGAACAATTTTTTGGAATTTAACTGAATTTTTTTTCATTTTCCGATGTTTTAAAACGAAGAAAAATACTAATTTCATTAAATAAATTATTAGATGTCTTTTTGATCAATTTTTAAAAATATTAAAATTTCATAAAGGTTCCACTGATTTTTTTCAAAACTGCAAATTCGAAACCAAGTGAAGGAAGCAATTTTTTTAAATAATAAAACGTGGAGAACTTTCAGTTACTTTGTTTAAAAAAATAACGAAAAAAATTTTTTTTCGTTTCGTGCTTCGAAAGGTTTTTTTCAAGTTTTTTTTCAGTCTTTATTGAAGCAAATCTCAACAAACGCTAGAAATGGCACAGAACATGGAAAAAATCAAAATGAGAGAAAAAAAAACAACAATAACTTCATGTCACAAAAACTCATGTCACAAAAACTGTTACTTGTCTGTTGCATAAAATCAAAATAACTGACTATAGAATCAAATTTATGAATAGTAAAAATTAAGAATTGAGCCGTAGTTTATACTGAAGGACTTTTGAAGAATGTTTCATCAAATTAACAAAAACTGAAACGTTGAAAGGTTCTAAAAAATTCAAAAGCAAAATTATCTATCAAAACAAATTAATGAGTCTTAAAATTTGAGAATTTAAGCATATCTTGTAACAACATAACGTAACTAGTTGCGAGTTCATTCTTCTTTTCTTTTATTCTCCATCTCGGCCATTTCTCACATTCACAAAGAAGTCTGTCTGGATACCACAATTCCTTGCAATGCTTTCAACAATCGTCAAATTTTTTGCTTTTAATTTGCCAAAAGGTATTCTCATAGCCAATTGGTTGACGGTTTCACTGCAATGTCTGTATTCAAACGAGAAAATGGTGAATTCAGCAATTTAAAAAAAACTTCAAAAGTTTCGCAAGAAGCAAAAACTTTAACTTTCAGATGAATTAACTTATTTATAACTAATACTTGGAACTTCAAGTTCCCACATATGTTTTGTGCCTAGACGTTGGCAATGTCAGTAACGGCAGTTCCAACTATCATCTTTCGGAACTTTTATTTTTATTTTCCATGTCTGGTGACCATAAGCTTTGTCTCTTCCACTCGGCAGCACCACAATCCAGTCTGTTTCATCAACCAGTTTTTTATTTTTTTTGGGTTTTTTCTAGTTTTTTTCATTATTTTCCGAAAGTTTCCATCGGCTTTTGACAATTCTATCTGAGACATGGTCTTTTCCCCCTAACTTTACTTTCCTAAGACACAATTCACCAACACTTCTTCCAATAAACCTATTCGGAAAAGTATAAAAAATGTTTTCCAAAGCGGCAGCATAAAATACAAAAAAGATTACAGGGGTTGTTTGGGCCATGGATAATTCGTTGTGAAGATGGTTACTGAGAACGATCATTGAATTTGATTAATGATAATTATGATTACTTTTGATTGTGAAGATTATTTTGATGAGGGGAGGAACTAGAGCGTTTTTGACAATTCGTTTAAAAACCAAATCCTTGCAGAAAAATGTCTTCTTACAACGGTTTGGAGCAGCTTTTATGTAAGGGGTTAGCACCCATGGAAAAAATCCCAAAAATCTTCGAAATTTTTTGCAAAAAATGGAATCAGTTAGAAAAAGTGTTTCAGAAATTCTTTTAATTTTGAAGTACCAAAGGAATCGTTTTCAAAAAGCAACCCTTTTTATTTGATTTATCATTTCTGAGCTATACAAAGACCACCAAGGAAGCATAAATTCAGAGTTTTAAAGAAATTTAAATTGAGAATCGCGCAAGTTTTTTGTAATGCAATGTTGCAATGAGATAATGGCATTCATTTATTCATAGAAAACCTTCTTCAGCAAAAAAGTCCCAAAAAACCGGAAGTGAAAAACTTAACTTCTTCTTTATGTTTTTTTTATTTCCCATAATTAAGCATCAATTTCAGCTGATTAGTCTGAGTTTTATTCTTTTAATCACTCGTATTATTAATTGCCGAATAAAACTGAAAACTTCAACTTAGTTTTTATTGCTTTTGACTTCTCTATCGTTTTCTTCACGCAAATAAATTCTTTCTTCCATTAGCACCCGTTCAAATTGATATTTTATTGACTGTTATTAATTGCTCTCAGCCAATTAAAATAATTTGATACACACACCTATATCCGCCTTCTACTGATCATCCAATCTAATCTAACCAAGACATTTGTAACGCGCCTCATAGCACTATGTTCAAAGACGCTCCCATGAAAGCGGTTTTACTCGTTGTGGGCTACTAAAGGACTGGACACTCTAGGACGGCATTTGTACTTTAATTGAGTTGCCGCTTTTAGAACTCAAACCTGGGCTCACCCGATCACACTACAGCGGAACAGGCTAATCGTTATGCCGCAGGTGCCGAGGTGTTGAACAAAAAACCCTAATGTTACGAATAGTCAGTTAAAATTCAAAAAGTATGAACAAATCTGAGTGAATCAAGTGAATATTGAAGGTTCCAAAATAGCTTAAAAACATGCCAAATATGTATTGAGAAATCTTCCCTTATGTTCATTATTTTGCATTGAACCAATCATTTCATGCTTCACCAAGTGTTATTGCTCAAAAGGCTTTTATACTTCATTTTTTCTTTCATTGTGCGTTTTCTTTTGTTTCTTCCGCATATTATTCCCATCTTTTTTGTGTATAGTTTAATTTTTAATTTTTTAAACACTTTCATTGCATTATTTCATTCTTTAACTTTATCACCTTCAAACACATTTATGACGGTTTTTCACTAAATAAATACAAATTAAAACGGAATAATTGGAGGTAAAAAAACTTTTCATCTAAAAAGAATAAACTCAATTTTCTCATTCAGTATTTCCATTTTTTTAATTTTTTTGTTAAAAATAAATCTTTTCAACCGTTTTCTGGTAGCTAGCCTAACCAGCATTTACGCGTTCCAACTCTTTTTCGATGAGCAAATTGTTAAATTCAAAGTTTTTAAAAGTGTTTTTCCAAGGCTTCAACTGAAAAAAACAGGAATTTTGTTCGAGGGTGTTAAGAAGGGCGTCTCATTCTGAATGTCAATGCTCGAAGCCTGTGGGAGTCCTTGAAGGATGTGAACAAAAGGCTCTAAAGGAAATAAAAAGACCAAGCAGGCGGATGAAACGAATTAAGAGTTTTGTGGGTGTTGAGAAGCCGCTTTGATGGGTAGTAAACATGGACAATAAAAATAACTTCAAAAGCAATTGGTTACATGGTATTGGAGCTTTAAAAAGGCGAATGAGGTGGAAGAAAAAGAAAGTTGCATAACTTGATAGTATTATCAAAAAAATCGAAACTAATGATTTTTTGAGAAAAAAAATTGAAATATTACTAATATTTAAAAAAATTTTAAATTTTAAATATATCAAAAAATATTTTTCATAATTAACTCGAAAAAAACGATAAAGTGTGGAGGGCTTTCAAAAATGCTGTAAAATAAAATTGAGCGGTGAGCTCATTCTTTCGATAGAACGAAAAAAAAAAGATTTCCACCATCAAATCCTTCCACCATCAAATCCTTCCACCATCAAATCCTTCCATCATCAAATCCTTCCACCATCAAATCCTTCCACCATCAAATCCTTCCACCATCAACTTCTTTCACCATCAAATCCTTCCACCATCAAATCCTTCCACCATCAAATCCTTCCACCATCAAATCCTTCCACCATCAAATCCTTCCACCATCAAATTCTTTCACCATCAAATCCTTCCACCATCAAATCCTTCCACCATAAACTATTCTTTCCACCGAATATTTTTTCACCACTGAATGTCCTGCTGATAGTGCAGCCCTCGGTTGACTCCCATTATGACTTTTTCATTGCTGATTTGTAGGTCATTTCCAAAGGCACCAACGCTTATTCGTGTGCATAACGGAATTTTATGGACCCACCCTGCACATACATACATGTGCCAGTAGCTCACTGCTTTATGCAAATATCTCTGAAACACAAATATTTCAACAGTTTTCTCGAATAAAGTTTGGAATAATTATTCATCTTCATCGATAATTGAATCCAATCATTGAAAATAATTTAAATATATTTTTTGCACACTTGTTCGCCCTTTGCACCCTTTTATTTTCCCTGCTCAGATCAAGTTCACATTAAAATTCCTAGGCACTTGATCGCCAGACGTAAAATGGTCTCGTGTCTTTGAAGTTGGACCGTAAATGAAAAATATAAAAATTTAATTATAATGTTTTTCACTTATTCAAAAAAATAATTTTAACTTTTTGATTCCACATTCAATTTTTCTCTTTCACTATTTTTTTTATTTTTAGTATTTAATAAAAGTTGAGAACAAAAATGTAGTTTGTGAAGTGAAAAAGTGAGCAGTTAACGAGTGGTACATTCATTTCAACTATTGTGTATTCTTGAATGGTTTGCAACGTTAAACTTCAAAATATTGCCAGCCTGAACTTAAAGAAAGAATCGCTTGAGTGTTTTTCAATTCAAACAAGCATTAAGTGTGCAAATGGTAGGCATTTTTGTATTGAGAGTCATTAAAAATATTAATACCATTTTTATAGTTTTTCTATTTTCTCATACGACCTTTGGACATTGCTAATATGCCTTGTATGGTGGCTCATTTGAATAACCAAAAATTTTATGCTTCTATCGAAATCACGAAAGTTAGTGTTGTTAACTTTCAAAAGATAATGATGAAAAATGAGAGAAGAGTGAATAGATGTGGTAGAAACGAGAGAGAAGAGATGGATGAATGTGGTGGGTATGAAGGAGGAGTGGATGTGGTAGATATGAGGGATTGGATGTGGTAGGTATGAGGGAGGAGTGGATGTGGTAGGTATGAGGGAGGAGTGGATGTGGTAGGTATGAGGGAGGAGTGGATGTGGTAGGTATGAGGGAGGAGTGGATGTGGTAGGTATGAGGGAGGAGTGGATGTGGTAGGTATGAGGGAGGAGTGGATGTGGTAGGTATGAGGGAGGAGTGGATGTGGTAGGTATGAAGGAGGAGTGGATGTGGTAGGTATGAGGAAGGAGTGGATGTGGTAGGTATGAGGGAGGAGTGGATGTGGTAGGTATGAGGGAGGAGTGGATGTGGTAGGTAT
>OX387252.1:293561-301061 GCA_947562095.1 Branchellion lobata | reverse complement strand
AATCCACACGGAAAGTTATTTTCGAATTTATTGAAAGCCTTGCAAATTGAGAATTAAATTAAGCATTAAAGAGAACAATTGTGGAGGCGACAAATCGAATGAATGGCATTTTGAAGGTTATTTCCTTCTCGGCGCACATGTGACTTGCTGAAAGTTGAAAAGGAGTGGGTACTAAAAGTAAAAAAAATAAAAATAAAAATATTTGAAAAAACAAAAATTTGAAACGTTCTAAAAAAATTGAAAAAAAATCTTTTTTTTAATTGAGTTTAAAATTGAAAAAAAATTGAAAACGGTAATGGATTAAAATTTTTGAAGAAATAATTGAAGTGGTGAAATTCAATAGAGAGGATAAATGAGCTTTTTCGAGTTCATCTTTGGTGGAATGTTGGAATTGACTTTTAATTATTTTTTATTAATTAAAGTTTATTTTGAACTTTTATTGAATCTAATTTTTTTCTTAATTAATTTATTTCCTATACAATACAATAAAATACAAAGACGAAGAATTTGTAGTGGCCTCAACCCCATAATACCCAGTTATACCCCATATTACCCAATTATACTCGATTATACCCGATTACACCCGATTATACTCGATTATACCCAATTATACCCGATTATACCCGATTATACCCGATTATACCCGATTATACCCGATTATACCCGATTATACCCGATTACACCAATATATGGTTTAGTGCTATCTAGTGTAACTGTCAAGGTTCAAGTTCAGTAGTAAGCTTTGAATCATTGAAGTTTACTTTTAAAATACTATTCCAATTACCAAATAGAGATTTTTAAACTTTTGGTTACGTAAATTTAAAATGATTTTTCAATAAATAATTAATTAAAGAAGATTTTGATGGTAAATTTCCGATTATTGCAATATTCGCTGAATTATTCAAAAATAAATATATTCTGAAAATATTTTTAAAGTTTCAAAGAGAAAGCTTTGAATAGGCCACGAGGGACAGACAACTTGCGTTTTTTTATTTTGTTTTTATTTTTCAATATCTTTGTACTACTATTCAAAGAAATATTTCAAATAAAAAGATAATTTTGAATAAAAAACACTTAAAGTATTGATATCATAATTAATTAAAAAAAAGAAAAGATAATTTAAAAAATAAAGTAAAAAATATTGAAAAACATTGCAAAGAATGAGAAATGACTTGAAGATAATAAATAACAGTAAAAAAAGTCTAATAGAGGAAGACTAATAAAACAATGTGCAACAGATTCGACGTAGGTGATAAAGAGAGTTGCGAGAGGACTGAGGTATTTAGCTTGGGTGTGGCTTTGATTGCAACAATTATGTTCACGTGTATGAAATACTGTCTCTTCCTCCACAGTGTGTTATTGGCTGTGTGTGTGTGTGTGTGTGTGTGTGTGTGTGTGTGTGTGTGTGTGTGTGTGTGTGTGTGTGTGTGTGTGTGTGTGTGTGTGTGTGTGTGTGTGTGTGTGTGTGTGTGTGTGTGTGTGTGTGTGTGTGTGTGTGTGTGTGTGTGTGTGTGTGTGTGTGTGTGTGTGTGTGTGTGTGTGTGTGTGTGTGTGTGTGTGTGTGTGTGTGTGTGTGTGTGTGTGTGTGTGTGTGTGTGTGTGTGTGTGTGTGTGTGTGTGTGTTTGGTTATGTGTTTATGTGTGTGTTCATGTGTGCATAAGCTTCGATTTTTTTTCCAGGATTTTTCTAATTACTTTCAAGTTTTTCCAATATTTTTTAGAGCCGTTTACATGTCTGCCTTATGTTATTTCGAAGTATGTCTTGTTTTCGTTGGCAGTTTCTCTGCTTGTATTGCTCCATCCTGCTGCAAGGCAATCTTTACGACCTTGCACCAGCTCCGCTTAATTCTTGTAACTAATATTCTTCTGCTTCTCCATAAATTATTTCCATTCATTACTTTATTACTTTTTTCATTTCATCTTAAACCTTTCTCTATGAATGATTGAATGTACAATTTTTATAGCGCACAGTTCGCAAACTAGGTTGCCTCAGAGGTGCTAATTCTTCAATTAGACGCAAAATCAACAGCACGCCGGTTTCATTCGTTTATCATCTTCTATATCATTTCACCCGTTAATTTTTTAATTAAAAAATTGTTGCAACGAGTTTTTGAGAAAAAAATTTTATAAACTGTTTTTTTGTTTTATTTTTCGCTGTTTTTCAATTGTTTGAAAAACATAATTAAATGAATTACAGAAGCTCACCAGAACCACATAGGTGCAATGACTTCAAATCGTTAAAAAATAAAAAAAACAATTTAAAGAAATGAGTATTCTCACGAGAATTTTTTATTTTTTTATTCAAATTTTATTTTAACTTTTGATTTCAGTTTTGGAGCAAAACTCCAGTGTATTCAATCTTTGAAACGTTCAACCTTTGGAACCACGTTGCCTCTGGTGCTCTTGAAATTTCTTACCGTAGTGTCACACCATAAAGTTCAGCTTCTTTAAACTTATTTTGCAGAAAAAACTTTAAAAATATTTTTATAAATGGAAACACGGTTTTTCCACATTATGAAGTTTTTAAGAAAAAATTATCAATGTTTATAAACGTTTTATTGCAAAAAACAGCTTGACCACAAGAAAACCCATACAAATGACGATAATTTCAAAATCACTTGATGTTAAAACATTTGTCATTTTGTGTTTAATTTTATTTTGATCTTTTTTTAATTTTTGATGTTGCAAATTTTTCTAATAATTATTTTTTGTTTTTTTTTTTCACCAAAAAACGTAAATTCCTAATGCTGGTGGCATAAAAAACAGGAAGAAGAATATTGAAATTTATATAGCGCCTTATCGACATTATGCCAAATGTTTCCAATAACTAGTGGACAACTTTTGAGTGCATAAATCTCATTAGTTTTTTTCGATTTACATAAATTTCAGAAACAAAATGAACTTGTCAAAAAAAAAAAATTATTTTAAAAGCTTTTTAATTTTTAAATTGTAAATTAAAAAAAAAAATTCTTTTTGAAAATTTTTTCAACATAGTTGAATTAAGAGATTAATCAATTGAAGCCGCTTAAATCAATCCAACCATCTCAACCTCCTTAAAGGATCCAGTAAGCTGAAAAGCTATTTTCTTTTTTGAATGATTGAGAGAAAAATGTGGAAAAGAATCAATGAACATCAAATAAAGTGGAAAAATAACAAAAAGTTGGAAAGTGATGAATAGGGAATGAAGTCCTTTTATAGCCTGAAATAAATAATCAAAAATAAAATTGGTGAGAAAAATTGGAAAAAAAAGTTGAAAATAAGAAAAAAGAAATGAAAAAGCATAAAGATTCTGAAACAAAATAAAAAATAAAAATAAATGATGATGATGTTGAGGTTGATTGCGTGAACGAAACTAGAATTAATCAAAAAAAAAATTCTGTGACGTTTTCAGAAAAACTTGAGTTTTATTATTTTATAATAACATTGTTTTTTTATTTTTTTTGAAAAATATTTTGTTTAAAATTTTTTTTTTAATTAATTATTTATGATTTATTTCGTTTGTTTCTCGAGTAATACATTTTTTCAGAACAATGAAGAAACAAACTTCAATTTTAATGCTTGTCTGGGCTCTCATCTTTTTTGAAAGTTGATTTTTCCAACATAAAGAGTTTTTCAAAATTGTATACTTCATTTAAATTAAATATTTTTTCAGGAAACAAAAAACAAAAACTCAAGGCACATCATTACAAGAAAAAGTGATAGAATCTACATTGTCAAATTGATCTATTTTATTTTTTTGAAAAATTTATAGATTGTTTTTTCAAAATGTTTGGCAAAACTTTGTCTGTTGCGTGAAACGATGCCCTGACATATGCCTTATTATCCACTATTACAGTTTTTTTATTCAATGCATACGAAATCCAAAGCAATTTAAATCACGTCCACTTGAAAAGTTGTTTCTTTCGATGCATTTCTCACATTTTTTTTGTTTTTTTCTTCTTTTTTTTTCATTTTTTTTATTATTCAAAATCTTCACACTTTCATCAATGTCTGTATAATTTTTTCTCGAACCTTCTGAAACTACAACCATTGCTCCAAGTGTTGAGACTTCAGCATCAACTTCCCAGCAGTGGCATCCTTTGCTTCTCAGCCTTCAATTTTAAAGTTTTTTGTTTCATCCATCACCAGCATTATTCGTTACATTTTTTCCATCATTCAATACATTTTTGCAATTATTTTTTTTGCATAGTTTTGACAACCATTTATTTTTCCATTTAATTTTTCACTTTTTTTCACGAACTTCATTTTTCTCCATCTCTCCACGATCTCAAAATGTCATTTCACAACGTCCCTATGATTGAAGATTTCTTTATTACGACCACATTACAGCACTCCGTAGAACTTTTTCATTTCCGTCCTTTTGTTCGGGATATTCATTGACATTCATTTCGTATTCGAAGAAAAAATCAAAAATTAAATTCAAATTTGACTTTTGCAGTCGAAAATTTAAAAACAGTTCAAAAAACGTCCATTCACAATCACACACACATACACACACACACACACACACACACACACACACACACACACACACACACACACACACACACACACACACACACACACACACACACACACACACACACACACACACACACACACACACACACACACACACACACACACACACACACACACACACACACACACACACACACACACACACACACACACACACACACATCAATGCGCCAGTGACTCTCATTGACTGGCTTGTTCAGTTTTAAATGCTTTAATTTATTTTTTATTATTTTTTTTTTATATTCATTTGTATTTGAAGAGTATTGTGCTTTATTGTTTATCTTCTTGAAGTTTCATCACCAGCTCTGGAACGGTGCCACTTTTTATTCCACTTCAGCTTCGTATTCTTTGTTGACAACTTTTTATACACTCTTTAGATTGAGTTTTCGATTTAAATTTTGTTGTTTTGATGCCTGATTGAGTTATTTTCAGTATTATGTTTTGAGATATATTAATAATAGCTCAAGTATACAGTTTTGGTGTTTCAGCCCAATCTGTTCTAGTGTAGTAGCCTGAACTATTTCAAAAACTGCTTTAAAACTTTTTTTTATCATTGTTGTTGTTGTTTTTTTATTTTATTTTTATTTCAAATTTATTCAATCTCAAACTAAATAAAACCGACCATACTAAATTATTTTTTATATGAAAGGAAAAAAATTAACTTTCATTAAAGTGGAGAGCATTCGAAATCACTCCCACTCTGCCTTTTCATTGCCATTTTAAATCAAACTATCACGCATTTTTTAGTTTTTCACAATGTACTTTTCGTTTCGATTTGATTTTTCCAATTTATTTTTTTATTAAAAAAAATTTTTTTTAATGATTTTTTTATTCATTTTCATTTAGATTTCATCATCAGACCAATATTACTTCTTTTTATACATGATTTTTCAGTATCTCATGAAATATTTATGAAAAAATTCAATATAGTTTGATTTATTTTATGTGAAATTTTTTTTTCATGAAAACCCGTTTTTCCCATTTTTATTGTTCTGTCGAGTCTTCAAGTTTTGAAGTTTTTATTGATTCCACTACATATACCTCTTTTCTGCAAAACCAAACTTTCTTTTTTTAACTAAGTACGCAAAAAGAATTTTTCAAAAATTCATTTTGAGTTTTTATTTTACTTTTTTCAATATTTTATTGTTATTCTTCATTTTTACTACAAAATGAACATATATTTCACACTTTGTTCACTGAATCCGCATTAATACAAAGATCCTGCATCGGCTACTAGCACGAAAAGTATACTTTTTCACAACAAACTTTGATTAATCTAGCGCAAAAGTTATTTTTAAGACGACCACACAAACACTCGGTTTATACTTCACAATAAACCGAATTGCACTGCAATACAAGCGTGCGACAAAACACAGTACACTACCTCAATGAAATTAAATTCCACGACCATAAATCACTACAACACCACGAAATCAAAAGTAATAGCACGACTATTGAATTTTTTTTTCTTTTTTTTTTGCTCTTTTGCAGTTTTTTTGTTTTTTAGCGCTAGCAACAGAAGGATGCTATGCTTTTCAAGTTGCCCTGTCGCGTGAGAGTTTCAATAGTTGGTCTTTGTGCCTCTCAAAACAATGTTGCTTTCTCCTTAACATTCCATGGACCTTTTCCCCACATCCGTTTAATCAAGCCTTGAATGTAATTATGCAAATTTTTTTAACTTCCACGCTACATAAATGCATTCCGCTGTAAAAACTTAATTTATTTCCAAACATTCATTTTTCTGTCAGTCCAAACGGTCAGCCATGCGCATATTGTTAAGCTTTATTCTTCTTTTATTCCATTTTCTTTTCCTTTCCACCTTTCGTCCGTTCATTTATTTAGTTAATTCAACCGTTTGACCACTTTCGGCCTCACATTCTCCAGATATTCATCAACTCCCCAGCCATTCAGACAGTTCGGAATGAAGAAAGACATACACACATACACGCATCTTTTACAAGTTGCCTTCATTCATCGGCTCAGGCCTATGTCAGCTCATCCCACAAATAAATTTGTCTATCATTCGAACTATTCTTTGGGCTATCCATGATTTATTCACTATTTTTGACAACTCTGTCAAGCTACCAACCATCACCTCCTCCTTCTGTTCTGAATTCGTCCATTCATTTATTCACTTATTATTTGATTTAATCCTGTTTTTTTTATTTATAGACCAAATCAGTTTTTTTTATTTTTTTATTTTTTTCTCTATTTATATTTCTTTATATTTTTTATATCTTTATACATTTTTTATATATTTATATATTTTTTATATATTTATTAAGTTAGTCATTTATTTTTTTATCTGTCCTTTCTTTCATCCATCAATCTATCTCGAACCTCATCAACCTATCCACTAGACCAACCCACAATAAAGACCTCTTAGAGAGAAATTGTTGCAAGTAACTTTCTTATTGGTTCATGTGAAAACCATAAAAAATGAGAATAAAATATATTTTTTAATGTGACAAAAGACAATTAATTGAAAGATGAAAATAAAAACAAAAGTTATAATAAAAACTAAAACTAAACCCAAGAACATTCAAGGTTTTCTTTACAAAAAATAATTTTAATGTAATGAAAATATTATTATACTTATGAAAAATTTTGTTGTTGAAAAACTTTTGATAAGAAGGACTTTATTGAACTCAACCACAAAAACAAAATCAATGCATTTATTTGGTCCACTCGTCATTTTCAATTTCGCATTTTCACATTTCCATCTCCGACAATTTGTCAAAAGTTTTTTTTCCGAAACCTTGAGATTAAATTCACTTTTCATTTTCATGTTTGTTTTTGTTTTTTTCCAAAATTATTTTTTGATTTTCAACAATTTTTCTGATATTTTTCACAACGCTCAGCTTTTGATGTTTTTGTCATTTTTTAATCTGTTTGAACGTATTTTCATTTTTCTTTCATTTCATCGTTAAAATGAATTATTATAGAATACAAATATTATTATAAACGCTTCTGAAGCAA
>OX387252.1:283561-286061 GCA_947562095.1 Branchellion lobata | reverse complement strand
CATCTCTAATGCACCTCTAATGCATCTACAATGCATCTCTAATGGATGTCACCTTAAGTCCTTCATCTTTGCTTGCTTTCAATACAACAGTTTTTGTTAGTTTGGCTGTTATCAAATTTTGATTATTTCGTAGTTTCTGTAACATTTCCTTCAACATGGACTTTTTTTATAGTCTTTATTGAATCAAAACCAGACAAACGCTGGAAAAGGCACAGAACATGGTGAACAATCAAAATGAAATAAAAAACTAAATCGACAATGACTGAATGTCATAAAAACTGTCAAGTGTCTGTTGCAAAAGATCAAAAACTGATTATAGAATCAAAGTTATGAGTCTCAAGAATTTAGAAGGGATTCATAGTTTATATGGAATGACTATTGAAGAATGTTTCATCAAATTAAACAAAACTGGGATGTTGAAAGATTCTAAGAAATTCAAAAGCAGAATTGACTATTAAATTAAATTAATGAGTCTCAAAAGTTCAGAAGTGAATCATATTTTGAAACCACATAATATAACTATTGGAAAGTTATTGCAAGTTATTTCTTCTCTTCTTCTATTTATTTTCCTCTTCAGTCATTTCTCATATTCACAAAAAAGTCTGTCTGGATACCTCAATTTCTTGCAATGGTTTCAACATCCGCTCACTTTCTTGTTTTTTAAGTTGGCAAACGGTATTCTTGTAGCCGATTGGTTGACGAAGTTACAGCAATGTCTTTTTCTTCTTCAGCCATTTCTCAAATGTACAGGCAAGTCCGTCTAAACAACAACTTTTTTTTCAACACTTGTTCATTTTCTTGTTGAGTAATTTGGCAAACAGTATTTATGTAGGTGTTGGTTGACGATTTCACTGCAATGTCTGTATTTCAAACGAGACAGATTTGGCAGATTTTTAAAAATCTTTTCAAAATCTTCGCAATCAGCAAACACTATAAATCTTAGATAAATTAACTTATTTATAACTAAAATTTTAAACTTTGAATTTCAAATAGATAATAAAAATATTTGGAAACAAAAAATGAAATAGATTAAAATAACGCCATACACGCTTTCGCAAAACCTGAAACTACATATTTTCAATAAAAGTTGTCTAGAAATTTTAATTAACTTCAATATAATTTGATTGAAAATTTTAAAAATTTCAAATATAGTTTTGTAAAAATCTTAATTATTTTCAATATAATTTAATAAAAAATTTTAATATTTCAAATAAAATTTTGTGAAATTTTTATTATTTTCAATATAATTTTGTGAAATTTTAAATTTTTTAAATAAAATTTAATAAAAATATTATTTATTTTCAATATAATTTTGTCTCAAATATTAATTATTTTCATTATAATTTTGTGAACTTTTGAATATTTTTAATATTATTTCGTCTCAAAAATTTTTTAAATATACTTTTCAAACTATTCAAATGTGGTTGTTATTTTATTTTATTTTTATATAATTAATACTCATGACCAAATATTAATGTTTTTCGGTTTCGACAAGCAGACGTTCATTTTTGGCGAAGTTTTTCAAGTGCTTCTTTCGTTTCGTTCGACGTTAAGTAAATTGATTATTTGATTATTAAATCCAGCGATTTTTTTTGAAAAGTCAAAATTAAAAATTCGAACAATATTTCAGATGCAAAATCAACGAGTATTTTGGAAGGACTACTCAATTCGTCAAAGTGCACCAAGAATCATCACAGATACGTTGATTTGATGCTTTTCAAAATTTTAAAAATATTATTTTATCTTTTTCCTAAAGTCAGCGATGTCTATTTACTTTCATAACTTTTTACTACCCTTAATTAAGTTGCATGCGACGCCCCATGGTGTGAGCGGTTCGTCGGTTCGAGTTCAAAAATGCCATGGAAACCTCTCAATTGCAACAAAGGTGTCTGAAGAACTTTTTACACGTGCGTGATGTTACATGAAACACTCAAACATACAAAAAAAATACCTGCAAAAACACGTGCAAATGTACGCGAAACACTTGACGCAAACATAAAGTCGCCTCAAACACTTCATGCATAAAACAAAACTGAAGCATTCTTCATACATACGAAAAAGTGTCTGAAGCATTTTACGTACGTTAGGTTGCATCAAAAACTTGAAAGGTACAAGAGTACGTCAATCTTTGTACATA
This sequence comes from Branchellion lobata, assembly GCA_947562095.1. Taxonomy (NCBI): domain Eukaryota; kingdom Metazoa; phylum Annelida; class Clitellata; order Hirudinida; family Piscicolidae; genus Branchellion; species Branchellion lobata. The sequence continues at coordinate 283,924 of OX387252.1, read as the reverse complement.
CAAGAAGGTACGTGAAACATTAATTATACATGAGAAAATGTATATGAGACTCTCAATGCATACAAAAAGATCCTACAACCACTTGATACAAACCAAATGCCCCTACTGCGTAATAGAAATCAAACACTCTAGTACATACAAAAAATTGCCTAAAACACCATTAATATATGAAAGGTTGCACGAATGACTCTTCATGAATACAGAAATGTGCCTCAACACTTGATGGCCACGAAAGGATGCGTAAACTACATGTAATGCCTGTAGCGTTCAATCCATTTGGAAGGGAGTCTGAAGCACCTTAAACACACATCAAAGGGTGTCTGAAGCACCTTAAACACACATCAAAGGGTGTCTGAAGCACCT
>OX387252.1:133561-276061 GCA_947562095.1 Branchellion lobata | reverse complement strand
AACCGGAAAAAACCGGATAAAACCGGATAAAACCGGAAAAAACCAGAAAAAACCGGAAAAACCAGAAAACCCTAACCCTAACCCTAACCCTAACCAGAAAAACCAGAAAAACCAGAAAAACAAGAACCAGAAAAAACCGGAAAAAACCGGATAAAACCGGAAAAAACCAGAAAAAACCGGAAAAACCAGAAAACCCTAACCCTAACCCTAACCCTAACCAGAAAAACCAGAAAAACCAGAAAAACAAGAACCAGAAAAAACCGGAAAAAACCGGATAAAACCGGATAAAACCGGAAAAAATCAGAAAAAACCGGAAAAACCAGAAAACCCTAACCCTAACCCTAACCCTAACCAGAAAAACCAGAAAAACCAGAAAAACAAGAACCAGAAAAAACCGGAAAAAACCGGATAAAACCGGAAAAAACCGGATAAAACCGGAAAAAACCAGAAAAAACCAGAAAAACCAGAAAACCCTAACCCTAACCCTAACCCTAACCCTAACCAGAAAAACCAGAAAAACCAGAAAAACAAGAACCAGAAAAAACCGGAAAAAACCGGATAAAACCGGAAAAAACCAGAAAAAACCGGAAAAACCAGAAAACCCTAACCCTAACCCTAACCCTAACCAGAAAAACCATAAAAACCAGAAAAACAAGAACCAGAAAAAACCGGAAAAAACCGGATAAAACCGGATAAAACCGGAAAAAACCAGAAAAAACCGGAAAAACCAGAAAACCCTAACCCTAACCCTAACCCTAACCAGAAAAACCAGAAAAACCAGAAAAACAAGAACCAGAAAAAACCGGAAAAAACCGGATAAAACCGGATAAAACCAGAAAAAACCGGAAAAACCAGAAAACCCTAACCCTAACCCTAACCCTAACCAGAAAAACCAGAAAAACCAGAAAAACAAGAACCAGAAAAAACCGGAAAAAACCGGATAAAACCGGAAAAAACCAGAAAAAACCGGAAAAACCAGAAAACCCTAACCCTAACCCTAACCCTAACCAGAAAAACCATAAAAACCAGAAAAACAAGAACCAGAAAAAACCGGAAAAAACCGGATAAAACCGGATAAAACCAGAAAAAACCGGAAAAACCAGAAAACCCTAACCCTAACCCTAACCCTAACCAGAAAAACCAGAAAAACCAGAAAAACAAGAACCAGAAAAAACCGGAAAAAACCGGATAAAACCGGATAAAACCGGAAAAAACCAGAAAAAACCGGAAAAACCAGAAAACCCTATCCCTAACCCTAACCCTAACCAGAAAAACCAGAAAAACCAGAAAATCAAGAACCAGAAAAAACCGGATAAAACCGGATAAAACCGGAAAAAACCAGATAAAACCGGAAAAACCAGAAAACCCTAACCCTAACCCTAACCCTAACCAGAAAAACCAGAAAAACCAGAAAAACAAGAACCAGAAAAAACCGGAAAAAACCGGATAAAACCGGATAAAACCGGAAAAAACCAGAAAAAACCGGAAAAACCAGAAAACCCTATCCCTAACCCTAACCCTAACCAGAAAAACCAGAAAAACCAGAAAAACAAGAACCAAAAAAAACCGGAAAAAACCGGATAAAACCGGATAAAACCGGAAAAAACCAGAAAAAACCGGAAAAACCAGAAAACCCTAACCCTAACCCTAACCCTAACCAGAAAAACCAGAAAAACCAGAAAAAACCAGAAAAACAAAAACCAGAAAAAACCGGAAAAAACCGGATAAAACCGAAAAAAACCAGAAAAAACCGGAAAAACCAGAAAACCCTAACCCTAACCCTAACCCTAACCAGAAAAACCAGAAAAACCAGAAAAACAAGAACCAGAAAAAACCGGAAAAAACCGGATAAAACCGGAAAAAACCAGAAAAAACCGGAAAAACCAGAAAACCCTAACCCTAACCCTAACCCTAACCAGAAAAACCAGAAAAACCAGAAAAACAAGAACCAGAAAAAACCGGAAAAAACCGGATAAAACCGGAAAAAACCAGAAAAAACCGGAAAAACCAGAAAACCCTAACCCTAACCCTAACCCTAACCAGAAAAACCATAAAAACCAGAAAAACACGAACCAGAAAAAACCGGAAAAAACCGGATAAAACCGGATAAAACCGGATAAAACCGGAAAAAACCAGAAAAAACCGGAAAAACCAGAAAACCCTAACCCTAACCCTAACCCTAACCAGAAAAATCAGAAAAACCAGAAAAACAAGAACCAGAAAAAACCGGAAAAAACCGGATAAAACCGGATAAAACCGGAAAAAACCAGAAAAAACCGGAAAAACCAGAAAACCCTAACCCTAACCCTAACCCTAACCAGAAAAACCAGAAAAACCAGAAAAACAAGAACCAGTAAAAACCGGAAAAAACCGGATAAAACCGGATAAAACCAGAAAAAACCGGAAAAACCAGAAAACCCTAACCCTAACCCTAACCCTAACCAGAAAAACCAGAAAAACCAGAAAAACAAGAACCAGAAAAAACCGGATAAAACCGGATAAAACCGGAAAAAACCAGAAAAAACCGGAAAAACCAGAAAACCCTAACCCTAACCCTAACCCTAACCAGAAAAACCAGAAAAACCAGAAAAACAAGAACAAGAAAAAACCGGAAAAAACCGGATAAAACCGGATAAAACCGGAAAAAACCAGAAAAAACCGGAAAAACCAGAAAACCCTATCCCTAACCCTAACCCTAACCAGAAAAACCAGAAAAACCAGAAAAACAAGAACCAGAAAAAACCGGAAAAAACCGGATAAAACCGGATAAAACCGGAAAAAACCAGAAAAAACCGGAAAAACCAGGAAACCCTAACCCTAACCCTAACCCTAACCAGAAAAACCAGAAAAACCAGAAAAAACCAGAAAAACAAAAACCAGAAAAAACCGGAAAAAACCGGATAAAACCGAAAAAAACCAGAAAAAACCGGAAAAACCAGAAAACCCTAACCCTAACCCTAACCCTAACCAGAAAAACCAGAAAAACCAGAAAAACAAGAACCAGAAAAAACCGGAAAAAACCGGATAAAACCGGATAAAACCGGAAAAAACCAGAAAAAACCGGAAAAACCAGAAAACCCTAACCCTAACCCTAACCCTAACCAGAAAAACCAGAAAAACCAGAAAAACCAGAAAAACAAGAACCAGAAAAAACCGGAAAAAACCGGATAAAACCGGAAAAAACAGAAAAAACCGGAAAAAACCAGAAAACCCTAACCCTAACCCTAACCCTAACCAGAAAAACCAGAAATACCAGAAAAACAAGAACCAGAAAAAACCGGAAAAAACCGGATAAAACCGGAAAAAACCAGAATAAACCGGAAAAACCAGAAAAACCAGAAAACCCTAACCCTAACCCTAACCCTAACCAGAAAAACCAGAAAAACCAGAAAAACAAGAACCAGAAAAAACCGGAAAAAACCGGATAAAACCGGATAAAACCGGAAAAAACCAGAAAAAACCGGAAAAACCAGAAAACCCTAACCCTAACCCTAACCCTAACCAGAAAAACCAGAAAAACCAGAAAAACAAGAACCAGAAAAAACCGGAAAAAACCGGATAAAACCGGAAAAAACCAGAAAAAACCGGAAAAACCAGAAAACCCTAACCCTAACCCTAACCCTAACCAGAAAAACCATAAAAACCAGAAAAACAAGAACCAGAAAAAACCGGAAAAAACCGGATAAAACCGGATAAAACCGGATAAAACCGGAAAAAACCAGAAAAAACCGGAAAAACCAGAAAACCCTAACCCTAACCCTAACCCTAACCAGAAAAATCAGAAAAACCAGAAAAACAAGAACCAGAAAAAACCGGAAAAAACCGGATAAAACCGGATAAAACCGGAAAAAACCAGAAAATACCGGAAAAACCAGAAAACCCTAACCCTAACCCTAACCAGAAAAACCAGAAAAACCAGAAAAACAAGAACCAGAAAAAACCGGAAAAAACCGGATAAAACCGGAAAAAACCAGAAAAAACCGGAAAAACCAGAAAACCCTAACCCTAACCCTAACCCTAACCAGAAAAACCATAAAAACCAGAAAAACAAGAACCAGAAAAAACCGGAAAAAACCGGATAAAACCGGATAAAACCGGAAAAACCAGAAAAAACCGGAAAAACCAGAAAACCCTAACCCTAACCCTAACCCTAACCAGAAAAACCAGAAAAACCAGAAAAACAAGAACCAGAAAAAACCGGAAAAAACCGGATAAAACCGGAAAAAACCAGAAAAAACCGGAAAAAACCAGAAAACCCTAACCCTAACCCTAACCCTAACCAGAAAAACCAGAAATACCAGAAAAACAAGAACCAGAAAAAACCGGAAAAAACCGGATAAAACCGGAAAAAACCAGAAAAAACCGGAAAAACCAGAAAACCCTAACCCTAACCCTAACCCTAACCAGAAAAACCAGAAAAACCAGAAAAACAAGAACCAGTAAAAACCGGAAAAAACCGGATAAAACCGGATAAAACCAGAAAAAACCGGAAAAACCAGAAAACCCTAACCCTAACCCTAACCCTAACCAGAAAAACCAGAAAAACCAGAAAAACAAGAACCAGAAAAAACCGGATAAAACCGGATAAAACCGGAAAAAACCAGAAAAAACCGGAAAAACCAGAAAACCCTAACCCTAACCCTAACCCTAACCAGAAAAACCAGAAAAACCAGAAAAACAAGAACCAGAAAAAACCGGAAAAAACCGGATAAAACCGGAAAAAAACAGAAAAAACCGGAAAAACCAGAAAACCCTAACCCTAACCCTAACCCTAACCAGAAAAACCAGAAAAACCAGAAAAACAAGAACCAGAAAAAACCGGAAAAAACCGGATAAAACCGGATAAAACCGGAAAAAACCAGAAAAAACCGGAAAAACCAGAAAACCCTAACCCTAACCCTAACCCTAACCAGAAAAACCAGAAAAACCAGAAAAACAAGAACCAGAAAAAACCGGAAAAAACCGGATAAAACCGGATAAAACCGGAAAAAACCAGAAAAAACCGGAAAAACCAGGAAACCCTAACCCTAACCCTAACCCTAACCAGAAAAACCAGAAAAACCAGAAAAAACCAGAAAAAGAAGAACCAGAAAAAACCGGAAAAAACCGGATAAAACCGGATAAAACCGGAAAAAACCGGAAAAACCAGAAAACCCTAACCCTAACCCTAACCCTAACCAGAAAAACCAGAAAAACAAGAACCAGAAAAAACCGGAAAAAACCGGATAAAACCGGAAAAAACCAGAAAAAACCGGAAAAACCAGAAAACCCTAACCCTAACCCTAACCCTAACCAGAAAAACCAGAAAAACCAGAAAAACAAGAACCAGAAAAAAACGGAAAAAACCGGATAAAACCGGAAAAAACCAGAAAAAACCGGAAAAACCAGAAAACCCTAACGCTAACCCTAACCCTAACCAGAAAAACCAGAAAAACCAGAAAAACAAGAACCAGAAAAAACCGGAAAAAACCGGATAAAACCGGATAAAACCGGAAAAAACCAGAAAAAACCGGAAAAACCAGAAAACCCTAACACTAACCCTAACCCTAACCAGAAAAACCAGAAAAACCAGAAAAACAAGAACCAGAAAAAACCGGATAAAACCGGATAAAACCGGAAAAAACCAGAAAAAACCGGAAAAACCAGAAAACCCTAACCCTAACCCTAACCCTAACCAGAAAAACCAGAAAAACCAGAAAAACAAGAACCAGAAAAAACCGGAAAAAACCGGATAAAACCGGATAAAACCGGAAAAAACCAGAAAAAACCGGAAAAACCAGAAAACCCTAACCCTAACCCTAACCCTAACCAGAAAAACCAGAAAAACCAGAAAAACCAGAAAAACAAGAACCAGAAAAAACCGGAAAAAACCGGATAAAACCGGATAAAACCGGAAAAAACCAGAAAAAACCGGAAAAACCAGGAAACCCTAACCCTAACCCTAACCCTAACCAGAAAAACCAGAAAAACCAGAAAAAACCAGAAAAACAAGAACCAGAAAAAACCGGAAAAAACCGGATAAAACCGAAAAAAACCAGAAAAAACCGGAAAAACCAGAAAACCCTAACCCTAACCCTAACCCTAACCAGAAAAACCAGAAAAACCAGAAAAACAAGAACCAGAAAAAACCGGAAAAAACCGGATAAAACCGGAAAAAACCAGAAAAAACCGGAAAAACCAGAAAACCCTAACCCTAACCAGAAAAACCAGAAAAACCAGAAAAACCAGAAAAACAAGAACCAGAAAAAACCGGAAAAAACCGGATAAAACCGGAAAAAACCAGAAAAAACCGGAAAAACCAGAAAACCCTAACCCTAACCCTAACCCTAACCAGAAAAACCAAAAAAATAGAAAAACAAGAACCAGAAAAAACCGGAAAAAACCGGATAAAACCGGATAAAACCGGAAAAAACCAGAAAAAACCGGAAAAACCAGAAAACCCTAACCCTAACCCTAACCCTAACCAGAAAAATCAGAAAAACCAGAAAAACAAGAACCAGAAAAAACCGGAAAAAACTGGATAAAACCGGATAAAACCGGAAAAAACCAGAAAAAACCGGAAAAACCAGAAAACCCTAACCCTAACCCTAACCCTAACCAGAAAAACCAGAAAAACCAGAAAAACAAGAACCAGAAAAAACCGGAAAAAACCGGATAAAACCGGATAAAACCGGAAAAAACCAGAAAAAACCGGAAAAACCAGGAAACCCTAACCCTAACCCTAACCCTAACCAGAAAAACCAGAAAAACCAGAAAAAACCAGAAAAACAAGAACCAGAAAAAACCGGAAAAAACCGGATAAAACCGAAAAAAACCAGAAAAAACCGGAAAAACCAGAAAACCCTAACCCTAACCCTAACCCTAACCAGAAAAACCAGAAAAACCAGAAAAACAAGAACCAGAAAAAACCGGAAAAAACCGGATAAAACCGGAAAAAACCAGAAAAAACCGGAAAAACCAGAAAACCCTAACCCTAACCCTAACCCTAACCAGAAAAACCAGAAAAACCAGAAAAACAAGAACCAGAAAAAACCGGATAAAACCGGATAAAACCGGAAAAAACCAGAAAAAACCGGAAAAACCAGAAAACCCTAACCCTAACCCTAACCCTAACCAGAAAAACCAGAAAAACCAGAAAAACAAGAACCAGAAAAAACCGGAAAAAACCGGATAAAACCGGAAAAAAACAGATAAAACCGGAAAAACCAGAAAACCCTAACCCTAACCCTAACCCTAACCAGAAAAACCAGAAAAACCAGAAAAACAAGAACCAGAAAAAACCGGAAAAAACCGGATAAAACCGGATAAAACCGGAAAAAACCAGAAAAAACCGGAAAAACCAGAAAACCCTAACCCTAACCCTAACCCTAACCAGAAAAACCAGAAAAACCAGAAAAACAAGAACCAGAAAAAACCGGAAAAAACCGGATAAAACCGGATAAAACCGGAAAAAACCAGAAAAAACCGGAAAAACCAGGAAACCCTAACCCTAACCCTAACCCTAACCAGAAAAACCAGAAAAACCAGAAAAAACCAGAAAAACAAGAACCAGAAAAAACCGGAAAAAACCGGATAAAACCGGATAAAACCGGAAAAAACCGGAAAAACCAGAAAACCCTAACCCTAACCCTAACCCTAACCAGAAAAACCAGAAAAACCAGAAAAACAAGAACCAGAAAAAACCGGAAAAAACCGGATAAAACCGGAAAAAACCAGAAAAAACCGGAAAAACCAGAAAACCCTAACCCTAACCCTAACCCTAACCAGAAAAACCAGAAAAACCAGAAAAACAAGAACCAGAAAAAAACGGAAAAAACCGGATAAAACCGGAAAAAACCAGAAAAAACCGGAAAAACCAGAAAACCCTAACGCTAACCCTAACCCTAACCAGAAAAACCAGAAAAACCAGAAAAACAAGAACCAGAAAAAACCGGAAAAAACCGGATAAAACCGGATAAAACCGGAAAAAACCAGAAAAAACCGGAAAACCAGAAAACCCTAACACTAACCCTAACCCTAACCAGAAAAACCAGAAAAACCAGAAAAACAAGAACCAGAAAAAACCGGAAAAACCGGATAAAACCGGAAAAAACCAGAAAAAACCGGAAAAAACCAGAAAACCTTAACCCTAACCCTAACCCTAACCAGAAAAACCAGAAAAACCAGAAAAACAAGAACCAGAAAAAACCGGAAAAAACCGGATAAAACCGGATAAAACCGGAAAAAACCAGAAAAAACCGGAAAAACCAGAAAACCCTAACCCTAACCCTAACCCTAACCAGAAAAACCAGAAAAACCAGAAAAACAAGAACCAGAAAAAACCGGAAAAAACCGGATAAAACCGGAAAAAACCAGAAAAAACCAGAAAAAACCGGAAAAAACCAGAAAACCCTAACCCTAACCCTAACCCTAACCAGAAAAACCAGAAAAACCAGAAAAACAAGAACCAGAAAAAACCGGAAAAAACCGGATAAAACCGGATAAAACCGGAAAAAACCAGAAAAAACCGGAAAAACCAGAAAACCCTAACCCTAACCCTAACCCTAACCAGAAAAACCAGAAAAACCAGAAAAACAAGAACCAGAAAAAACCGGATAAAAGCGGATAAAACCGGAAAAAACCAGAAAAAACCGGAAAAACCAGAAAACCCTAACCCTAACCCTAACCCTAACCAGAAAAACCAGAAAAACCAGAAAAACAAGAACCAGAAAAAACCGGAAAAAACCGGATAAAACCGGAAAAAACCAGAAAAAACCGGAAAAACCAGAAAACCCTAACCCTAACCCTAACCCTAACCAGAAAAACCAGAAAAACCAGAAAAACAAGAACCAGAAAAAACCGGAAAAAACCGGATAAAACCGGATAAAACCGGAAAAAACCAGAAAAAACCGGAAAAAACCAGAAAACCCTAACCCTAACCCTAACCCTAACCAGAAAAACCAGAAAAACCAGAAAAACAAGAACCAGAAAAAACCGGAAAAAACCGGATAAAACCGGATAAAACCGGAAAAAACCAGAAAAAACCGGAAAAACCAGAAAACCCTAACCCTAACCCTAACCCTAACCAGAAAAACCAGAAAAACCAGAAAAACAAGAACCAGAAAAAACCGGAAAAAACCGGATAAAACCGGATAAAACCGGAAAAAACCAGAAAAAACCAGAAAAACCAGAAAACCCTAACCCTAACCCTAACCCTAACCAGAAAAACCAGAAAAACCAGAAAAACAAGAACCAGAAAAAACCGGAAAAAACCGGATAAAACCGGATAAAACCGGAAAAAACCAGAAAAAACCGGAAAAACCAGAAAACCCTAACCCTAACCCTAACCCTAACCAGAAAAACCAGAAAAACCAGAAAAACAAGAACCAGAAAAAACCGGAAAAAACCGGATAAAACCGGAAAAAAACAGATAAAACCAGAAAAACCAGAAAACCCTAACCCTAACCCTAACCCTAACCAGAAAAACCAGAAAAACCAGAAAAACAAGAACCAGAAAAAACCGGAAAAAACCGGATAAAACCGGATAAAACCGGAAAAAACCAGAAAAAACCGGAAAAACCAGAAAACCCTAACCCTAACCCTAACCCTAACCAGAAAAACCAGAAAAACCAGAAAAACAAGAACCAGAAAAAACCGGAAAAAACCGGATAAAACCGGATAAAACCGGAAAAAACCAGAAAAAACCGGAAAAACCAGGAAACCCTAACCCTAACCCTAACCCTAACCAGAAAAACCAGAAAAACCAGAAAAAACCAGAAAAACAAGAACCAGAAAAAACCGGAAAAAACCGGATAAAACCGGATAAAACCGGAAAAAACCGGAAAAACCAGAAAACCCTAACCCTAACCCTAACCCTAACCAGAAAAACCAGAAAAACCAGAAAAACAAGAACCAGAAAAAACCGGAAAAAACCGGATAAAACCGGAAAAAACCAGAAAAAACCGGAAAAACCAGAAAACCCTAACCCTAACCCTAACCCTAACCAGAAAAACCAGAAAAACCAGAAAAACAAGAACCAGAAAAAAACGGAAAAAACCGGATAAAACCGGAAAAAACCAGAAAAAACCGGAAAAACCAGAAAACCCTAACGCTAACCCTAACCCTAACCAGAAAAACCAGAAAAACCAGAAAAACAAGAACCAGAAAAAACCGGAAAAAACCGGATAAAACCGGATAAAACCGGAAAAAACCAGAAAAAACCGGAAAACCAGAAAACCCTAACACTAACCCTAACCCTAACCAGAAAAACCAGAAAAACCAGAAAAACAAGAACCAGAAAAAACCGGAAAAACCGGATAAAACCGGAAAAAACCAGAAAAAACCGGAAAAAACCAGAAAACCTTAACCCTAACCCTAACCCTAACCAGAAAAACCAGAAAAACCAGAAAAACAAGAACCAGAAAAAACCGGAAAAAACCGGATAAAACCGGATAAAACCGGAAAAAACCAGAAAAAACCGGAAAAACCAGAAAACCCTAACCCTAACCCTAACCCTAACCAGAAAAACCAGAAAAACCAGAAAAACAAGAACCAGAAAAAACCGGAAAAAACCGGATAAAACCGGAAAAAACCAGAAAAAACCAGAAAAAACCGGAAAAAACCAGAAAACCCTAACCCTAACCCTAACCCTAACCAGAAAAACCAGAAAAACCAGAAAAACAAGAACCAGAAAAAACCGGAAAAAACCGGATAAAACCGGATAAAACCGGAAAAAACCAGAAAAAACCGGAAAAACCAGAAAACCCTAACCCTAACCCTAACCCTAACCAGAAAAACCAGAAAAACCAGAAAAACAAGAACCAGAAAAAACCGGATAAAACCGGATAAAACCGGAAAAAACCAGAAAAAACCGGAAAAACCAGAAAACCCTAACCCTAACCCTAACCCTAACCAGAAAAACCAGAAAAACCAGAAAAACAAGAACCAGAAAAAACCGGAAAAAACCGGATAAAACCGGAAAAAACCAGAAAAAACCGGAAAAACCAGAAAACCCTAACCCTAACCCTAACCCTAACCAGAAAAACCAGAAAAACCAGAAAAACAAGAACCAGAAAAAACCGGAAAAAACCGGATAAAACCGGAAAAAACCAGAAAAAACCGGAAAAACCAGAAAACCCTAACCCTAACCCTAACCCTAACCAGAAAAACCAGAAAAACCAGAAAAACAAGAACCAGAAAAAACCGGAAAAAACCGGAAAAAACCGGATAAAACCGGAAAAAACCAGAAAAAACCGGAAAAACCAGAAAACCCTAACCCTAACCCTAACCCTAACCAGAAAAACCAGAAAAACCAGAAAAACAAGAACCAGAAAAAACCGGAAAAAACCGGATAAAACCGGATAAAACCGGAAAAAACCAGAAAAAACCAGAAAAACCAGAAAACCCTAACCCTAACCCTAACCCTAACCAGAAAAACCAGAAAAACCAGAAAAACAAGAACCAGAAAAAACCGGAAAAAACCGGATAAAACCGGATAAAACCGGAAAAAACCAGAAAAAACCGGAAAAACCAGAAAACCCTAACCCTAACCCTAACCCTAACCAGAAAAACCAGAAAAACCAGAAAAACAAGAACCAGAAAAAACCGGAAAAAACCGGATAAAACCGGATAAAACCGGAAAAAACCAGAAAAAACCGGAAAAACCAGAAAACCCTTACCCTAACCCTAACCCTAACCAGAAAAACAAAAACCAGAAAAAACCGGAAAAAACCGGATAAAACCGGAAAAAACCAGAAAAAACCGGAAAAACCAGAAAACCCTAACCCTAACCCTAACCCTAACCAGAAAAACCAGAAAAACCAGAAAAACAAGAACCAGAAAAAACCGGAAAAAACCGGATAAAACCGGATAAAACCGGAAAAAACCAGAAAAAACCGGAAAAACCAGAAAACCCTAACCCTAACCCTAACCCTAACCAGAAAAACCAGAAAAACCAGAAAAACCAGAAAAACAAGAACCAGAAAAAACCGGAAAAAACCGGATAAAACCGGAAAAAACCAGAAAAAACCGGAAAAAACCAGAAAACCCTAACCCTAACCCTAACCCTAACCAGAAAAACCAGAAATACCAGAAAAACAAGAACCAGAAAAAACCGGAAAAAACCGGATAAAACCGGAAAAAACCAGAATAAACCGGAAAAACCAGAAAAACCAGAAAACCCTAACCCTAACCCTAACCCTAACCAGAAAAACCAGAAAAACCAGAAAAACAAGAACCAGAAAAAACCGGAAAAAACCGGATAAAACCGGATAAAACCGGAAAAAACCAGAAAAAACCGGAAAAACCAGAAAACCCTAACCCTAACCCTAACCCTAACCAGAAAAACCAGAAAAACCAGAAAAACAAGAACCAGAAAAAACCGGAAAAAACCGGATAAAACCGGATAAAACCGGAAAAAACCAGAAAAAACCAGAAAAACCAGAAAACCCTAACCCTAACCCTAACCCTAACCAGAAAAACCAGAAAAACCAGAAAAACAAGAACCAGAAAAAACCGGAAAAAACCGGATAAAACCGGAAAAAACCAGAAAAAACCGGAAAAAACCAGAAAACCCTAACCCTAACCCTAACCAGAAAAACCAGAAAAAACAGAAAAACAAGAACCAGAAAAAACCGGAAAAAACCGGATAAAACCGGATAAAACCGGAAAAAACCAGAAAAAACCGGAAAAACCAGAAAACCCTAACCCTAACCCTAACCCTAACCAGAAAAACCAGAAAAACCAGAAAAACAAGAACCAGAAAAAACCGGAAAAAACCGGATAAAACCGGATAAAACCGGAAAAAACCAGAAAAAACCGAAAAAACCAGAAAACCCTAACCCTAACCCTAACCCTAACCAGAAAAACCAGAAAAACCAGAAAAACAAGAACCAGAAAAAACCGGAAAAAACCGGATAAAACCGGAAAAAACCAGAAAAAACCGGAAAAAACCAGAAAACCCTAACCCTAACCCTAACCCTAACCAGAAAAACCAGAAATACCAGAAAAACAAGAACCAGAAAAAACCGGAAAAAACCGGATAAAACCGGAAAAAACCAGAAAAAACCAGAAAAAACCGGAAAAACCAGAAAACCCTAACCCTAACCCTAACCCTAACCAGAAAAACCAGAAAAACCAGAAAAACAAGAACCAGAAAAAACCGGAAAAAACCGGATAAAACCGGATAAAACCGGAAAAAACCAGAAAAAACCGGAAAAACCAGAAAACCCTAACCCTTACCCTAACCCTAACCAGAAAAACCAGAAAAACCAGAAAAACAAGAACCAGAAAAAACCGGAAAAAACCGGATAAAACCGGATAAAACCGGAAAAAACCAGAAAAAACCAGAAAAACCAGAAAACCCTAACCCTAACCCTAACCCTAACCAGAAAAACCAGAAAAACCAGAAAAACAAGAACCAGAAAAAACCGGAAAAAACCGGATAAAACCGGAAAAAACCAGAAAAAACCGGAAAAAACCAGAAAACCCTAACCCTAACCCTAACCCTAACCAGAAAAACCAGAAAAAACAGAAAAACAAGAACCAGAAAAAACCGGAAAAAACCGGATAAAACCGGATAAAACCGGAAAAAACCAGAAAAAACCGGAAAAACCAGAAAACCCTAACCCTAACCCTAACCCTAACCAGAAAAACCAGAAAAACCAGAAAAACAAGAACCAGAAAAAACCGGAAAAAACCGGATAAAACCGGATAAAACCGGAAAAAACCAGAAAAAACCGGAAAAAACCAGAAAACCCTAACCCTAACCCTAACCCTAACCAGAAAAACCAGAAAAACCAGAAAAACAAGAACCAGAAAAAACCGGAAAAAACCGGATAAAACCGGATAAAACCGGAAAAAACCAGAAAAAACCGGAAAAACCAGAAAACCCTAACCCTAACCCTAACCCTAACCAGAAAAACCAGAAAAACCAGAAAAACAAGAACCAGAAAAAACCGGAAAAAACCGGATAAAACCGGATAAAACCGGAAAAAACCAGAAAAAACCGGAAAAAACCAGAAAACCCTAACCCTAACCCTAACCCTAACCAGAAAAACCAGAAAAACCAGAAAAACAAGAACCAGAAAAAACCGGATAAAACCGGATAAAACCGGAAAAAACCAGAAAAAACCGGAAAAAACCAGAAAACCCTAACCCTAACCCTAACCCTAACCAGAAAAACCAGAAAAACCAGAAAAACAAGAACCAGAAAAAACCGGAAAAAACCGGATAAAACCGGATAAAACCGGAAAAAACCAGAAAAAACCGGAAAAACCAGAAAACCCTAACCCTAACCCTAACCCTAACCAGAAAAACCAGAAAAACCAGAAAAAAAAGAACCAGAAAAAACCGGAAAAAACCGGATAAAACCGGAAAAAACCAGAAAAAACCGGAAAAAACCAGAAAACCCTAACCCTAACCCTAACCCTAACCAGAAAAACCAGAAAAACCAGAAAAACAAGAACCAGAAAAAACCGGAAAAAACCGGATAAAACCGGAAAAAACCGGAAAAAAACCAGAAAAAACCGGAAAAACCAGAAAACCCTAACCCTAACCCTAACCCTAACCAGAAAAACCAGAAAAACCAGAAAAACAAGAACCAGAAAAAACCGGAAAAAACCGGATAAAACCGGATAAAACCAGAAAAAACCGGAAAAACCAGAAAACCCTAACCCTAACCCTAACCCTAACCAGAAAAACCAGAAAAACCAGAAAAACAAGAACCAGAAAAAACTGGATAAAACCGGATAAAACCGGAAAAAACCAGAAAAAATCGGAAAAACCAGAAAACCCTAACCCTAACCCTAACCCTAACCAGAAAAACCAGAAAAACCAGAAAAAAAAGAACCAGAAAAAACCGGAAAAAACCGGATAAAACCGGAAAAAACCAGAAAAAACCGGAAAAAACCAGAAAACCCTAACCCTAACCCTAACCCTAACCAGAAAAACCAGAAAAACAAGAACCAGAAAAAACCGGAAAAAACCGGATAAAACCGGAAAAAACCGGAAAAAAACCAGAAAAAACCGGAAAAACCAGAAAACCCTAACCCTAACCCTAACCCTAACCAGAAAAACCAGAAAAACCAGAAAAACAAGAACCAGAAAAAACCGGAAAAAACCGGATAAAACCGGATAAAACCAGAAAAAACCGGAAAAACCAGAAAACCCTAACCCTAACCCTAACCCTAACCAGAAAAACCAGAAAAACCAGAAAAACAAGAACCAGAAAAAACTGGATAAAACCGGATAAAACCGGAAAAAACCAGAAAAAACCGGAAAAACCAGAAAACCCTAACCCTAACCCTAACCCTAACCAGAAAAACCAGAAAAACCAGAAAAACAAGAACCAGAAAAAACCGGAAAAAACCGGATAAAACCGGAAAAAACCAGAAAAAACCGGAAAAACCAGAAAACCCTAACCCTAACCCTAACCCTAACCAGAAAAACCAGAAAAACCAGAAAAACAAGAACCAGAAAAAACCGGAAAAAACCGGATAAAATCGGAAAAAACCAGAAAAAACCGGAAAAACCAGAAAACCCTAACCCTAACCCTAACCCTAACCAGAAAAACCAGAAAAACCAGAAAAACAAGAACCAGAAAAACCCGGAAAAAACCGGATAAAACCGGATAAAACCAGAAAAAACCAGAAAAAACCGGAAAAACCAGAAAACCCTAACCCTAACCCTAACCCTAACCAGAAAAACCAGAAAAACCAGAAAAACAAGAACCAGAAAAAACCGGAAAAAACCGGATAAAACCGGAAAAAACCAGAAAAAACCGGAAAAACCAGAAAACCCTAACCCTAACCCTAACCCTAACCAGAAAAACCAGAAAAACCAGAAAAACAAGAACCAGAAAAAACCGGATAAAACCGGATAAAACCGGAAAAAACCAGAAAAAATCAGAAAAACCAGAAAACCCTAACCCTAACCCTAACCCTAACCAGAAAAACCAGAAAAACCAGAAAAACAAGAACCAGAAAAAACCGGAAAAAACCGGATAAAACCGGAAAAAACCAGAAAAAACCGGAAAAAACCAGAAAACCCTAACCCTAACCCTAACCCTAACCAGAAAAACCAGAAAAACCAGAAAAACAAGAACCAGAAAAAACCGGAAAAAACCGGATAAAACCGGATAAAACCGGAAAAAACCAGAAAAAACCGGAAAAACCAGAAAACCCTAACCCTAACCCTAACCCTAACCAGAAAAACCAGAAAAACCAGAAAAACAAGAACCAGAAAAAACCGGAAAAAACCGGATAAAACCGGAAAAAACCAGAAAAAACCGGAAAAAACCAGAAAACCCTAACCCTAACCCTAACCCTAACCAGAAAAACCAGAAAAAACAGAAAAACAAGAACCAGAAAAAACCGGAAAAAACCGGATAAAACCGGATAAAACCGGAAAAAACCAGAAAAAACCGGAAAAACCAGAAAACCCTAACCCTAACCCTAACCCTAACCAGAAAAACCAGAAAAACCAGAAAAACAAGAACCAGAAAAAACCGGAAAAAACCGGATAAAACCGGATAAAACCGGAAAAAACCAGAAAAAACCGGAAAAAACCAGAAAACCCTAACCCTAACCCTAACCCTAACCAGAAAAACAAGAACCAGAAAAAACCGGAAAAAACCGGATAAAACCGGATAAAACCGGAAAAAACCAGAAAAAACCGGAAAAACCAGAAAACCCTAACCCTAACCCTAACCCTAACCAGAAAAACCAGAAAAACCAGAAAAACAAGAACCAGAAAAAACCGGAAAAAACCGGATAAAACCGGATAAAACCGGAAAAAACCAGAAAAAACCGGAAAAAACCAGAAAACCCTAACCCTAACCCTAACCCTAACCAGAAAAACCAGAAAAACCAGAAAAACAAGAACCAGAAAAAACCGGATAAAACCGGATAAAACCGGAAAAAACCAGAAAAAACCGGAAAAAACCAGAAAACCCTAACCCTAACCCTAACCCTAACCAGAAAAACCAGAAAAACCAGAAAAACAAGAACCAGAAAAAACCGGAAAAAACCGGATAAAACCGGATAAAACCGGAAAAAACCAGAAAAAACCGGAAAAACCAGAAAACCCTAACCCTAACCCTAACCCTAACCAGAAAAACCAGAAAAACCAGAAAAAAAAGAACCAGAAAAAACCGGAAAAAACCGGATAAAACCGGAAAAAACCAGAAAAAACCGGAAAAAACCAGAAAACCCTAACCCTAACCCTAACCCTAACCAGAAAAACCAGAAAAACCAGAAAAACAAGAACCAGAAAAAACCGGAAAAAACCGGATAAAACCGGAAAAAACCGGAAAAAAACCAGAAAAAACCGGAAAAACCAGAAAACCCTAACCCTAACCCTAACCCTAACCAGAAAAACCAGAAAAACCAGAAAAACAAGAACCAGAAAAAACCGGAAAAAACCGGATAAAACCGGATAAAACCAGAAAAAACCGGAAAAACCAGAAAACCCTAACCCTAACCCTAACCCTAACCAGAAAAACCAGAAAAACCAGAAAAACAAGAACCAGAAAAAACTGGATAAAACCGGATAAAACCGGAAAAAACCAGAAAAAATCGGAAAAACCAGAAAACCCTAACCCTAACCCTAACCCTAACCAGAAAAACCAGAAAAACCAGAAAAAAAAGAACCAGAAAAAACCGGAAAAAACCGGATAAAACCGGAAAAAACCAGAAAAAACCGGAAAAAACCAGAAAACCCTAACCCTAACCCTAACCCTAACCAGAAAAACCAGAAAAACAAGAACCAGAAAAAACCGGAAAAAACCGGATAAAACCGGAAAAAACCGGAAAAAAACCAGAAAAAACCGGAAAAACCAGAAAACCCTAACCCTAACCCTAACCCTAACCAGAAAAACCAGAAAAACCAGAAAAACAAGAACCAGAAAAAACCGGAAAAAACCGGATAAAACCGGATAAAACCAGAAAAAACCGGAAAAACCAGAAAACCCTAACCCTAACCCTAACCCTAACCAGAAAAACCAGAAAAACCAGAAAAACAAGAACCAGAAAAAACTGGATAAAACCGGATAAAACCGGAAAAAACCAGAAAAAACCGGAAAAACCAGAAAACCCTAACCCTAACCCTAACCCTAACCAGAAAAACCAGAAAAACCAGAAAAACAAGAACCAGAAAAAACCGGAAAAAACCGGATAAAACCGGAAAAAACCAGAAAAAACCGGAAAAACCAGAAAACCCTAACCCTAACCCTAACCCTAACCAGAAAAACCAGAAAAACCAGAAAAACAAGAACCAGAAAAAACCGGAAAAAACCGGATAAAATCGGAAAAAACCAGAAAAAACCGGAAAAACCAGAAAACCCTAACCCTAACCCTAACCCTAACCAGAAAAACCAGAAAAACCAGAAAAACAAGAACCAGAAAAACCCGGAAAAAACCGGATAAAACCGGATAAAACCAGAAAAAACCAGAAAAAACCGGAAAAACCAGAAAACCCTAACCCTAACCCTAACCCTAACCAGAAAAACCAGAAAAACCAGAAAAACAAGAACCAGAAAAAACCGGAAAAAACCGGATAAAACCGGAAAAAACCAGAAAAAACCGGAAAAACCAGAAAACCCTAACCCTAACCCTAACCCTAACCAGAAAAACCAGAAAAACCAGAAAAACAAGAACCAGAAAAAACCGGATAAAACCGGATAAAACCGGAAAAAACCAGAAAAAATCAGAAAAACCAGAAAACCCTAACCCTAACCCTAACCCTAACCAGAAAAACCAGAAAAACCAGAAAAACAAGAACCAGAAAAAACCGGAAAAAACCGGATAAAACCGGAAAAAACCAGAAAAAACCGGAAAAAACCAGAAAACCCTAACCCTAACCCTAACCCTAACCAGAAAAACCAGAAAAACCAGAAAAACAAGAACCAGAAAAAACCGGAAAAAACCGGATAAAACCGGATAAAACCGGAAAAAACCAGAAAAAACCGGAAAAACCAGAAAACCCTAACCCTAACCCTAACCCTAACCAGAAAAACCAGAAAAACCAGAAAAACAAGAACCAGAAAAAACCGGAAAAAACCGGATAAAACCGGATAAAACCGGAAAAAATTAGAAAAAATCGGAAAAACCAGAAAACCCTAACCCTAACCCTAACCCTAACCAGAAAAACCAGAAAAACCAGAAAAACAAGAACCAGAAAAAACCGGAAAAAACCGGATAAAACCGGAAAAAACCAGAAAAAACCGGAAAAAACCAGAAAACCCCAACCCTAACCCTAACCCTAACCAGAAAAACCAGAAAAACCTGAAAAACAAGAACCAGAAAAAACCGGAAAAAACCGGATAAAACCGGATAAAACCGGAAAAAACCAGAAAAACCGGAAAAACCAGAAAACCCTAACCCTAACCCTAACCCTAACCAGAAAAACCAGAAAAACCAGAAAAACAAGAACCAGAAAAAACCGGATAAAACCGGAAAAAACCAGAAAAAACCGGAAAAACCAGAAAACCCTAACCCTAACCCTAACCCTAACCAGAAAAACCAGAAAAACCAGAAAAACAAGAACCAGAAAAAACCGGAAAAAACCGGATAAAACCGGAAAAAACCAGAAAAAACCGGAAAAACCAGAAAACCCTAACCCTAACCCTAACCCTAACCAGAAAAACCAGAAAAACCAGAAAAACAAGAACCAGAAAAAACCGGATAAAACCGGATAAAACCGGAAAAAACCAGAAAAAACCAGAAAAACCAGAAAACCCTAACCCTAACCCTAACCCTAACCAGAAAAACCAGAAAAACCAGAAAAACAAGAACCAGAAAAAACCGGAAAAAACCGGATAAAACCGGAAAAAACCAGAAAAAACCGGAAAAAACCAGAAAACCCTAACCCTAACCCTAACCCTAACCAGAAAAACCAGAAAAACCAGAAAAACAAGAACCAGAAAAAACCGGAAAAAACCGGATAAAACCGGATAAAACCGGAAAAAACCAGAAAAAACCGGAAAAACCAGAAAACCCTAACCCTAACCCTAACCCTAACCAGAAAAACCAGAAAAACCAGAAAAACAAGAACCAGAAAAAACCGGAAAAAACCGGATAAAACCGGAAAAAATTAGAAAAAATCGGAAAAACCAGAAAACCCTAACCCTAACCCTAACCCTAACCAGAAAAACCAGAAAAACCAGAAAAACAAGAACCAGAAAAAACCGGAAAAAACCGGATAAAACCGGAAAAAACCAGAAAAAACCGGAAAAACCAGAAAACCCTAACCCTAACCCTAACCCTAACCAGAAAAACCAGAAAAACCTGAAAAACAAGAACCAGAAAAAACCGGAAAAAACCGGATAAAACCGGATAAAACCGGAAAAAACCAGAAAAAACCGGAAAAACCAGAAAACCCTAACCCTAACCCTAACCCTAACCAGAAAAACCAGAAAAACCAGAAAAACAAGAACCAGAAAAAACCGGATAAAACCGGAAAAAACCAGAAAAAACCGGAAAAACCAGAAAACCCTAACCCTAACCCTAACCCTAACCAGAAAAACCAGAAAAACCAGAAAAACAAGAACCAGAAAAAACCGGAAAAAACCGGATAAAACCGGAAAAAACCAGAAAAAACCGGAAAAACCAGAAAACCCTAACCCTAACCCTAACCCTAACCAGAAAAACCAGAAAAACCAGAAAAACAAGAACCAGAAAAAACCGGATAAAACCGGATAAAACCGGAAAAAACCAGAAAAAACCAGAAAAACCAGAAAACCCTAACCCTAACCCTAACCCTAACCAGAAAAACCAGAAAAACCAGAAAAACAAGAACCAGAAAAAACCGGAAAAAACCGGATAAAACCGGAAAAAACCAGAAAAAACCGGAAAAAACCAGAAAACCCTAACCCTAACCCTAACCCTAACCAGAAAAACCAGAAAAACCAGAAAAACAAGAACCAGAAAAAACCGGAAAAAACCGGATAAAACCGGATAAAACCGGAAAAAACCAGAAAAAACCGGAAAAACCAGAAAACCCTAACCCTAACCCTAACCCTAACCAGAAAAACCAGAAAAACCAGAAAAACAAGAACCAGAAAAAACCGGAAAAAACCGGATAAAACCGGAAAAAATTAGAAAAAATCGGAAAAACCAGAAAACCCTAACCCTAACCCTAACCCTAACCAGAAAAACCAGAAAAACCAGAAAAACAAGAACCAGAAAAAACCGGAAAAAACCGGATAAAACCGGAAAAAACCAGAAAAAACCGGAAAAAACCAGAAAACCCTAACCCTAACCCTAACCCTAACCAGAAAAACCAGAAAAACCAGAAAAACAAGAACCAGAAAAAACCGGAAAAAACCGGATAAAACCGGATAAAACCGGAAAAAACCAGAAAAAACCGGAAAAACCAGAAAACCCTAACCCTAACCCTAACCCTAACCAGAAAAACCAGAAAAACCAGAAAAACAAGAACCAGAAAAAACCGGAAAAAACCGGATAAAACCGGAAAAAACCAGAAAAAACCGGAAAAACCAGAAAACCCTAACCCTAACCCTAACCCTAACCAGAAAAACCAGAAAAACCAGAAAAACAAGAACCAGAAAAAACCGGAAAAAACCGGATAAAACCGGAAAAAACCAGAAAAAATCGGAAAAACCAGAAAACCCTAACCCTAACCCTAACCCTAACCAGAAAAACCAGAAAAACCAGAAAAACAAGAACCAGAAAAAACCGGATAAAACCGGATAAAACCGGAAAAAACCAGAAAAAACCGGAAAAACCAGAAAACCCTAACCCTAACCCTAACCCTAACCAGAAAAACCAGAAAAACCAGAAAAACAAGAACCAGAAAAAACCGGAAAAAACCGGATAAAACCGGAAAAAACCAGAAAAAACCGGAAAAACCAGAAAACCCTAACCCTAACCCTAACCCTAACCAGAAAAACCAGAAAAACCAGAAAAACAAGAACCAGAAAAAACCGGAAAAAACCGGATAAAACCTGATAAAATCGGAAAAAACCAGAAAAAACCGGAAAAACCAGAAAACCCTAACCCTAACCCTAACCCTAACCAGAAAAACCAGAAAAACCAGAAAAACAAGAACCAGAAAAAACCGGAAAAAACCGGATAAAACCGGAAAAAACCAGAAAAAAACGGAAAAACCAGAAAACCCTAACCCTAACCCTAACCCTAACCAGAAAAACCAGAAAAACCAGAAAAACAAGAACCAGAAAAAACCGGAAAAAACCGGATAAAACCGGATAAAACCGGAAAAAACCAGAAAAAACCAGAAAAACCAGAAAACCCTAACCCTAACCCTAACCCTAACCAGAAAAACCAGAAAAACCAGAAAAACAAGAACCAGAAAAAACCGGAAAAAACCGGATAAAACCGGAAAAAACCAGAAAAAACCGGAAAAACCAGAAAACCCTAACCCTAACCCTAACCCTAACCAGAAAAACCAGAAAAACCAGAAAAACAAGAACCAGAAAAAACCGGAAAAAACCGGATAAAACCGGATAAAATCGGAAAAAACCAGAAAAAACCGGAAAAACCAGAAAACCCTAACCTTAACCCTAACCCTAACCAGAAAAACCAGAAAAACCAGAAAAACAAGAACCAGAAAAAACCGGAAAAAACCGGATAAAACCGGAAAAAACCAGAAAAAACCGGAAAAAACCAGAAAACCCTAACCCTAACCCTAACCCTAACCAGAAAAACCAGAAAAACCAGAAAAACAAGAACCAGAAAAAACCGGAAAAAACCGGATAAAACCGGATAAAACCGGAAAAAACCAGAAAAAACCGGAAAAACCAGAAAACCCTAACCCTAACCCTAACCCTAACCAGAAAAACCAGAAAAACCAGAAAAACCAGAAAAACAAGAACCAGAAAAAACCGGAAAAAACCGGATAAAACCGGAAAAAACCAGAAAAAACCGGAAAAAACCAGAAAACCCTAACCCTAACCCTAACCCTAACCAGAAAAACCAGAAAAACCAGAAAAACAAGAACCAGAAAAAACCGGAAAAAACCGGATAAAACCGGAAAAAACCAGAAAAAACCGGAAAAACCAGAAAACCCTAACCCTAACCCTAACCCTAACCAGAAAAACCAGAAAAACCAGAAAAACAAGAACCAGAAAAAACCGGAAAAAACCGGATAAAACCGGAAAAAACCAGAAAAAACCAGAAAAACCAGAAAACCCTAACCCTAACCCTAACCCTAACCAGAAAAACCAGAAAAACCAGAAAAAACCAGAAAAACAAGAACCAGAAAAAACCGGAAAAAACCGGATAAAACCGAAAAAAACCAGAAAAAACCGGAAAAACCAGAAAACCCTAACCCTAACCCTAACCCTAACCAGAAAAACCAGAAAAACCAGAAAAACAAGAACCAGAAAAAACCGGAAAAAACCGGATAAAACCGGAAAAAACCAGAAAAAACCGGAAAAACCAGAAAACCCTAACCCTAACCCTAACCCTAACCAGAAAAACCAGAAAAACCAGAAAAACAAGAACCAGAAAAAACCGGAAAAAACCGGATAAAACCGGATAAAACCGGAAAAAACCAGAAAAAACCAGAAAAACCAGAAAACCCTAACCCTAACCCTAACCCTAACCAGAAATACCAGAAAAACCAGAAAAACAAGAACCAGAAAAAACCGGAAAAAACCGGATAAAACCGGAAAAAACCAGAAAAAACCGGAAAAACCAGAAAACCCTAACCCTAACCCTAACCCTAACCAGAAAAACCAGAAAAACCAGAAAAACAAGAACCAGAAAAAACCGGAAAAAACCGGATAAAACCGGATAAAATCGGAAAAAACCAGAAAAAACCGGAAAAACCAGAAAACCCTAACCTTAACCCTAACCCTAACCAGAAAAACCAGAAAAACCAGAAAAACAAGAACCAGAAAAAACCGGAAAAAACCGGATAAAACCGGAAAAAACCAGAAAAAACCGGAAAAAACCAGAAAACCCTAACCCTAACCCTAACCCTAACCAGAAAAACCAGAAAAACCAGAAAAACAAGAACCAGAAAAAACCGGAAAAAACCGGATAAAACCGGATAAAACCGGAAAAAACCAGAAAAAACCGGAAAAACCAGAAAACCCTAACCCTAACCCTAACCCTAACCAGAAAAACCAGAAAAACCAGAAAAACCAGAAAAACAAGAACCAGAAAAAACCGGAAAAAACCGGATAAAACCGGAAAAAACCAGAAAAAACCGGAAAAAACCAGAAAACCCTAACCCTAACCCTAACCCTAACCAGAAAAACCAGAAAAACCAGAAAAACAAGAACCAGAAAAAACCGGAAAAAACCGGATAAAACCGGAAAAAACCAGAAAAAACCGGAAAAACCAGAAAAACAAGAACCAGAAAAAACCGGAAAAAACCGGATAAAACCGGATAAAACCGGAAAAAACCAGAAAAAACCGGAAAAACCAGAAAACCCTAACCCTAACCCTAACCCTAACCAGAAAAACCAGAAAAACCAGAAAAACCAGAAAAACAAGAACCAGAAAAAACCGGAAAAAACCGGATAAAACCGGAAAAAACCAGAAAAAACCGGAAAAAACCAGAAAACCCTAACCCTAACCCTAACCCTAACCAGAAAAACCAGAAAAACCAGAAAAACAAGAACCAGAAAAAACCGGAAAAAACCGGATAAAACCGGAAAAAACCAGAAAAAACCGGAAAAACCAGAAAACCCTAACCCTAACCCTAACCCTAACCAGAAAAACCAGAAAAACCAGAAAAACAAGAACCAGAAAAAACCGGAAAAAACCGGATAAAACCGGAAAAAACCAGAAAAAACCAGAAAAACCAGAAAACCCTAACCCTAACCCTAACCCTAACCAGAAAAACCAGAAAAACCAGAAAAAACCAGAAAAACAAGAACCAGAAAAAACCGGAAAAAACCGGATAAAACCGAAAAAAACCAGAAAAAACCGGAAAAACCAGAAAACCCTAACCCTAACCCTAACCCTAACCAGAAAAACCAGAAAAACCAGAAAAACAAGAACCAGAAAAAACCGGAAAAAACCGGATAAAACCGGAAAAAACCAGAAAAAACCGGAAAAACCAGAAAACCCTAACCCTAACCCTAACCCTAACCAGAAAAACCAGAAAAACCAGAAAAACAAGAACCAGAAAAAACCGGAAAAAACCGGATAAAACCGGATAAAACCGGAAAAAACCAGAAAAAACCAGAAAAACCAGAAAACCCTAACCCTAACCCTAACCCTAACCAGAAATACCAGAAAAACCAGAAAAACAAGAACCAGAAAAAACCGGAAAAAACCGGATAAAACCGGAAAAAACCAGAAAAAACCGGAAAAACCAGAAAACCCTAACCCTAACCCTAACCCTAACCAGAAAAACCAGAAAAACCAGAAAAACAAGAACCAGAAAAAACCGGAAAAAACCGGATAAAACCGGATAAAATCGGAAAAAACCAGAAAAAACCGGAAAAACCAGAAAACCCTAACCTTAACCCTAACCCTAACCAGAAAAACCAGAAAAACCAGAAAAACAAGAACCAGAAAAAACCGGAAAAAACCGGATAAAACCGGAAAAAACCAGAAAAAACCGGAAAAAACCAGAAAACCCTAACCCTAACCCTAACCCTAACCAGAAAAACCAGAAAAACCAGAAAAACAAGAACCAGAAAAAACCGGAAAAAACCGGATAAAACCGGATAAAACCGGAAAAAACCAGAAAAAACCGGAAAAACCAGAAAACCCTAACCCTAACCCTAACCCTAACCAGAAAAACCAGAAAAACCAGAAAAACCAGAAAAACAAGAACCAGAAAAAACCGGAAAAAACCGGATAAAACCGGAAAAAACCAGAAAAAACCGGAAAAAACCAGAAAACCCTAACCCTAACCCTAACCCTAACCAGAAAAACCAGAAAAACCAGAAAAACAAGAACCAGAAAAAACCGGAAAAAACCGGATAAAACCGGAAAAAACCAGAAAAAACCGGAAAAACCAGAAAACCCTAACCCTAACCCTAACCCTAACCAGAAAAACCAGAAAAACCAGAAAAACAAGAACCAGAAAAAACCGGAAAAAACCGGATAAAACCGGAAAAAACCAGAAAAAACCAGAAAAACCAGAAAACCCTAACCTTAACCCTAACCCTAACCAGAAAAACCAGAAAAACCAGAAAAACAAGAACCAGAAAAAACCGGAAAAAACCGGATAAAACCGAAAAAAACCAGAAAAAACCGGAAAAACCAGAAAACCCTAACCCTAACCCTAACCCTAAACAGAAAAACCAGAAAAACCAGAAAAACAAGAACCAGAAAAAACCGGAAAAAACCGGATAAAACCGGAAAAAACCAGAAAAAACCGGAAAAACCAGAAAACCCTAACCCTAACCCTAACCCTAACCAGAAAAACCAGAAAAACCAGAAAAACAAGAACCAGAAAAAACCGGAAAAAACCGGATAAAACCGGATAAAACCGGAAAAAACCAGAAAAAACCAGAAAAACCAGAAAACCCTAACCCTAACCCTAACCCTAACCAGAAAAACCAGAAAAACCAGAAAAACAAGAACCAGAAAAAACCGGAAAAAACCGGATAAAACCGGAAAAAACCAGAAAAAACCGGAAAAACCAGAAAACCCTAACCCTAACCCTAACCCTAACCAGAAA
Source organism: Branchellion lobata (assembly GCA_947562095.1). NCBI lineage: Eukaryota > Metazoa > Annelida > Clitellata > Hirudinida > Piscicolidae > Branchellion > Branchellion lobata. Next base: position 249,457 of record OX387252.1, on the reverse strand, counting down.
AACCAGAAAAACCAGAAAAACAAGAACCAGAAAAAACCGGAAAAAACCGGATAAAACCGGATAAAATCGGAAAAAACCAGAAAAAACCGGAAAAACCAGAAAACCCTAACCTTAACCCTAACCCTAACCAGAAAAACCAGAAAAACCAGAAAAACAAGAACCAGAAAAAACCGGAAAAAACCGGATAAAACCGGAAAAAACCAGAAAAAACCGGAAAAAACCAGAAAACCCTAACCCTAACCCTAACCCTAACCAGAAAAACCAGAAAAACCAGAAAAACAAGAACCAGAAAAAACCGGAAAAAACCGGATAAAACCGGATAAAACCGGAAAAAACCAGAAAAAACCGGAAAAACCAGAAAACCCTAACCCTAACCCTAACCCTAACCAGAAAAACCAGAAAAACCAGAAAAACCAGAAAAACAAGAACCAGAAAAAACCGGAAAAAACCGGATAAAACCGGAAAAAACCAGAAAAAACCGGAAAAAACCAGAAAACCCTAACCCTAACCCTAACCCTAACCAGAAAAACCAGAAAAACCAGAAAAACAAGAACCAGAAAAAACCGGAAAAAACCGGATAAAACCGGATAAAACCGGAAAAAACCAGAAAAAACCGGAAAAACCAGAAAACCCTAACCCTAACCCTAACCCTAACCAGAAAAACCAGAAAAACCAGAAAAACCAGAAAAACAAGAACCAGAAAAAACCGGAAAAAACCGGATAAAACCGGAAAAAACCAGAAAAAACCGGAAAAAACCAGAAAACCCTAACCCTAACCCTAACCCTAACCAGAAAAACCAGAAAAACAAGAACCAGAAAAAACCGGAAAAAACCGGATAAAACCGGAAAAAACCAGAAAAAACCGGAAAAAACAGAAAACCCTAACCCTAACCCTAACCCTAACCAGAAAAACCAGAAAAACCAGAAAAACAAGAACCAGAAAAAACCGGATAAAACCGGATAAAACCGGAAAAAACCAGAAAAAACCAGAAAAACCAGAAAACCCTAACCCTAACCCTAACCCTAACCAGAAAAACCAGAAAAACCAGAAAAACAAGAACCAGAAAAAACCGGAAAAAACCGGATAAAACCGGAAAAAACCAGAAAAAACCGGAAAAAACCAGAAAACCCTAACCCTAACCCTAACCCTAACCAGAAAAACCAGAAAAACCAGAAAAACAAGAACCAGAAAAAACCGGAAAAAACCGGATAAAACCGGATAAAACCGGAAAAAACCAGAAAAAACCGGAAAAACCAGAAAACCCTAACCCTAACCCTAACCCTAACCAGAAAAACCAGAAAAACCAGAAAAACAAGAACCAGAAAAAACCGGAAAAAACCGGATAAAACCGGATAAAACCGGAAAAAATTAGAAAAAATCGGAAAAACCAGAAAACCCTAACCTTAACCCTAACCCTAACCAGAAAAACCAGAAAAACCAGAAAAACAAGAACCAGAAAAAACCGGAAAAAACCGGATAAAACCGGAAAAAACCAGAAAAAACCGGAAAAAACCAGAAAACCCTAACCCTAACCCTAACCCTAACCAGAAAAACCAGAAAAACCAGAAAAACAAGAACCAGAAAAAACCGGAAAAAACCGGATAAAACCGGATAAAACCGGAAAAAACCAGAAAAAACCGGAAAAACCAGAAAACCCTAACCCTAACCCTAACCCTAACCAGAAAAACCAGAAAAACCAGAAAAACAAGAACCAGAAAAAACCGGAAAAAACCGGATAAAACCGGAAAAAACCAGAAAAAACCGGAAAAACCAGAAAACCCTAACCCTAACCCTAACCCTAACCAGAAAAACCAGAAAAACCAGAAAAACAAGAACCAGAAAAAACCGGAAAAAACCGGATAAAACCGGAAAAAACCAGAAAAAACCGGAAAAACCAGAAAACCCTAACCCTAACCCTAACCCTAACCAGAAAAACCAGAAAAACCAGAAAAACAAGAACCAGAAAAAACCGGATAAAACCGGATAAAACCGGAAAAAACCAGAAAAAACCAGAAAAACCAGAAAACCCTAACCCTAACCCTAACCCTAACCAGAAAAACCAGAAAAACCAGAAAAACAAGAACCAGAAAAAACCGGAAAAAACCGGATAAAACCGGAAAAAACCAGAAAAAACCGGAAAAAACCAGAAAACCCTAACCCTAACCCTAACCCTAACCAGAAAAACCAGAAAAACCAGAAAAACAAGAACCAGAAAAAACCGGAAAAAACCGGATAAAACCGGATAAAACCGGAAAAAACCAGAAAAAACCGGAAAAACCAGAAAACCCTAACCCTAACCCTAACCCTAACCAGAAAAACCAGAAAAACCAGAAAAACAAGAACCAGAAAAAACCGGAAAAAACCGGATAAAACCGGATAAAACCGGAAAAAATTAGAAAAAATCGGAAAAACCAGAAAACCCTAACCCTAACCCTAACCCTAACCAGAAAAACCAGAAAAACCAGAAAAACAAGAACCAGAAAAAACCGGAAAAAACCGGATAAAACCGGAAAAAACCAGAAAAAACCGGAAAAAACCAGAAAACCCTAACCCTAACCCTAACCCTAACCAGAAAAACCAGAAAAACCAGAAAAACAAGAACCAGAAAAAACCGGAAAAAACCGGATAAAACCGGATAAAACCGGAAAAAACCAGAAAAAACCGGAAAAACCAGAAAACCCTAACCCTAACCCTAACCCTAACCAGAAAAACCAGAAAAACCAGAAAAACAAGAACCAGAAAAAACCGGAAAAAACCGGATAAAACCGGAAAAAACCAGAAAAAACCGGAAAAACCAGAAAACCCTAACCCTAACCCTAACCCTAACCAGAAAAACCAGAAAAACCAGAAAAACAAGAACCAGAAAAAACCGGAAAAAACCGGATAAAACCGGAAAAAACCAGAAAAAACCGGAAAAACCAGAAAACCCTAACCCTAACCCTAACCCTAACCAGAAAAACCAGAAAAACCAGAAAAACAAGAACCAGAAAAAACCGGAAAAAACCGGATAAAACCGGAAAAAACCAGAAAAAATCGGAAAAACCAGAAAACCCTAACCCTAACCCTAACCCTAACCAGAAAAACCAGAAAAACCAGAAAAACAAGAACCAGAAAAAACCGGATAAAACCGGATAAAACCGGAAAAAACCAGAAAAAACCGGAAAAACCAGAAAACCCTAACCCTAACCCTAACCCTAACCAGAAAAACCAGAAAAACCAGAAAAACAAGAACCAGAAAAAACCGGAAAAAACCGGATAAAACCGGAAAAAACCAGAAAAAACCGGAAAAACCAGAAAACCCTAACCCTAACCCTAACCCTAACCAGAAAAACCAGAAAAACCAGAAAAACAAGAACCAGAAAAAACCGGAAAAAACCGGATAAAACCTGATAAAATCGGAAAAAACCAGAAAAAACCGGAAAAACCAGAAAACCCTAACCCTAACCCTAACCCTAACCAGAAAAACCAGAAAAACCAGAAAAACAAGAACCAGAAAAAACCGGAAAAAACCGGATAAAACCGGAAAAAACCAGAAAAAAACGGAAAAACCAGAAAACCCTAACCCTAACCCTAACCCTAACCAGAAAAACCAGAAAAACCAGAAAAACAAGAACCAGAAAAAACCGGAAAAAACCGGATAAAACCGGATAAAACCGGAAAAAACCAGAAAAAACCAGAAAAACCAGAAAACCCTAACCCTAACCCTAACCCTAACCAGAAAAACCAGAAAACCCAGAAAAACAAGAACCAGAAAAAACCGGAAAAAACCGGATAAAACCGGAAAAAACCAGAAAAAACCGGAAAAACCAGAAAACCCTAACCCTAACCCTAACCCTAACCAGAAAAACCAGAAAAACCAGAAAAACAAGAACCAGAAAAAACCGGAAAAAACCGGATAAAACCGGAAAAAACCAGAAAAAACCGGAAAAACCAGAAAACCCTAACCCTAACCCTAACCCTAACCAGAAAAACCAGAAAAACCAGAAAAACAAGAACCAGAAAAAACCGGAAAAAACCGGATAAAACCGGAAAAAACCAGAAAAAACCGGAAAAACCAGAAAACCCTAACCCTAACCCTAACCCTAACCAGAAAAACCAGAAAAACCAGAAAAACAAGAACCAGAAAAAACCGGAAAAAACCGGATAAAACCGGAAAAAACCAGAAAAAATCGGAAAAACCAGAAAACCCTAACCCTAACCCTAACCCTAACCAGAAAAACCAGAAAAACCAGAAAAACAAGAACCAGAAAAAACCGGAAAAAACCGGATAAAACCGGAAAAAACCAGAAAAAACCGGAAAAACCAGAAAACCCTAACCCTAACCCTAACCCTAACCAGAAAAACCAGAAAAACCAGAAAAACAAGAACCAGAAAAAACCGGAAAAAACCGGATAAAACCGGATAAAATCGGAAAAAACCAGAAAAAACCGGAAAAACCAGAAAACCCTAACCCTAACCCTAACCCTAACCAGAAAAACCAGAAAAACCAGAAAAACAAGAACCAGAAAAAACCGGAAAAAACCGGATAAAACCGGAAAAAACCAGAAAAAACCGGAAAAACCAGAAAACCCTAACCCTAACCCTAACCCTAACCAGAAAAACCAGAAAAACCAGAAAAACAAGAACCAGAAAAAACCGGAAAAAACCGGATAAAACCGGAAAAAACCAGAAAAAACCGGAAAAACCAGAAAACCCTAACCCTAACCCTAACCCTAACCAGAAAAACCAGAAAAACCAGAAAAACAAGAACCAGAAAAAACCGGAAAAAACCGGATAAAACCGGATAAAACCGGAAAAAACCAGAAAAAACCGGAAAAACCAGAAAACCCTAACCCTAACCCTAACCAGAAAAACCAGAAAAACCAGAAAAACAAGAACCAGAAAAAACCGGAAAAAACCGGATAAAACCGGAAAAAACCAGAAAAAACCGGAAAAACCAGAAAACCCTAACCCTAACCCTAACCCTAACCAGAAAAACCAGAAAAACCAGAAAAACAAGAACCAGAAAAAACCGGAAAAAACCGGATAAAACCGGATAAAATCGGAAAAAACCAGAAAAAACCGGAAAAACCAGAAAACCCTAACCTTAACCCTAACCCTAACCAGAAAAACCAGAAAAACCAGAAAAACAAGAACCAGAAAAAACCGGAAAAAACCGGATAAAACCGGAAATAACCAGAAAAAACCGGAAAAAACCAGAAAACCCTAACCCTAACCCTAACCCTAACCAGAAAAACCAGAAAAACCAGAAAAACAAGAACCAGAAAAAACCGGAAAAAACCGGATAAAACCGGATAAAACCGGAAAAAACCAGAAAAAACCGGAAAAACCAGAAAACCCTAACCCTAACCCTAACCCTAACCAGAAAAACCAGAAAAACCAGAAAAACCAGAAAAACAAGAACCAGAAAAAACCGGAAAAAACCGGATAAAACCGGAAAAAACCAGAAAAAACCGGAAAAAACCAGAAAACCCTAACCCTAACCCTAACCCTAACCAGAAAAACCAGAAAAACCAGAAAAACAAGAACCCTGAAAAAACCGGAAAAAACCGGATAAAACCGGAAAAAACCAGAAAAAACCGGAAAAACCAGAAAACCCTAACCCTAACCCTAACCCTAACCAGAAAAACCAGAAAAACCAGAAAAACAAGAACCAGAAAAAACCGGAAAAAACCGGATAAAACCGGATAAAACCGGAAAAAACCAGAAAAAACCAGAAAAACCAGAAAACCCTAACCCTAACCCTAACCCTAACCAGAAAAACCAGAAAAACCAGAAAAACAAGAACCAGAAAAAACCGGAAAAAACCAGAAAAAACCGGAAAAAACCAGAAAACCCTAACCCTAACCCTAACCCTAACCAGAAAAACCAGAAAAACCAGAAAAACAAGAACCAGAAAAAACCGGAAAAAACCGGATAAAACCGGATAAAACCGGAAAAAACCAGAAAAAACCGGAAAAACCAGAAAACCCTAACCCTAACCCTAACCCTAACCAGAAAAACCAATAAAACCAGAAAAACAAGAACCAGAAAAAACCGGAAAAAACCGGATAAAACCGGATAAAACCGGAAAAAATTAGAAAAAATCGGAAAAACCAGAAAACCCTAACCCTAACCCTAACCCTAACCAGAAAAACCAGAAAAACCAGAAAAACAAGAACCAGAAAAAACCGGAAAAAACCGGATAAAACCGGAAAAAACCAGAAAAAACCGGAAAAAACCAGAAAACCCTAACCCTAACCCTAACCCTAACCAGAAAAACCAGAAAAACCAGAAAAACAAGAACCAGAAAAAACCGGAAAAAACCGGATAAAACCGGATAAAACCGGAAAAAACCAGAAAAAACCGGAAAAACCAGAAAACCCTAACCCTAACCCTAACCCTAACCAGAAAAACCAGAAAAACCAGAAAAACAAGAACCAGAAAAAACCGGAAAAAACCGGATAAAACCGGAAAAAACCAGAAAAAACCGGAAAAACCAGAAAACCCTAACCCTAACCCTAACCCTAACCAGAAAAACCAGAAAAACCAGAAAAACAAGAACCAGAAAAAACCGGAAAAAACCGGATAAAACCGGAAAAAACCAGAAAAAACCGGAAAAACCAGAAAACCCTAACCCTAACCCTAACCCTAACCAGAAAAACCAGAAAAACCAGAAAAACAAGAACCAGAAAAAACCGGAAAAAACCGGATAAAACCGGAAAAAACCAGAAAAAATCGGAAAAACCAGAAAACCCTAACCCTAACCCTAACCCTAACCAGAAAAACCAGAAAAACCAGAAAAACAAGAACCAGAAAAAACCGGAAAAAACCGGATAAAACCGGAAAAAACCAGAAAAAACCGGAAAAACCAGAAAACCCTAACCCTAACCCTAACCCTAACCAGAAAAACCAGAAAAACCAGAAAAACAAGAACCAGAAAAAACCGGAAAAAACCGGATAAAACCGGATAAAACCGGAAAAAACCAGAAAAAACCGGAAAAACCAGAAAACCCTAACCCTAACCCTAACCCTAACCAGAAAAACCAGAAAAACCAGAAAAACAAGAACCAGAAAAAACCGGATAAAACCGGATAAAACCGGAAAAAACCAGAAAAAACCGGAAAAACCAGAAAACCCTAACCCTAACCCTAACCCTAACCAGAAAAACCAGAAAAACCAGAAAAACAAGAACCAGAAAAAACCGGAAAAAACCGGATAAAACCGGATAAAATCGGAAAAAACCAGAAAAAACCGGAAAAACCAGAAAACCCTAACCCTAACCCTAACGCTAACCAGAAAAACCAGAAAAACCAGAAAAACAAGAACCAGAAAAAACCGGAAAAAACCGGATAAAACCGGATAAAACCGGAAAAAACCAGAAAAAACCGGAAAAACCAGAAAACCCTAACCCTAACCCTAACCCTAACCAGAAAAACCAGAAAAACCAGAAAAACAAGAACCAGAAAAAACCAGAAAAAACCGGATAAAACCGGAAAAAACCAGAAAAAACCGGAAAAAACCAGAAAACCCTAACCCTAACCCTAACCCTAACCAGAAAAACCAGAAAAACCAGAAAAACAAGAACCAGAAAAAACCGGAAAAAACCGGATAAAACCGGATAAAACTGGAAAAAACCAGAAAAAACCGGAAAAACTAGAAAACCCTAACCCTAACCCTAACCCTAACCAGAAAAACCAGAAAAACCAGAAAAACAAGAACCAGAAAAAACCGGAAAAAACCGGATAAAACCGGATAAAACCGGAAAAAACCAGAAAAAACCGGAAAAACCAGAAAACCCTAACCCTAACCCTAACCCTAACCAGAAAAACCAGAAAAACCAGAAAAACAAGAACCAGAAAAAACCGGAAAAAACCGGATAAAACCGGAAAAACCAGAAAAAACCGGAAAAAACCAGAAAACCCTAACCCTAACCCTAACCCTAACCAGAAAAACCAGAAAAACCAGAAAAACAAGAACCAGAAAAAACCGGAAAAAACCGGATAAAACCGGATAAAACCGGAAAAAACCAGAAAAAACCGGAAAAACCAGAAAACCCTAACCCTAACCCTAACCCTAACCAGAAAAACCAGAAAAACCAGAAAAACAAGAACCAGAAAAAACCGGAAAAAACCGGATAAAACCGGAAAAAACCAGAAAAAACCGGAAAAAACCAGAAAACCCTAACCCTAACCCTAACCCTAACCAGAAAAACCAGAAAAACCAGAAAAACAAGAACCAGAAAAAACCGGAAAAAACCGGATAAAACCGGAAAAAACCAGAAAAAACCGGAAAAACCAGAAAACCCTAACCCTAACCCTAACCCTAACCAGAAAAACCAGAAAAACCAGAAAAACAAGAACCAGAAAAAACCGGAAAAAACCGGATAAAACCGGATAAAACCGGAAAAAACCAGAAAAAACCGGAAAAACCAGAAAACCCTAACCCTAACCCTAACCCTAACCAGAAAAACCAGAAAAACCAGAAAAACAAGAACCAGAAAAAACCGGAAAAAACCGGATAAAACCGGAAAAAACCAGAAAAAACCGGAAAAAACCAGAAAACCCTAACCCTAACCCTAACCCTAACCAGAAAAACCAGAAAAACCAGAAAAACAAGAACCAGAAAAAACCGGAAAAAACCGGATAAAACCGGATAAAACCGGAAAAAACCAGAAAAAACCGGAAAAACCAGAAAACCCTAACCCTAACCCTAACCCTAACCAGAAAAACCAGAAAAACCAGAAAAACAAAAACCAGAAAAAACCGGAAAAAACCGGATAAAACCGGAAAAAACCAGAAAAAACCGGAAAAAACCAGAAAACCCTAACCCTAACCCTAACCCTAACCAGAAAAACCAGAAAAACCAGAAAAACAAGAACCAGAAAAAACCGGAAAAAACCGGATAAAACCGGAAAAAACCAGAAAAAACCGGAAAAACCAGAAAACCCTAACCCTAACCCTAACCCTAACCAGAAAAACCAGAAAAACCAGAAAAACAAGAACCAGAAAAAACCGGAAAAAACCGGATAAAACCGGATAAAACCGGAAAAAACCAGAAAAAACCGGAAAAACCAGAAAACCCTAACCCTAACCCTAACCCTAACCAGAAAAACCAGAAAAACCAGAAAAAAAAGAACCAGAAAAAACCGGAAAAAACCGGATAAAACCGGAAAAAACCAGAAAAAACCGGAAAAAACCAGAAAACCCTAACCCTAACCCTAACCCTAACCAGAAAAACCAGAAAAACCAGAAAAACAAGAACCAGAAAAAACCGGAAAAAACCGGATAAAACCGGAAAAAACCAGAAAAAAACCAGAAAAAACCGGAAAAACCAGAAAACCCTAACCCTAACCCTAACCCTAACCAGAAAAACCAGAAAAACCAGAAAAACAAGAACCAGAAAAAACCGGAAAAAACCGGATAAAACCGGATAAAACCAGAAAAAACCGGAAAAACCAGAAAACCCTAACCTTAACCCTAACCCTAACCAGAAAAACCAGAAAAACCAGAAAAACAAGAACCAGAAAAAACCGGAAAAAACCGGATAAAACCGGAAAAAACCAGAAAAAACCGGAAAAACCAGAAAACCCTAACCCTAACCCTAACCCTAACCAGAAAAACCAGAAAAACCAGAAAAACAAGAACCAGAAAAAACCGGAAAAAACCGGATAAAACCGGAAAAAACCAGAAAAAACCGGAAAAACCAGAAAACCCTAACCCTAACCCTAACCCTAACCAGAAAAACCAGAAAAACCAGAAAAACAAGAACCAGAAAAAACCGGAAAAAACCGGATAAAACCGGAAAAAACTAGAAAAAACCGGAAAAAACCGGAAAAACCAGAAAACCCTAACCCTAACCCTAACCCTAACCAGAAAAACCAGAAAAACCAGAAAAACAAGAACCAGAAAAAACCGGATAAAACCGGATAAAACCGGAAAAAACCAGAAAAAACCGGAAAAACCAGAAAACCCTAACCCTAACCCTAACCCTAACCAGAAAAACCAGAAAAACCAGAAAAAACCAGAAAAACAAGAACCAGAAAAAACCGGAAAAAACCGGATAAAACCGGAAAAAACCAGAAAAAACCGGAAAAACCAGAAAACCCTAACCCTAACCCTAACCCTAACCAGAAAAACCAGAAAAACCAGAAAAACAAAAACCAGAAAAAACCGGAAAAAACCGGATAAAACCGGATAAAACCGGAAAAAACCAGAAAAAACCAGAAAAACCAGAAAACCCTAACCCTAACCCTAACCCTAACCAGAAAAACCAGAAAAACCAGAAAAACAAGAACCAGAAAAAACCGGAAAAAACCGGATAAAACCGGAAAAAACCAGAAAAAACCGGAAAAAACCAGAAAACCCTAACCCTAACCAGAAAAACCAGAAAAAACAGAAAAACAAGAACCAGAAAAAACCGGAAAAAACCGGAAAAAACCGGATAAAACCGGATAAAACCGGAAAAAACCAGAAAAAACCGGAAAAACCAGAAAACCCTAACCCTAACCCTAACCCTAACCAGAAAAACCAGAAAAACCAGAAAAAAAAGAACCAGAAAAAACCGGAAAAAACCGGATAAAACCGGAAAAAACCAGAAAAAACCGGAAAAACCAGAAAACCCTAACCCTAACCCTAACCCTAACCAGAAAAACCATAAAAACCAGAAAAACAAAAACCAGAAAAAACCGGAAAAAACCGGATAAAACCGGATAAAACCGGAAAAAACCAGAAAAAACCGAAAAAACCAGAAAACCCTAACCCTAACCCTAACCCTAACCAGAAAAACCAGAAAAACCAGAAAAACCAGAAAAACAAGAACCAGAAAAAACCGGATAAAACCGGAAAAAACCAGAAAAAACCGGAAAAAACCAGAAAAAACCGGAAAAAACCAGAAAACCCTAACCCTAACCCTAACCCTAACCAGAAAAACCAGAAAAACCAGAAAAACAAGAACCAGAAAAAACCGGAAAAACCGGATAAAACCGGATAAAAGCGGAAAAAACCAGAAAAAACCGGAAAAACCAGAAAACCCTAACCCTAACCCTAACCCTAACCAGAAAAACCAGAAAAACCAGAAAAACAAGAACCAGAAAAAACCGGAAAAAACCGGATAAAACCGGATAAAACCGGAAAAAACCAGAAAAAACCGGAAAAACCAGAAAACCCTAACCCTAAACCTAACCCTAACCAGAAAAACCAGAAAAACCAGAAAAACAAGAACCAGAAAAAACCGGATAAAACCGGATAAAACCGGAAAAAACCAGAAAAAATCGGAAAAACCAGAAAACCCTAACCCTAACCCTAACCCTAACCAGAAAAACCAGAAAAACCAGAAAAACAAGAACCAGAAAAAACCGGAAAAAACCGGATAAAACCGGATAAAATCGGAAAAAACCAGAAAAAACCGGAAAAACCAGAAAACCCTAACCCTAACCCTAACCCTAACCAGAAAAACCAGAAGAACCAGAAAAACAAGAACCAGAAAAAACCGGAAAAAACCGGATAAAACCGGAAAAAACAAGAAAAAACCGAAAAAACCAGAAAACCCTAACCCTAACCCTAACCCTAACCAGAAAAACCAGAAAAACCAGAAAAACAAGAACCAGAAAAAACCGGAAAAAACCGGATAAAACCGGATAAAACCGGAAAAAACCAGAAAAAACCAGAAAAACCAGAAAACCCTAACCCTAACCCTAACCCTAACCAGAAAAACCAGAAAAACAAGAACCAGAAAAAACCGGAAAAAACCGGATAAAACCGGAAAAAACCAGAAAAAACCGGAAAAAACCAGAAAACCCTAACCCTAACCCTAACCCTAACCAGAAAAACCAGAAAAACCAGAAAAACAAGAACCAGAAAAAACCGGAAAAAACCGGATAAAACCGGATAAAACCGGAAAAAACCAGAAAAAACCGGAAAAACCAGAAAACCCTAACCCTAACCCTAACCCTAACCAGAAAAACCAGAAAAACCAGAAAAACAAGAACCAGAAAAAACCGGAAAAAACCGGATAAAACCGGAAAAAACCAGAAAAAACCGGAAAAACCAGAAAACCCTAACCCTAACCCTAACCCTAACCAGAAAAACCAGAAAAACCAGAAAAACAAGAACCAGAAAAAACCGGAAAAAACCGGATAAAACCGGAAAAAACCAGAAAAAACCGGAAAAACCAGAAAACCCTAACCCTAACCCTAACCCTAACCAGAAAAACCAGAAAAACCAGAAAAACAAGAACCAGAAAAAACCGGATAAAACCGGATAAAACCGGATAAAACCGGAAAAAACCAGAAAAAACGGGAAAAACCAGAAAACCCTAACCCTAACCCTAACCCTAACCAGAAAAACCAGAAAAACCAGAAAAACCAGAAAAACAAGAACCAGAAAAAACCGGAAAAACCGGATAAAACCGGAAAAAACCAGAAAAAACCGGAAAAACCAGAAAACCCTAACCCTAACCCTAACCCTAACCAGAAAAACCAGAAAAACCAGAAAAACAAGAACCAGAAAAAACCGGATAAAACCGGATAAAACCGGAAAAAACCAGAAAAAACCAGAAAAACCAGAAAACCCTAACCCTAACCCTAACCCTAACCAGAAAAACCAGAAAAACCAGAAAAACAAGAACCAGAAAAAACCGGAAAAACCGGATAAAACCGGAAAAAACCAGAAAAAACCGGAAAAAACCAGAAAACCCTAACCCTAACCCTAACATAAACCAGAAAAACCAGAAAAACCAGAAAAACAAGAACCAGAAAAAACCGGAAAAAACCGGATAAAACCGGAAAAAACCAGAAAAAACCGGAAAAACCAGAAAACCCTAACCCTAACCCTAACCCTAACCAGAAAAACCAGAAAAACCAGAAAAACAAGAACCAGAAAAAACCGGAAAAAACCGGATAAAACCGGATAAAACCGGAAAAAACCAGAAAAAACCGGAAAAACCAGAAAACCCTAACCCTAACCCTAACCCTAACCAGAAAAACCAGAAAAACCAGAAAAAACCAGAAAAACAAGAACCAGAAAAAACCGGAAAAAACCGGATAAAACCGGAAAAAACCAGAAAAAACCGGAAAAACCAGAAAACCCTAACCCTAACCCTAACCCTAACCAGAAAAACCAGAAAAACCAGAAAAACAAGAACCAGAAAAAACCGGAAAAAACCGGATAAAACCGGAAAAAACCAGAAAAAACCGGAAAAAACCAGAAAACCCTAACCCTAACCCTAACCCTAACCAGAAAAACCAGAAAAACCAGAAAAACAAGAACCAGAAAAAACCGGAAAAAACCGGATAAAACCGGATAAAACCGGAAAAAACCAGAAAAAACCGGAAAAACCAGAAAACCCTAACCCTAACCCTAACCCTAACCAGAAAAACCAGAAAAACCAGAAAAACAAGAACCAGAAAAAACCGGAAAAAACCGGATAAAACCGGATAAAACCGGAAAAAACCAGAAAAAACCGGAAAAACCAGAAAACCCTAACCCTAACCCTAACCCTAACCAGAAAAACCAGAAAAACCAGAAAAACAAGAACCAGAAAAAACCGGAAAAAACCGGATAAAACCGGAAAAAACCAGAAAAAACCGGAAAAAACCAGAAAACCCTAACCCTAACCCTAACCCTAACCAGAAAAACCAGAAAAACCAGAAAAACAAGAACCAGAAAAAACCGGAAAAAACCGGATAAAACCGGATAAAACCGGAAAAAACCAGAAAAAACCGGAAAAACCAGAAAACCCTAACCCTAACCCTAACCCTAACCCTAACCCTAACCAGAAAAACCAGAAAAACCAGAAAAACCAGAAAAACAAGAACCAGAAAAAACCGGAAAAAACCGGATAAAACCGGAAAAAACCAGAAAAAACCGGAAAAACCAGAAAACCCTAACCCTAACCCTAACCCTAACCAGAAAAACCAGAAAAACCAGAAAAACAAGAACCAGAAAAAACCGGAAAAAACCGGATAAAACCGGAAAAAACCAGAAAAAACCAGAAAAACCAGAAAACCCTAACCCTAACCCTAACCCTAACCAGAAAAACCAGAAAAACCAGAAAAACAAGAACCAGAAAAAACCGGAAAAAACCGGAAAAAACCAGAAAAAACCGGAAAAAACCAGAAAACCCTAACCCTAACCCTAACCCTAACCAGAAAAACCAGAAAAACCAGAAAAACAAGAACCAGAAAAAACCGGAAAAAACCGGATAAAACCGGATAAAACCGGAAAAAACCAGAAAAAACCGGAAAAACCAGAAAACCCTAACCCTAACCCTAACCCTAACCAGAAAAACCAGAAAAACCAGAAAAACAAGAACCAGAAAAAACCGGAAAAAACCGGATAAAACCGGATAAAACCGGAAAAAACCAGAAAAAACCGGAAAAACCAGAAAACCCTAACCCTAACCCTAACCCTAACCAGAAAAACCAGAAAAACCAGAAAAACAAGAACCAGAAAAAACCGGAAAAAACCGGATAAAACCGGAAAAAACCAGAAAAAACCGGAAAAAACCAGAAAACCCTAACCCTAACCCGAACCCTAACCAGAAAAACCAGAAAAACCAGAAAAACAAGAACCAGAAAAAACCGGAAAAAACCGGATAAAACCGGATAAAATCGGAAAAAACCAGAAAAAACCGGAAAAACCAGAAAACCCTAACCCTAACCCTAACCCTAACCAGAAAAACCAGAAAAACCAGAAAAACAAGAACCAGAAAAAACCGGAAAAAACCGGATAAAACCGGAAAAAACCAGAAAAAACCGGAAAAACCAGAAAACCCTAACCCTAACCCTAACCCTAACCAGAAAAACCAGAAAAACCAAAAAAACAAGAACCAGAAAAAACCGGAAAAAACCGGATAAAACCGGATAAAACCGGAAAAAACCAGAAAAAACCAGAAAAACCAGAAAACCCTAACCCTAACCCTTACCCTAACCAGAAAAACCAGAAAAACCAGAAAAACAAGAACCAGAAAAAACCGGAAAAAACCGGATAAAACCGGAAAAAACCAGAAAAAACCGGAAAAAACCAGAAAACCCTAACCCTAACCCTAACCCTAACCAGAAAAACCAGAAAAACCAGAAAAACAAGAACCAGAAAAAACCGGAAAAAACCGGATAAAACCGGATAAAACCGGAAAAAACCAGAAAAAACCGGAAAAACCAGAAAACCCTAACCCTAACCCTAACCCTAACCAGAAAAACCAGAAAAACCAGAAAAACAAGAACCAGAAAAAACCGGAAAAAACCGGATAAAACCGGATAAAACCGGAAAAAAACAGAAAAAACCGGAAAAACCAGAAAACCCTAACCCTAACCCTAACCCTAACCAGAAAAACCAGAAAAACCAGAAAAACAAGAACCAGAAAAAACCGGAAAAAACCGGATAAAACCGGATAAAACCGGAAAAAACCAGAAAAAACCGGAAAAACCAGAAAACCCTAACCCTAACCCTAACCCTAACCAGAAAAACCAGAAAAACCAGAAAAACAAGAACCAGAAAAAACCGGAAAAAACCGGATAAAACCGGATAAAACCGGAAAAAACCAGAAAAAACCGGAAAAACCAGAAAACCCTAACCCTAACCCTAACCCTAACCAGAAAAACCAGAAAAACCAGAAAAACAAGAACCAGAAAAAACCGGAAAAAACCGGATAAAACCGGAAAAAACCAGAAAAAACCGGAAAAAACCAGAAAACCCTAACCCTAACCCGAACCCTAACCAGAAAAACCAGAAAAACCAGAAAAACAAGAACCAGAAAAAACCGGAAAAAACCGGATAAAACCGGATAAAATCGGAAAAAACCAGAAAAAACCGGAAAAACCAGAAAACCCTAACCCTAACCCTAACCCTAACCAGAAAAACCAGAAAAACCAGAAAAACAAGAACCAGAAAAAACCGGAAAAAACCGGATAAAACCGGAAAAAACCAGAAAAAACCGGAAAAACCAGAAAACCCTAACCCTAACCCTAACCCTAACCAGAAAAACCAGAAAAACCAAAAAAACAAGAACCAGAAAAAACCGGAAAAAACCGGATAAAACCGGATAAAACCGGAAAAAACCAGAAAAAACCAGAAAAACCAGAAAACCCTAACCCTAACCCTTACCCTAACCAGAAAAACCAGAAAAACCAGAAAAACAAGAACCAGAAAAAACCGGAAAAAACCGGATAAAACCGGAAAAAACCAGAAAAAACCGGAAAAAACCAGAAAACCCTAACCCTAACCCTAACCCTAACCAGAAAAACCAGAAAAACCAGAAAAACAAGAACCAGAAAAAACCGGAAAAAACCGGATAAAACCGGATAAAACCGGAAAAAACCAGAAAAAACCGGAAAAACCAGAAAACCCTAACCCTAACCCTAACCCTAACCAGAAAAACCAGAAAAACCAGAAAAACAAGAACCAGAAAAAACCGGAAAAAACCGGATAAAACCGGATAAAACCGGAAAAAAACAGAAAAAACCGGAAAAACCAGAAAACCCTAACCCTAACCCTAACCCTAACCAGAAAAACCAGAAAAACCAGAAAAACAAGAACCAGAAAAAACCGGAAAAAACCGGATAAAACCAGAAAAAACCAGAAAAAACCGGAAAAACCAGAAAACCCTAACCCTAACCCTAACCCTAACCAGAAAAACCAGAAAAACCAGAAAAACAAGAACCAGAAAAAACCGGAAAAAACCGGATAAAACCGGAAAAAACCAGAAAAAACCAGAAAAACCAGAAAACCCTAACCCTAACCCTAACCCTAACCAGAAAAACCAGAAAAACCAGAAAAACAAGAACCAGAAAAAACCGGAAAAAACCGGAAAAAACCAGAAAAAACCGGAAAAAACCAGAAAACCCTAACCCTAACCCTAACCCTAACCAGAAAAACCAGAAAAACCAGAAAAACAAGAACCAGAAAAAACCGGAAAAAACCGGATAAAACCGGATAAAACCGGAAAAAACCAGAAAAAACCGGAAAAACCAGAAAACCCTAACCCTAACCCTAACCCTAACCCTAACCCTAACCAGAAAAACCAGAAAAACCAGAAAAACCAGAAAAACAAGAACCAGAAAAAACCGGAAAAAACCGGATAAAACCGGATAAAACCGGAAAAAACCAGAAAAAACCGGAAAAACCAGAAAACCCTAACCCTAACCCTAACCCTAACCAGAAAAACCAGAAAAACCAGAAAAACAAGAACCAGAAAAAACCGGAAAAAACCGGATAAAACCGGAAAAAACCAGAAAAAACCGGAAAAAACCAGAAAACCCTAACCCTAACCCTAACCCTAACCAGAAAAACCAGAAAAACCAGAAAAACAAGAACCAGAAAAAACCGGAAAAAACCGGATAAAACCGGATAAAACCGGAAAAAACCAGAAAAAACCGGAAAAACCAGAAAACCCTAACCCTAACCCTAACCCTAACCAGAAAAACCAGAAAAACCAGGAAAACAAGAACCAGAAAAAACCGGAAAAAACCGGATAAAACCGGAAAAAACCAGAAAAAACCGGAAAAAACCAGAAATCCCTAACCCTAACCCTAACCCTAACCAGAAAAACCAGAAAAACCAGAAAAACAAGAACCAGAAAAAACCGGAAAAAACCGGATAAAACCGGAAAAAACCAGAAAAAACCGGAAAAACCAGAAAACCCTAACCCTAACCCTAACCCTAACCAGAAAAACCAGAAAAACCAGAAAAACAAGAACCAGAAAAAACCGGAAAAAACCGGATAAAACCGGATAAAACCGGAAAAAACCAGAAAAAACCAGAAAAACCAGAAAACCCTAACCCTAACCCTAACCCTAACCAGAAAAACCAGAAAAACCAGGAAAACAAGAACCAGAAAAAACCGGAAAAAACCGGATAAAACCGGAAAAAACCAGAAAAAACCGGAAAAAACCAGAAATCCCTAACCCTAACCCTAACCCTAATCAGAAAAACCAGAAAAACAAGAACCGGAAAAAACCGGATAAAACCGGATAAAACCGGAAAAAACCAGAAAAAACCGGAAAAACCAGAAAACCCTAACCCTAACCCTAACCCTAACCAGAAAAACCAGAAAAACCAGGAAAACAAGAACCAGAAAAAACCGGAAAAAACCGGATAAAACCGGAAAAAACCAGAAAAAACCGGAAAAAACCAGAAATCCCTAACCCTAACCCTAACCCTAACCAGAAAAACCAGAAAAACCAGAAAAACAAGAACCAGAAAAAACCGGAAAAAACCGGATAAAACCGGAAAAAACCAGAAAAAACCGGAAAAACCAGAAAACCCTAACCCTAACCCTAACCCTAACCAGAAAAACCAGAAAAACCAGAAAAACAAGAACCAGAAAAAACCGGAAAAAACCGGATAAAACCGGATAAAACCGGAAAAAACCAGAAAAAACCAGAAAAACCAGAAAACCCTAACCCTAACCCTAACCCTAACCAGAAAAACCAGAAAAACCAGAAAAACAAGAACCAGAAAAAACCGGAAAAAACCGGATAAAACCGGAAAAAACCAGAAAAAACCGGAAAAACCAGAAAACCCTAACCCTAACCCTAACCCTAACCAGAAAAACCAGAAAAACCAGAAAAACAAGAACCAGAAAAAACCGGAAAAAACCGGATAAAACCGGATAAAACCGGATAAAACCGGAAAAAACCAGAAAAAACCGGAAAAACCAGAAAACCCTAACCCTAACCCTAACCCTAACCAGAAAAACCAGAAAAACCAGAAAAACAAGAACCAGAAAAAACCGGAAAAAACCGGATAAAACCAGAAAAAACCAGAAAAAACCGGAAAAACCAGAAAACCCTAACCCTAACCCTAACCCTAACCAGAAAAACCAGAAAAACCAGAAAAACAAGAACCAGAAAAAACCGGAAAAAACCGGATAAAACCGGAAAAAACCAGAAAAAACCAGAAAAACCAGAAAACCCTAACCCTAACCCTAACCCTAACCAGAAAAACCAGAAAAACAAGAAAAACAAGAACCAGAAAAAACCGGAAAAAACCGGAAAAAACCAGAAAAAACCGGAAAAAACCAGAAAACCCTAACCCTAACCCTAACCCTAACCAGAAAAACCAGAAAAACCAGAAAAACAAGAACCAGAAAAAACCGGAAAAAACCGGATAAAACCGGATAAAACCGGAAAAAACCAGAAAAAACCGGAAAAACCAGAAAACCCTAACCCTAACCCTAACCCTAACCCTAACCCTAACCAGAAAAACCAGAAAAACCAGAAAAACCAGAAAAACAAGAACCAGAAAAAACCGGAAAAAACCGGATAAAACCGGATAAAACCGGAAAAAACCAGAAAAAACCGGAAAAACCAGAAAACCCTAACCCTAACCCTAACCCTAACCAGAAAAACCAGAAAAACCAGAAAAACAAGAACCAGAAAAAACCGGAAAAAACCGGATAAAACCGGAAAAAACCAGAAAAAACCGGAAAAAACCAGAAAAACCCTAACCCTAACCCTAACCCTAACCAGAAAAACCAGAAAAACCAGAAAAACAAGAACCAGAAAAAACCGGAAAAAACCGGATAAAACCGGATAAAACCGGAAAAAACCAGAAAAAACCGGAAAAACCAGAAAACCCTAACCCTAACCCTAACCCTAACCAGAAAAACCAGAAAAACCAGGAAAACAAGAACCAGAAAAAACCGGAAAAAACCGGATAAAACCGGAAAAAACCAGAAAAAACCGGAAAAAACCAGAAATCCCTAACCCTAACCCTAACCCTAACCAGAAAAACCAGAAAAACCAGAAAAACAAGAACCAGAAAAAACCGGAAAAAACCGGATAAAACCGGAAAAAACCAGAAAAAACCGGAAAAACCAGAAAACCCTAACCCTAACCCTAACCCTAACCAGAAAAACCAGAAAAACCAGAAAAACAAGAACCAGAAAAAACCGGAAAAAACCGGATAAAACCGGATAAAACCGGAAAAAACCAGAAAAAACCAGAAAAACCAGAAAACCCTAACCCTAACCCTAACCCTAACCAGAAAAACCAGAAAAACCAGAAAAACAAGAACCAGAAAAAACCGGAAAAAACCGGATAAAACCGGAAAAAACCAGAAAAAACCGGAAAAACCAGAAAACCCTAACCCTAACCCTAACCCTAACCAGAAAAACCAGAAAAACCAGAAAAACAAGAACCAGAAAAAACCGGAAAAAACCGGATAAAACCGGATAAAATCGGAAAAAACCAGAAAAAACCGGAAAAACCAGAAAACCCTAACCCTAACCCTAACCCTAACCAGAAAAACCAGAAAAACCAGAAAAACAAAAACCAGAAAAAACCGGAAAAAACCGGATAAAACCGGAAAAAACCAGAAAAAACCAGAAAAAACCGGAAAAACCAGAAAACCCTAACCCTAACCCTAACCCTAACCAGAAAAACCAGAAAAACCAGAAAAACAAGAACCAGAAAAAACCGGAAAAAACCGGATAAAACCGGATAAAACCGGAAAAAACCAGAAAAAACCGGAAAAAACCAGAAAACCCTAACCCTAACCCTAACCCTAACCAGAAAAACCAGAAAAACCAGAAAAACAAGAACCAGAAAAAACCGGAAAAAACCAGAAAAAACCGGAAAAACCAGAAAACCCTAACCCTAACCCTAACCCTAACCAGAAAAACCAGAAAAACCAGAAAAACAAGAACCACAAAAAACCGGAAAAAACCGGATAAAACCGGAAAAAACCAGGAAAAACCGGAAAAAAACAGAAAACCCTAACCCTAACCCTAACCCTAACCAGAAAAACCAGAAAAACCAGAAAAACAAGAACCAGAAAAAACCGGAAAAAACCGGATAAAACCGGAAAAAACCAGAAAAAATCGGAAAAACCAGAAAACCCTAACCCTAACCCTAACCCTAACCAGAAAAACCAGAAAAACCAGAAAAACAAGAACCAGAAAAAACCGGAAAAAACCGGATAAAACCGGATAAAACCGGAAAAAACCAGAAAAAACCGGAAAAACCAGAAAACCCTAACCCTAACCCTAACCCTAACCAGAAATTTAATTTAATTTAATTTAAAAATGAATATTACCCCAAAAAATTTCCACTCTAACCCCATATTCAAAGCTTTGAGGTCAAAGTACAGTGGAAACCTAAAGTCCTATTAAAGGTATGAAAAAAATGGAATAATGGAAATTGAAAAAATCATTTATGTTTCTAATTTAAAAATGAATATTACCCCAAAAAATTTCCACTCTAACCCCATATTCCATGCTTTGAGGTCAAAGTACAGTGGAAACCTAAAGTCCTATTAAAGGTATGAAAAAAAATGGAAAAATGGAAATTGAAAAAATCATTTATGTTTCTAATTTAAAAATGAATATTTACCCAAAAAATTTCCACTCTAACCCCATATTCCAAGCTTTGAGGTCAAAGTACAGTGGAAACCTAAAGTCCTATTAAAGGTATGAAAAAAAATGGAAAAATGGAAATTTAAAAAATCATTTATGTTTGTAATTTAAAAATAAATATTTACCCAAAATATTTCCACTCAAACCCCATATTCAAAGCTTTGAGGTCAAAGTACAGTGGAAACCTAAAGTCCTATTAAAGGTATGAAAAAAAATGGAAAAATGGAAATTGAAAAAATCATTTATGTTTGTAATTTCAAAATGAATATTACCCCGAAAAATTTCCACTCTAACCCCATATTCCAAGCTTTGAGGTCAAAGTACAGTGGAAACCTAAAGTCCTATTAAAGGTATGAAAAAAAATGGAAAAATGGAAATTGAAAAAATCATTTATGTTTCTAATTTAAAAATGAATATTACCCCAAAAAATTTCCACTCTAACCCCATATTCCAAGCTTTGAGGTCAAAGTACAGTGGAAACCTAAAGTCCTATTAAAGGTATGAAAAAAAATGGAAAAATGGAAATTGAAAAAATCATTTATGTTTGTAATTTAAAAATGAATATTACCCCAAAAAATTTCCACTCTAACCCCATATTCCAAGCTTTGAGGTCAAAGTACAGTGGAAACCTAAAGTCCTATTAAAGGTATGAAAAAAAATGGAAAAATGGAAATTGAAAAAATCATTTATGTTTCTAATTTAAAAATGAATATTACACCAAAAAATTTCCACTCTAACCCCATATTCCAAGCTTTGAGGTCAAAGTACAGTGGAAACCTAAAGTCCTATTAAAGGTATGAAAAAAAATGGAAAAATGGAAATTGAAAAAATCATTTATGTTTGTAATTTAAAAATGAATATTATCCCAAAAAATTTCCACTCTAAACCCATATTCCAAGCTTTGAGGTCAAAGTACAGTGGAAACCTAAAGTCCTATTAAAGGTATGAAAAAAAATGGAAAAATGGAAATTGAAAAAATCATTTATGTTTCTAATTTAAAAATGAATATTACCCCAAAAAATTTCCACTCTAACCCCATATTCCAAGCTTTGAGGTCAAAGTACAGTGGAAACCTAAAGTCCTATTAAAGGTATGAAAAAAAATGGAAAAATGGAAATTGAAAAAATCATTTATGTTTGTATTTTAAAAATGAATATTATCCCAAAAAATTTCCACTCTAACCCCATATTCCAAGCTTTGAGGTCAAAGTACAGTGGAAACCTAAAGTCCTATTGAAGGTATGAAAAAAAATGGAAAAATGGAAATTGAAAAAATCATTTATGTTTGTAATTTAAAATTGAATATTTACCCAAAAAATTTCCACTCTAACCCCATATTCAAAGCTTTGAGGTCAAAGTACAGTGGAAACCTAAAGTCCTATTAAAGGTATGAAAAAAAATCGAAAAATGGAAATTGAAAAAATCATTTTTGTTTCTAATTTAAAAATGAATATTACCCTGAAAAATTTCCACTCTAACCCCATATTCCAAGCTTTGAGGTCAAAGTACATTGGAAACCTAATGTCCTATTAAAGGTATGAAAAAAAAAGGAAAAATGGAAATTGAAAAAAACATTTATGTTTGTAATTTAAAAATGAATATTTACCCAAAAAATTTCCACTCTAACCCCATATTCAAAGCTTTGAGGTCAAAGTACAGTGGAAACCTAAAGTCCTATTAAAGGTATGAAAAAAAATGGAATAATGGAAATTGAAAAAATCATTTATGTTTCTAATTTAAAAATGAATATTACCCCAAAAAATTTCCACTCTAACCCCATATTCCATGCTTTGAGGTCAAAGTACAGTGGAAACCTAAAGTCCTATTAAAGGTATGAAAAAAAATGGAAAAATGGAAATTGAAAAAAACATTTATGTTTGTAATTTAAAAATGAATATTTACCCAAAAAATTTCCACTCTAACCCCATATTCCAAGCTTTGAGGTCAAAGTACAGTGGAAACCTAAAGTCCTATTAAAGGTATGAAAAAAAATGGAAAAATGGAAATTTAAAAAATCATTTATGTTTGTAATTTAAAAATAAATATTTACCCAAAATATTTCCACTCAAACCCCATATTCAAAGCTTTGAGGTCAAAGTACAGTGGAAACCTAAAGTCCTATTAAAGTATGAAAAAAAATGGAAAAATGGAAATTGAAAAAATCATTTATGTTTGTAATTTCAAAATGAATATTACCCCGAAAAATTTCCACTCTAACCCCATATTCCAAGCTTTGAGGTCAAAGTACAGTGGAAACCTAAAGTCCTATTAAAGGTATGAAAAAAAATGGAAAAATGGAAATTGAAAAAATCATTTATGTTTCTAATTTAAAAATGAATATTACCCCAAAAAATTTCCACTCTAACCCCATATTCCAAGCTTTGAGGTCAAAGTACAGTGGAAACCTAAAGTCCTATTAAAGGTATGAAAAAAAATGGAAAAATGGAAATTGAAAAAATCATTTATGTTTCTAATTTAAAAATGAATATTACCCCGAAAAATTTCCACTCTAACCCCATATTCCAAGCTTTGAGGTCAAAGTACAGTGGAAACCTAAAGTCCTATTAAAGGTATGAAAAAAAATGGAAAAATGGAAATTGAAAAAATCATTTATGTTTGTAATTTCAAAATGAATATTACCCCGAAAAATTTCTACTCTAACCCCATATTCCAAGCTTTGAGGTCAAAGTACAGTGGAAACCTGAAGTCCTATTAAAGGTATGAAAAAAAATGGAAAAATAGAAATTGAAAAAATCATTTATGTTTCTAATTTAAAAATGAATATTACCCCAAAAAATTTCCACTCTAACCCCATATTCCTAGCTTTGAGGTCAAAGTACAGTGGAAACCTAAAGTCCTATTAAAGGTATGAAAAAAAATGGAAAAATGGAAATTGAAAAAATCATTTATGTTTGTAATTTAAAAATGAATATTACCCCAAAAAATTTCCACTCTAACCCCATATTCCAAGCTTTGAGGTCAAAGTACAGTGGAAACATAAAGTCCTATTAAAGGTATGAAAAAAAATGGAAAAATGGAAATTGAAAAAATCATTTATGTTTCTAATTTAAAAATGAATATTACACCAAAAAATTTCCACTCTAACCCCATATTCCAAGCTTTGAGGTCAAAGTACAGTGGAAACCTAAAGTCCTATTAAAGGTATGAAAAAAAATGGAAAAATGGAAATTGAAAAAATCATTTATGTTTGTAATTTAAAAATGAATATTATCCCAAAAAATTTCCACTCTAACCCCATATTCCAAGCTTTGAGGTCAAAGTACAGTGGAAACCTAAAGTCCTATTAAAGGTATGAAAAAAAATGGAAAAATGGAAATTGAAAAAATCATTTATGTTTGTAATTTAAAATTGAATATTTACCCAAAAAATTTCCACTCTAACCCCATATTCAAAGCTTTGAGGTCAAAGTACAGTGGAAACCTAAAGTCCTATTAAAGGTATGAAAAAAAATGGAAAAATGGAAATTTAAAAAATCATTTATGTTTGTAATTTAAAAATAAATATTTACCCAAAATATTTCCACTCAAACCCCATATTCAAAGCTTTGAGGTCAAAGTACAGTGGAAACCTAAAGTCCTATTAAAGGTATGAAAAAAAATGGAAAAATGGAAATTGAAAAAATCATTTATGTTTCTAATTTAAAAATGAATATTACCCCAAAAAATTTCCACTCTAACCCCATATTCCAAGCTTTGAGGTCAAAGTACAGTGGAAACCTAAAGTCCTATTAAAGGTATGAAAAAAAATGGAAAAATGGAAATTGAAAAAATCATTTATGTTTGTAATTTAAAAATGAATATTACCCCAAAAAATTTCCACTCTAACCCCATATTCCAAGCTTTGAGGTCAAAGTACAGTGGAAACCTAAAGTCCTATTAAAGGTATGAAAAAAAATGGAAAAATGGAAATTGAAAAAATCATTTATGTTTCTAATTTAAAAATGAATATTACACCAAAAAATTTCCACTCTAACCCCATATTCCAAGCTTTGAGGTCAAAGTACAGTGGAAACCTAAAGTCCTATTAAAGGTATGAAAAAAAATGGAAAAATGGAAATTGAAAAAATCATTTATGTTTCTAATTTAAAAATGAATATTACACCAAAAAATTTCCACTCTAAACCCATATTCCAAACTTTGAGGTCAAAGTACAGTGGAAACCTAAAGTCCTATTAAAGGTATGAAAAAAAATGGAAAAATGGAAATTGAAAAAATCATTTATGTTTCTAATTTAAAAATGAATATTACCCCAAAAAATTTCCACTCTAACCCCATATTCCATGCTTTGAGGTCAAAGTACAGTGGAAACCTAAAGTCCTATTAAAGGTATGAAAAAAAATGGAAAAATGGAAATTGAAAAAAACATTTATGTTTGTAATTTAAAAATGAATATTTACCCAAAAAATTTCCACTCTAACCCCATATTCCAAGCTTTGAGGTCAAAGTACAGTGGAAACCTAAAGTCCTATTAAAGGTATGAAAAAAAATGGAAAAATGGAAATTTAAAAAATCATTTATGTTTGTAATTTAAAAATAAATATTTACCCAAAATATTTCCACTCAAACCCCATATTCAAAGCTTTGAGGTCAAAGTACAGTGGAAACCTAAAGTCCTATTAAAGGTATGAAAAAAAATGGAAAAATGGAAATTGAAAAAAACATTTATGTTTGTAATTTAAAAATGAATATTTACCCAAAAAATTTCCACTCTAACCCCATATTCCAAGCTTTGAGGTCAAAGTACAGTGGAAACATAAAGTCCTATTAAAGGTATGAAAAAAAATGGAAAAATGGAAATTGAAAAAATCATTTATGTTTCTAATTTAAAAATGAATATTACACCAAAAAATTTCCACTCTAACCCCATATTCCAAGCTTTGAGGTCAAAGTACAGTGGAAACCTAAAGTCCTATTAAAGGTATGAAAAAAAATGGAAAAATGGAAATTGAAAAAATCATTTATGTTTGTAATTTAAAAATGAATATTATCCCAAAAAATTTCCACTCTAACCCCATATTCCAAGCTTTGAGGTCAAAGTACAGTGGAAACCTAAAGTCCTATTAAAGGTATGAAAAAAAATGGAAAAATGGAAATTGAAAAAATCATTTATGTTTGTAATTTAAAATTGAATATTTACCCAAAAAATTTCCACTCTAACCCCATATTCAAAGCTTTGAGGTCAAAGTACAGTGGAAACCTAAAGTCCTATTAAAGGTATGAAAAAAAATGGAAAAATGGAAATTTAAAAAATCATTTATGTTTGTAATTTAAAAATAAATATTTACCCAAAATATTTCCACTCAAACCCCATATTCAAAGCTTTGAGGTCAAAGTACAGTGGAAACCTAAAGTCCTATTAAAGGTATGAAAAAAAATGGAAAAATGGAAATTGAAAAAATCATTTATGTTTCTAATTTAAAAATGAATATTACCCCAAAAAATTTCCACTCTAACCCCATATTCCAAGCTTTGAGGTCAAAGTACAGTGGAAACCTAAAGTCCTATTAAAGGTATGAAAAAAAATGGAAAAATGGAAATTGAAAAAATCATTTATGTTTGTAATTTAAAAATGAATATTACCCCAAAAAATTTCCACTCTAACCCCATATTCCAAGCTTTGAGGTCAAAGTACAGTGGAAACCTAAAGTCCTATTAAAGGTATGAAAAAAAATGGAAAAATGGAAATTGAAAAAATCATTTATGTTTCTAATTTAAAAATGAATATTACACCAAAAAATTTCCACTCTAACCCCATATTCCAAGCTTTGAGGTCAAAGTACAGTGGAAACCTAAAGTCCTATTAAAGGTATGAAAAAAAATGGAAAAATGGAAATTGAAAAAATCATTTATGTTTCTAATTTAAAAATGAATATTACACCAAAAAATTTCCACTCTAAACCCATATTCCAAGCTTTGAGGTCAAAGTACAGTGGAAACCTAAAGTCCTATTAAAGGTATGAAAAAAAATGGAAAAATGGAAATTGAAAAAATCATTTATGTTTCTAATTTAAAAATGAATATTACCCCAAAAAATTTCCACTCTAACCCCATATTCCATGCTTTGAGGTCAAAGTACAGTGGAAACCTAAAGTCCTATTAAAGGTATGAAAAAAAATGGAAAAATGGAAATTGAAAAAAACATTTATGTTTGTAATTTAAAAATGAATATTTACCCAAAAAATTTCCACTCTAACCCCATATTCCAAGCTTTGAGGTCAAAGTACAGTGGAAACCTAAAGTCCTATTAAAGGTATGAAAAAAAATGGAAAAATGGAAATTTAAAAAATCATTTATGTTTGTAATTTAAAAATAAATATTTACCCAAAATATTTCCACTCAAACCCCATATTCAAAGCTTTGAGGTCAAAGTACAGTGGAAACCTAAAGTCCTATTAAAGGTATGAAAAAAAATGGAAAAATGGAAATTGAAAAAAACATTTATGTTTGTAATTTAAAAATGAATATTTACCCAAAAAATTTCCACTCTAACCCCATATTCCAAGCTTTGAGGTCAAAGTACAGTGGAAACATAAAGTCCTATTAAAGGTATGAAAAAAAATGGAAAAATGGAAATTGAAAAAATCATTTATGTTTCTAATTTAAAAATGAATATTACACCAAAAAATTTCCACTCTAACCCCATATTCCAAGCTTTGAGGTCAAAGTACAGTGGATACCTAAAGTCCTATTAAAGGTATGAAAAAAAATGGAAAAATGGAAATTGAAAAAATCATTTATGTTTGTAATTTAAAAATGAATATTATCCCAAAAAATTTCCACTCTAACCCCATATTCCAAGCTTTGAGGTCAAAGTACAGTGGAAACCTAAAGTCCTATTAAAGGTATGAAAAAAAATGGAAAAATGGAAATTGAAAAAATCATTTATGTTTGTAATTTAAAATTGAATATTTACCCAAAAAATTTCCACTCTAACCCCATATTCAAAGCTTTGAGGTCAAAGTACAGTGGAAACCTAAAGTCCTATTAAAGGTATGAAAAAAAATGGAAAAATGGAAATTTAAAAAATCATTTATGTTTGTAATTTAAAAATAAATATTTACCCAAAATATTTCCACTCAAACCCCATATTCAAAGCTTTGAGGTCAAAGTACAGTGGAAACCTAAAGTCCTATTAAAGGTATGAAAAAAAATGGAAAAATGGAAATTGAAAAAATCATTTATGTTTCTAATTTAAAAATGAATATTACCCCAAAAAATTTCCACTCTAACCCCATATTCCAAGCTTTGAGGTCAAAGTACAGTGGAAACCTAAAGTCCTATTAAAGGTATGAAAAAAAATGGAAAAATGGAAATTGAAAAAATCATTTATGTTTGTAATTTAAAAATGAATATTACCCCAAAAAATTTCCACTCTAACCCCATATTCCAAGCTTTGAGGTCAAAGTACAGTGGAAACCTAAAGTCCTATTAAAGGTATGAAAAAAAATGGAAAAATGGAAATTGAAAAAATCATTTATGTTTCTAATTTAAAAATGAATATTACACCAAAAAATTTCCACTCTAACCCCATATTCCAAGCTTTGAGTTCAAAGTACAGTGGAAACCTAAAGTCCTATTAAAGGTATGAAAAAAAATGGAAAAATGGAAATTGAAAAAATCATTTATGTTTCTAATTTAAAAATGAATATTACACCAAAAAATTTCCACTCTAAACCCATATTCCAAGCTTTGAGGTCAAAGTACAGTGGAAACCTAAAGTCCTATTAAAGGTATGAAAAAAAATGGAAAAATGGAAATTGAAAAAATCATTTATGTTTCTAATTTAAAAATGAATATTACCCCAAAAAATTTCCACTCTAACCCCATATTCCATGCTTTGAGGTCAAAGTACAGTGGAAACCTAAAGTCCTATTAAAGGTATGAAAAAAAATGGAAAAATGGAAATTGAAAAAAACATTTATGTTTGTAATTTAAAAATGAATATTTACCCAAAAAATTTCCACTCTAACCCCATATTCCAAGCTTTGAGGTCAAAGTACAGTGGAAACCTAAAGTCCTATTAAAGGTATGAAAAAAAATGGAAAAATGGAAATTTAAAAAATCATTTATGTTTGTAATTTAAAAATAAATATTTACCCAAAATATTTCCACTCAAACCCCATATTCAAAGCTTTGAGGTCAAAGTACAGTGGAAACCTAAAGTCCTATTAAAGGTATGAAAAAAAATGGAAAAATGGAAATTGAAAAAATCATTTATGTTTGTAATTTCAAAATGAATATTACCCCGAAAAATTTCCACTCTAACCCCATATTCCAAGCTTTGAGGTCAAAGTACAGTGGAAACCTAAAGTCCTATTAAAGGTATGAAAAAAAATGGAAAAATGGAAATTGAAAAAATCATTTATGTTTCTAATTTAAAAATGAATATTACCCCAAAAAATTTCCACTCTAACCCCATATTCCAAGCTTTGAGGTCAAAGTACAGTGGAAACCTAAAGTCCTATTAAAGGTATGAAAAAAAATGGAAAAATGGAAATTGAAAAAATCATTTATGTTTCTAATTTAAAAATGAATATTACCCCGAAAAATTTCCACTCTAACCCCATATTCCAAGCTTTGAGGTCAAAGTACAGTGGAAACCTAAAGTCCTATTAAAGGTATGAAAAAAAATGGAAAAATGGAAATTGAAAAAATCATTTATGTTTGTAATTTCAAAATGAATATTACCCCGAAAAATTTCCACTCTAACCCCATATTCCAAGCTTTGAGGTCAAAGTACAGTGGAAACCTAAAGTCCTATTAAAGGTATGAAAAAAAATGGAAAAATGGAAATTGAAAAAATCATTTTTGTTTCTAATTTAAAATTGAATATTTACCCAAAAAATTTCCACTCTAACCCCATATTCAAAGCTTTGAGGTCAAAGTACAGTGGAAACCTAAAGTCCTATTAAAGGTATGAAAAAAAATGGAAAAATGGAAATTTAAAAAATCATTTATGTTTGTAATTTAAAAATAAATATTTACCCAAAATATTTCCACTCAAACCCCATATTCAAAGCTTTGAGGTCAAAGTACAGTGGAAACCTAAAGTCCTATTAAAGGTATGAAAAAAAATGGAAAAATGGAAATTGAAAAAATCATTTATGTTTCTAATTTAAAAATGAATATTACCCCAAAAAATTTCCACTCTAACCCCATATTCCAAGCTTTGAGGTCAAAGTACAGTGGAAACCTAAAGTCCTATTAAAGGTATGAAAAAAAATGGAAAAATGGAAATTGAAAAAATCATTTATGTTTGTAATTTCAAAATGAATATTACCCCGAAAAATTTCCACTCTAACCCCATATTCCAAGCTTTGAGGTCAAAGTACAGTGGAAACCTAAAGTCCTATTAAAGGTATGAAAAAAAATGGAAAAATGGAAATTGAAAAAATCATTTTTGTTTCTAATTTAAAATTGAATATTTACCCAAAAAATTTCCACTCTAACCCCATATTCAAAGCTTTGAGGTCAAAGTACAGTGGAAACCTAAAGTCCTATTAAAGGTATGAAAAAAAATGGAAAAATGGAAATTTAAAAAATCATTTATGTTTGTAATTTAAAAATAAATATTTACCCAAAATATTTCCACTCAAACCCCATATTCAAAGCTTTGAGGTCAAAGTACAGTGGAAACCTAAAGTCCTATTAAAGGTATGAAAAAAAATGGAAAAATGGAAATTGAAAAAATCATTTATGTTTCTAATTTAAAAATGAATATTACCCCAAAAAATTTCCACTCTAACCCCATATTCCAAGCTTTGAGGTCAAAGTACAGTGGAAACCTAAAGTCCTATTAAAGGTATGAAAAAAAATGGAAAAATGGAAATTGAAAAAATCATTTATGTTTGTAATTTAAAAATGAATATTACCCCAAAAAATTTCCACTCTAACCCCATATTCCAAGCTTTGAGGTCAAAGTACAGTGGAAACCTAAAGTCCTATTAAAGGTATGAAAAAAAATGGAAAAATGGAAATTGAAAAAATCATTTATGTTTCTAATTTAAAAATGAATATTACACCAAAAAATTTCCACTCTAACCCCATATTCCAAGCTTTGAGGTCAAAGTACAGTGGAAACCTAAAGTCCTATTAAAGGTATGAAAAAAAATGGAAAAATGGAAATTGAAAAAATCATTTATGTTTGTAATTTAAAAATGAATATTATCCCAAAAAATTTCCACTCTAAACCCATATTCCAAGCTTTGAGGTCAAAGTACAGTGGAAACCTAAAGTCCTATTAAAGGTATGAAAAAAAATGGAAAAATGGAAATTGAAAAAATCATTTATGTTTGTAATTTAAAAATGAATATTACCCCAAAAAATTTCCACTCTAACCCCATATTCCAAGCTTTGAGGTCAAAGTACAGTGGAAACCTAAAGTCCTATTAAAGGTATGAAAAAAAATGGAAAAATGGAAATTGAAAAAATCATTTATGTTTGTATTTTAAAAATGAATATTATCCCAAAAAATTTCCACTCTAACCCCATATTCCAAGCTTTGAGGTCAAAGTACAGTGGAAACCTAAAGTCCTATTGAAGGTATGAAAAAAAATGGAAAAATGGAAATTGAAAAAATCATTTATGTTTGTAATTTAAAATTGAATATTTACCCAAAAAATTTCCACTCTAACCCCATATTCAAAGCTTTGAGGTCAAAGTACAGTGGAAACCTAAAGTCCTATTAAAGGTATGAAAAAAAATGGAAAAATGGAAATTGAAAAAATCATTTATGTTTCTAATTTAAAAATGAATATTACCCCAAAAAATTTCCACTCTAACCCCATATTCCAAGCTTTGAGGTCAAAGTACAGTGGAAACCTAAAGTCCTATTAAAGGTATGAAAAAAAATGGAAAAATGGAAATTGAAAAAATCATTTATGTTTGTAATTTAAAAATGAATATTACCCCAAAAAATTTCCACTCTAACCCCATATTCCAAGCTTTGAGGTCAAAGTACAGTGGAAACCTAAAGTCCTATTAAAGGTATGAAAAAAAATGGAAAAATGGAAATTGAAAAAATCATTTATGTTTCTAATTTAAAAATGAATATTACACCAAAAAATTTCCACTCTAACCCCATATTCCAAGCTTTGAGTTCAAAGTACAGTGGAAACCTAAAGTCCTATTAAAGGTATGAAAAAAAATGGAAAAATGGAAATTGAAAAAATCATTTATGTTTCTAATTTAAAAATGAATATTACACCAAAAAATTTCCACTCTAAACCCATATTCCAAGCTTTGAGGTCAAAGTACAGTGGAAACCTAAAGTCCTATTAAAGGTATGAAAAAAAATGGAAAAATGGAAATTGAAAAAATCATTTATGTTTCTAATTTAAAAATGAATATTACCCCAAAAAATTTCCACTCTAACCCCATATTCCATGCTTTGAGGTCAAAGTACAGTGGAAACCTAAAGTCCTATTAAAGGTATGAAAAAAAATGGAAAAATGGAAATTGAAAAAAACATTTATGTTTGTAATTTAAAAATGAATATTTACCCAAAAAATTTCCACTCTAACCCCATATTCCAAGCTTTGAGGTCAAAGTACAGTGGAAACCTAAAGTCCTATTAAAGGTATGAAAAAAAATGGAAAAATGGAAATTTAAAAAATCATTTATGTTTGTAATTTAAAAATAAATATTTACCCAAAATATTTCCACTCAAACCCCATATTCAAAGCTTTGAGGTCAAAGTACAGTGGAAACCTAAAGTCCTATTAAAGGTATGAAAAAAAATGGAAAAATGGAAATTGAAAAAATCATTTATGTTTGTAATTTCAAAATGAATATTACCCCGAAAAATTTCCACTCTAACCCCATATTCCAAGCTTTGAGGTCAAAGTACAGTGGAAACCTAAAGTCCTATTAAAGGTATGAAAAAAAATGGAAAAATGGAAATTGAAAAAATCATTTATGTTTCTAATTTAAAAATGAATATTACCCCAAAAAATTTCCACTCTAACCCCATATTCCAAGCTTTGAGGTCAAAGTACAGTGGAAACCTAAAGTCCTATTAAAGGTATGAAAAAAAATGGAAAAATGGAAATTGAAAAAATCATTTATGTTTCTAATTTAAAAATGAATATTACCCCGAAAAATTTCCACTCTAACCCCATATTCCAAGCTTTGAGGTCAAAGTACAGTGGAAACCTAAAGTCCTATTAAAGGTATGAAAAAAAATGGAAAAATGGAAATTGAAAAAATCATTTATGTTTGTAATTTCAAAATGAATATTACCCCGAAAAATTTCCACTCTAACCCCATATTCCAAGCTTTGAGGTCAAAGTACAGTGGAAACCTAAAGTCCTATTAAAGGTATGAAAAAAAATGGAAAAATGGAAATTGAAAAAATCATTTTTGTTTCTAATTTAAAATTGAATATTTACCCAAAAAATTTCCACTCTAACCCCATATTCAAAGCTTTGAGGTCAAAGTACAGTGGAAACCTAAAGTCCTATTAAAGGTATGAAAAAAAATGGAAAAATGGAAATTTAAAAAATCATTTATGTTTCTAATTTAAAAATGAATATTACCCCAAAAAATTTCCACTCTAACCCCATATTCCTAGCTTTGAGGTCAAAGTACAGTGGAAACCTAAAGTCCTATTAAAGGTATGAAAAAAAATGGAAAAATGGAAATTGAAAAAATCATTTATGTTTGTAATTTAAAAATGAATATTACCCCAAAAAATTTCCACTCTAACCCCATATTCCAAGCTTTGAGGTCAAAGTACAGTGGAAACCTAAAGTCCTATTAAAGGTATGAAAAAAAATGGAAAAATGGAAATTGAAAAAATCATTTATGTTTGTAATTTAAAAATGAATATTATCCCAAAAAATTTCCACTCTAACCCCATATTCCAAGCTTTGAGGTCAAAGTACAGTGGAAACCTAAAGTCCTATTAAAGGTATGAAAAAAAATGGAAAAATGGAAATTGAAAAAATCATTTATGTTTGTAATTTAAAATTGAATATTTACCCAAAAAATTTCCACTCTAACCCCATATTCAAAGCTTTGAGGTCAAAGTACAGTGGAAACCTAAAGTCCTATTAAAGGTATGAAAAAAAATGGAAAAATGGAAATTTAAAAAATCATTTATGTTTGTAATTTAAAAATAAATATTTACCCAAAATATTTCCACTCAAACCCCATATTCAAAGCTTTGAGGTCAAAGTACAGTGGAAACCTAAAGTCCTATTAAAGGTATGAAAAAAAATGGAAAAATGGAAATTGAAAAAATCATTTATGTTTCTAATTTAAAAATGAATATTACCCCAAAAAATTTCCACTCTAACCCCATATTCCAAGCTTTGAGGTCAAAGTACAGTGGAAACCTAAAGTCCTATTAAAGGTATGAAAAAAAATGGAAAAATGGAAATTGAAAAAATCATTTATGTTTGTAATTTAAAAATGAATATTACCCCAAAAAATTTCCACTCTAACCCCATATTCCAAGCTTTGAGGTCAAAGTACAGTGGAAACCTAAAGTCCTATTAAAGGTATGAAAAAAAATGGAAAAATGGAAATTGAAAAAATCATTTATGTTTCTAATTTAAAAATGAATATTACACCAAAAAATTTCCACTCTAACCCCATATTCCAAGCTTTGAGGTCAAAGTACAGTGGAAACCTAAAGTCCTATTAAAGGTATGAAAAAAAATGGAAAAATGGAAATTGAAAAAATCATTTATGTTTCTAATTTAAAAATGAATATTACACCAAAAAATTTCCACTCTAAACCCATATTCCAAACTTTGAGGTCAAAGTACAGTGGAAACCTAAAGTCCTATTAAAGGTATGAAAAAAAATGGAAAAATGGAAATTGAAAAAATCATTTATGTTTCTAATTTAAAAATGAATATTACCCCAAAAAATTTCCACTCTAACCCCATATTCCATGCTTTGAGGTCAAAGTACAGTGGAAACCTAAAGTCCTATTAAAGGTATGAAAAAAAATGGAAAAATGGAAATTGAAAAAAACATTTATGTTTGTAATTTAAAAATGAATATTTACCCAAAAAATTTCCACTCTAACCCCATATTCCAAGCTTTGAGGTCAAAGTACAGTGGAAACCTAAAGTCCTATTAAAGGTATGAAAAAAAATGGAAAAATGGAAATTTAAAAAATCATTTATGTTTGTAATTTAAAAATAAATATTTACCCAAAATATTTCCACTCAAACCCCATATTCAAAGCTTTGAGGTCAAAGTACAGTGGAAACCTAAAGTCCTATTAAAGGTATGAAAAAAAATGGAAAAATGGAAATTGAAAAAAACATTTATGTTTGTAATTTAAAAATGAATATTTACCCAAAAAATTTCCACTCTAACCCCATATTCCAAG
The DNA here is from genome assembly GCA_947562095.1 of Branchellion lobata. Classification (NCBI taxonomy): domain Eukaryota; kingdom Metazoa; phylum Annelida; class Clitellata; order Hirudinida; family Piscicolidae; genus Branchellion; species Branchellion lobata. The sequence continues at coordinate 213,757 of OX387252.1, read as the reverse complement.
CTTTGAGGTCAAAGTACAGTGGAAACATAAAGTCCTATTAAAGGTATGAAAAAAAATGGAAAAATGGAAATTGAAAAAATCATTTATGTTTCTAATTTAAAAATGAATATTACACCAAAAAATTTCCACTCTAACCCCATATTCCAAGCTTTGAGGTCAAAGTACAGTGGAAACCTAAAGTCCTATTAAAGGTATGAAAAAAAATGGAAAAATGGAAATTGAAAAAATCATTTATGTTTGTAATTTAAAAATGAATATTATCCCAAAAAATTTCCACTCTAACCCCATATTCCAAGCTTTGAGGTCAAAGTACAGTGGAAACCTAAAGTCCTATTAAAGGTATGAAAAAAAATGGAAAAATGGAAATTGAAAAAATCATTTATGTTTGTAATTTAAAATTGAATATTTACCCAAAAAATTTCCACTCTAACCCCATATTCAAAGCTTTGAGGTCAAAGTACAGTGGAAACCTAAAGTCCTATTAAAGGTATGAAAAAAAATGGAAAAATGGAAATTTAAAAAATCATTTATGTTTGTAATTTAAAAATAAATATTTACCCAAAATATTTCCACTCAAACCCCATATTCAAAGCTTTGAGGTCAAAGTACAGTGGAAACCTAAAGTCCTATTAAAGGTATGAAAAAAAATGGAAAAATGGAAATTGAAAAAATCATTTATGTTTCTAATTTAAAAATGAATATTACCCCAAAAAATTTCCACTCTAACCCCATATTCCAAGCTTTGAGGTCAAAGTACAGTGGAAACCTAAAGTCCTATTAAAGGTATGAAAAAAAATGGAAAAATGGAAATTGAAAAAATCATTTATGTTTGTAATTTAAAAATGAATATTACCCCAAAAAATTTCCACTCTAACCCCATATTCCAAGCTTTGAGGTCAAAGTACAGTGGAAACCTAAAGTCCTATTAAAGGTATGAAAAAAAATGGAAAAATGGAAATTGAAAAAATCATTTATGTTTCTAATTTAAAAATGAATATTACACCAAAAAATTTCCACTCTAACCCCATATTCCAAGCTTTGAGGTCAAAGTACAGTGGAAACCTAAAGTCCTATTAAAGGTATGAAAAAAAATGGAAAAATGGAAATTGAAAAAATCATTTATGTTTCTAATTTAAAAATGAATATTACACCAAAAAATTTCCACTCTAAACCCATATTCCAAGCTTTGAGGTCAAAGTACAGTGGAAACCTAAAGTCCTATTAAAGGTATGAAAAAAAATGGAAAAATGGAAATTGAAAAAATCATTTATGTTTCTAATTTAAAAATGAATATTACCCCAAAAAATTTCCACTCTAACCCCATATTCCATGCTTTGAGGTCAAAGTACAGTGGAAACCTAAAGTCCTATTAAAGGTATGAAAAAAAATGGAAAAATGGAAATTGAAAAAAACATTTATGTTTGTAATTTAAAAATGAATATTTACCCAAAAAATTTCCACTCTAACCCCATATTCCAAGCTTTGAGGTCAAAGTACAGTGGAAACCTAAAGTCCTATTAAAGGTATGAAAAAAAATGGAAAAATGGAAATTTAAAAAATCATTTATGTTTGTAATTTAAAAATAAATATTTACCCAAAATATTTCCACTCAAACCCCATATTCAAAGCTTTGAGGTCAAAGTACAGTGGAAACCTAAAGTCCTATTAAAGGTATGAAAAAAAATGGAAAAATGGAAATTGAAAAAAACATTTATGTTTGTAATTTAAAAATGAATATTTACCCAAAAAATTTCCACTCTAACCCCATATTCCAAGCTTTGAGGTCAAAGTACAGTGGAAACATAAAGTCCTATTAAAGGTATGAAAAAAAATGGAAAAATGGAAATTGAAAAAATCATTTATGTTTCTAATTTAAAAATGAATATTACACCAAAAAATTTCCACTCTAACCCCATATTCCAAGCTTTGAGGTCAAAGTACAGTGGATACCTAAAGTCCTATTAAAGGTATGAAAAAAAATGGAAAAATGGAAATTGAAAAAATCATTTATGTTTGTAATTTAAAAATGAATATTATCCCAAAAAATTTCCACTCTAACCCCATATTCCAAGCTTTGAGGTCAAAGTACAGTGGAAACCTAAAGTCCTATTAAAGGTATGAAAAAAAATGGAAAAATGGAAATTGAAAAAATCATTTATGTTTGTAATTTAAAATTGAATATTTACCCAAAAAATTTCCACTCTAACCCCATATTCAAAGCTTTGAGGTCAAAGTACAGTGGAAACCTAAAGTCCTATTAAAGGTATGAAAAAAAATGGAAAAATGGAAATTTAAAAAATCATTTATGTTTGTAATTTAAAAATAAATATTTACCCAAAATATTTCCACTCAAACCCCATATTCAAAGCTTTGAGGTCAAAGTACAGTGGAAACCTAAAGTCCTATTAAAGGTATGAAAAAAAATGGAAAAATGGAAATTGAAAAAATCATTTATGTTTCTAATTTAAAAATGAATATTACCCCAAAAAATTTCCACTCTAACCCCATATTCCAAGCTTTGAGGTCAAAGTACAGTGGAAACCTAAAGTCCTATTAAAGGTATGAAAAAAAATGGAAAAATGGAAATTGAAAAAATCATTTATGTTTGTAATTTAAAAATGAATATTACCCCAAAAAATTTCCACTCTAACCCCATATTCCAAGCTTTGAGGTCAAAGTACAGTGGAAACCTAAAGTCCTATTAAAGGTATGAAAAAAAATGGAAAAATGGAAATTGAAAAAATCATTTATGTTTCTAATTTAAAAATGAATATTACACCAAAAAATTTCCACTCTAACCCCATATTCCAAGCTTTGAGTTCAAAGTACAGTGGAAACCTAAAGTCCTATTAAAGGTATGAAAAAAAATGGAAAAATGGAAATTGAAAAAATCATTTATGTTTCTAATTTAAAAATGAATATTACACCAAAAAATTTCCACTCTAAACCCATATTCCAAGCTTTGAGGTCAAAGTACAGTGGAAACCTAAAGTCCTATTAAAGGTATGAAAAAAAATGGAAAAATGGAAATTGAAAAAATCATTTATGTTTCTAATTTAAAAATGAATATTACCCCAAAAAATTTCCACTCTAACCCCATATTCCATGCTTTGAGGTCAAAGTACAGTGGAAACCTAAAGTCCTATTAAAGGTATGAAAAAAAATGGAAAAATGGAAATTGAAAAAAACATTTATGTTTGTAATTTAAAAATGAATATTTACCCAAAAAATTTCCACTCTAACCCCATATTCCAAGCTTTGAGGTCAAAGTACAGTGGAAACCTAAAGTCCTATTAAAGGTATGAAAAAAAATGGAAAAATGGAAATTTAAAAAATCATTTATGTTTGTAATTTAAAAATAAATATTTACCCAAAATATTTCCACTCAAACCCCATATTCAAAGCTTTGAGGTCAAAGTACAGTGGAAACCTAAAGTCCTATTAAAGGTATGAAAAAAAATGGAAAAATGGAAATTGAAAAAATCATTTATGTTTGTAATTTCAAAATGAATATTACCCCGAAAAATTTCCACTCTAACCCCATATTCCAAGCTTTGAGGTCAAAGTACAGTGGAAACCTAAAGTCCTATTAAAGGTATGAAAAAAAATGGAAAAATGGAAATTGAAAAAATCATTTATGTTTCTAATTTAAAAATGAATATTACCCCAAAAAATTTCCACTCTAACCCCATATTCCAAGCTTTGAGGTCAAAGTACAGTGGAAACCTAAAGTCCTATTAAAGGTATGAAAAAAAATGGAAAAATGGAAATTGAAAAAATCATTTATGTTTCTAATTTAAAAATGAATATTACCCCGAAAAATTTCCACTCTAACCCCATATTCCAAGCTTTGAGGTCAAAGTACAGTGGAAACCTAAAGTCCTATTAAAGGTATGAAAAAAAATGGAAAAATGGAAATTGAAAAAATCATTTATGTTTGTAATTTCAAAATGAATATTACCCCGAAAAATTTCCACTCTAACCCCATATTCCAAGCTTTGAGGTCAAAGTACAGTGGAAACCTAAAGTCCTATTAAAGGTATGAAAAAAAATGGAAAAATGGAAATTGAAAAAATCATTTTTGTTTCTAATTTAAAATTGAATATTTACCCAAAAAATTTCCACTCTAACCCCATATTCAAAGCTTTGAGGTCAAAGTACAGTGGAAACCTAAAGTCCTATTAAAGGTATGAAAAAAAATGGAAAAATGGAAATTTAAAAAATCATTTATGTTTGTAATTTAAAAATAAATATTTACCCAAAATATTTCCACTCAAACCCCATATTCAAAGCTTTGAGGTCAAAGTACAGTGGAAACCTAAAGTCCTATTAAAGGTATGAAAAAAAATGGAAAAATGGAAATTGAAAAAATCATTTATGTTTCTAATTTAAAAATGAATATTACCCCAAAAAATTTCCACTCTAACCCCATATTCCAAGCTTTGAGGTCAAAGTACAGTGGAAACCTAAAGTCCTATTAAAGGTATGAAAAAAAATGGAAAAATGGAAATTGAAAAAATCATTTATGTTTGTAATTTAAAAATGAATATTACCCCAAAAAATTTCCACTCTAACCCCATATTCCAAGCTTTGAGGTCAAAGTACAGTGGAAACCTAAAGTCCTATTAAAGGTATGAAAAAAAATGGAAAAATGGAAATTGAAAAAATCATTTATGTTTCTAATTTAAAAATGAATATTACACCAAAAAATTTCCACTCTAACCCCATATTCCAAGCTTTGAGGTCAAAGTACAGTGGAAACCTAAAGTCCTATTAAAGGTATGAAAAAAAATGGAAAAATGGAAATTGAAAAAATCATTTATGTTTGTAATTTAAAAATGAATATTATCCCAAAAAATTTCCACTCTAAACCCATATTCCAAGCTTTGAGGTCAAAGTACAGTGGAAACCTAAAGTCCTATTAAAGGTATGAAAAAAAATGGAAAAATGGAAATTGAAAAAATCATTTATGTTTGTAATTTAAAAATGAATATTACCCCAAAAAATTTCCACTCTAACCCCATATTCCAAGCTTTGAGGTCAAAGTACAGTGGAAACCTAAAGTCCTATTAAAGGTATGAAAAAAAATGGAAAAATGGAAATTGAAAAAATCATTTATGTTTGTATTTTAAAAATGAATATTATCCCAAAAAATTTCCACTCTAACCCCATATTCCAAGCTTTGAGGTCAAAGTACAGTGGAAACCTAAAGTCCTATTGAAGGTATGAAAAAAAATGGAAAAATGGAAATTGAAAAAATCATTTATGTTTGTAATTTAAAATTGAATATTTACCCAAAAAATTTCCACTCTAACCCCATATTCAAAGCTTTGAGGTCAAAGTACAGTGGAAACCTAAAGTCCTATTAAAGGTATGAAAAAAAATGGAAAAATGGAAATTGAAAAAATCATTTTTGTTTCTAATTTAAAAATGAATATTACCCTGAAAAATTTCCACTCTAACCCCATATTCCAAGCTTTGAGGTCAAAGTACATTGGAAACCTAATGTCCTATTAAAGGTATGAAAAAAAAAGGAAAAATGGAAATTGAAAAAAACATTTATGTTTGTAATTTAAAAATGAATATTTACCCAAAAAATTTCCACTCTAACCCCATATTCAAAGCTTTGAGGTCAAAGTACAGTGGAAACCTAAAGTCCTATTAAAGGTATGAAAAAAAATGGAATAATGGAAATTGAAAAAATCATTTATGTTTCTAATTTAAAAATGAATATTACCCCAAAAAATTTCCACTCTAACCCCATATTCCATGCTTTGAGGTCAAAGTACAGTGGAAACCTAAAGTCCTATTAAAGGTATGAAAAAAAATGGGAAAATGGAAATTGAAAAAATCATTTATGTTTCTAATTTAAAAATGAATATTACCCCGAAAAATTTCCACTCTAACCCCATATTCCAAGCTTTGAGGTCAAAGTACAGTGGAAACCTAAAGTCCTATTAAAGGTATGAAAAAAAATGGAAAAATGGAAATTTAAAAAATCATTTATGTTTGTAATTTAAAAATAAATATTTACCCAAAATATTTCCACTCAAACCCCATATTCAAAGCTTTGAGGTCAAAGTACAGTGGAAACCTAAAGTCCTATTAAAGGTATGAAAAAAAATGGAAAAATGGAAATTGAAAAAATCATTTATGTTTGTAATTTCAAAATGAATATTACCCCGAAAAATTTCCACTCTAACCCCATATTCCAAGCTTTGAGGTCAAAGTACAGTGGAAACCTAAAGTCCTATTAAAGGTATGAAAAAAAATGGAAAAATGGAAATTGAAAAAATCATTTATGTTTCTAATTTAAAAATGAATATTACCCCAAAAAATTTCCACTCTAACCCCATATTCCAAGCTTTGAGGTCAAAGTACAGTGGAAACCTAAAGTCCTATTAAAGGTATGAAAAAAAATGGAAAAATGGAAATTGAAAAAATCATTTATGTTTCTAATTTAAAAATGAATATTACCCCGAAAAATTTCCACTCTAACCCCATATTCCAAGCTTTGAGGTCAAAGTACAGTGGAAACCTAAAGTCCTATTAAAGGTATGAAAAAAAATGGAAAAATGGAAATTGAAAAAATCATTTATGTTTGTAATTTCAAAATGAATATTACCCCGAAAAATTTCCACTCTAACCCCATATTCCAAGCTTTGAGGTCAAAGTACAGTGGAAACCTAAAGTCCTATTAAAGGTATGAAAAAAAATGGAAAAATAGAAATTGAAAAAATCATTTATGTTTCTAATTTAAAAATGAATATTACCCCAAAAAATTTCCACTCTAACCCCATATTCCAAGCTTTGAGGTCAAAGTACAGTGGAAACCTAAAGTCCTATTAAAGGTATGAAAAAAAATGGAAAAATGGAAATTGAAAAAATCATTTATGTTTCTAATTTAAAAATGAATATTACCCCGAAAAATTTCCACTCTAACCCCATATTCCAAGCTTTGAGGTCAAAGTACAGTGGAAACCTAAAGTCCTATTAAAGGTATGAAAAAAAAAGGAAAAATGGAAATTGAAAAAATCATTTATGTTTGTAATTTAAAAATGAATATTACCCCAAAAAATTTCCACTCTAACCCCATATTCCAAGCTTTGAGGTCAAAGTACAGTGGAAACCTAAAGTCCTATTAAAGGTATGAAAAAAAATGGAAAAATGGAAATTGAAAAAATCATTTATGTTTCTAATTTAAAAATGAATATTACACCAAAAAATTTCCACTCTAACCCCATATTCCAAGCTTTGAGGTCAAAGTACAGTGGAAACCTAAAGTCCTATTAAAGGTATGAAAAAAAATGGAAAAATGGAAATTGAAAAAATCATTTATGTTTCTAATTTAAAAATGAATATTACCCCGAAAAATTTCCACTCTAACCCCATATTCCAAGCTTTGAGGTCAAAGTACAGTGGAAACCTAAAGTCCTATTAAAGGTATGAAAAAAAATGGAAAAATGGAAATTGAAAAAATCATTTATGTTTCTAATTTAAAAATGAATATTACCCCGAAAAATTTCCACTCTAACCCCATATTCCAAGCTTTGAGGTCAAAGTACAGTGGAAACCTAAAGTCCTATTAAAGGTATGAAAAAAAATGGAAAAATGGAAATTGAAAAAATCATTTATGTTTGTAATTTCAAAATGAATATTACCCCGAAAAATTTCCACTCTAACCCCATATTCCAAGCTTTGAGGTCAAAGTACAGTGGAAACCTAAAGTCCTATTAAAGGTATGAAAAAAAATGGAAAAATAGAAATTGAAAAAATCATTTATGTTTCTAATTTAAAAATGAATATTACCCCAAAATATTTCCACTCTAACCCCATATTCCAAGCTTTGAGGTCAAAGTACAGTGGAAACCTAAAGTCCTATTAAAGGTATGAAAAAAAATGGAAAAATGGAAATTGAAAAAATCATTTATGTTTCTAATTTAAAAATGAATATTACCCCGAAAAATTTCCACTCTAACCCCATATTCCAAGCTTTGAGGTCAAAGTACAGTGGAAACCTAAAGTCCTATTAAAGGTATGAAAAAAAATGGAAAAATGGAAATTGAAAAAATCATTTATGTTTGTAATTTAAAAATGAATATTACCCCAAAATATTTCCACTCTAACCCCATATTCCAAGCTTTGAGGTCAAAGTACAGTGGAAACCTAAAGTCCTATTAAAGGTATGAAAAAAAATGGAAAAATGGAAATTGAAAAAATCATTTATGTTTGTAATTTAAAAATGAATATTATCCCAAAAAATTTCCACTCTAACCCCATATTCCAAGCTTTGAGGTCAAAGTACAGTGGAAACCTAAAGTCCTATTAAAGGTATGAAAAAAAATGGAAAAATGGAAATTGAAAAAATCATTTATGTTTGTAATTTAAAATTGAATATTTACCCAAAAAATTTCCACTCTAACCCCATATTCAAAGCTTTGAGGTCAAAGTACAGTGGAAACCTAAAGTCCTATTAAAGGTATGAAAAAAAATGGAAAAATGGAAATTTAAAAAATCATTTATGTTTGTAATTTAAAAATGAATATTTACCCAAAAAATTTCCACTCTAACCCCATATTCAAAGCTTTGAGGTCAAAGTACAGTGGAAACCTAAAGTCCTATTAAAGGTATGAAAAAAAATGGAAAAATGGAAATTGAAAAAATCATTTATGTTTGTAATTTCAAAATGAATATTACCCCGAAAAATTTCCACTCTAACCCCATATTCCAAGCTTTGAGGTCAAAGTACAGTGGAAACCTAAAGTCCTATTAAAGGTATGAAAAAAAATGGAAAAATAGAAATTGAAAAAATCATTTATGTTTCTAATTTAAAAATGAATATTACCCCAAAAAATTTCCACTCTAACCCCGTATTCCAAGCTTTGAGGTCAAAGTACAGTGGAAACCTAAAGTCCTATTAAAGGTATGAAAAAAAATGGAAAAATGGAAATTGAAAAAATCATTTATGTTTCTAATTTAAAAATGAATATTACCCCGAAAAATTTCCACTCTAACCCCATATTCCAAGCTTTGAGGTCAAAGTACAGTGGAAACCTAAAGTCCTATTAAAGGTATGAAAAAAAATGGAAAAATGGAAATTGAAAAAATCATTTATGTTTGTAATTTAAAAATGAATATTACCCCAAAAAATTTCCACTCTAACCCCATATTCCAAGCTTTGAGGTCAAAGTACAGTGGAAACCTAAAGTCCTATTAAAGGTATGAAAAAAAATGGAAAAATGGAAATTGAAAAAATCATTTATGTTTCTAATTTAAAAATGAATATTACCCCAAAAAATTTCTACTCTAACCCCATATTCCAAGCTTTGAGGTCAAAGTACAGTGGAAACCTAAAGTCCTATTAAAGGTATGAAAAAAAATGGAAAAATGGAAATTGAAAAAATCATTTATGTTTGTAATTTAAAAATGAATATTATCCCAAAAAATTTCCACTCTAACCCCATATTCCAAGCTTTGAGGTCAAAGTACAGTGGAAACATAAAGTCCTATTAAAGGTATGAAAAAAAATGGGAAAATGGAAATTGAAAAAATCATTTATGTTTCTAATTCAAAAATGAATATTACCCCGAAAAATTTCCACTCTAACCCCATATTCCAAGCTTTGAGGTCAAAGTACAGTGGAAACCTAAAGTCCTAATAAAGGTATGAAAAAAAATGGAAAAATGGAAATTGAAAAAATCATTTATGTTTGTAATTTCAAAATGAATATTACCCCGAACAATTTCCACTCTAACCCCATATTCCAAGCTTTGAGGTCAAAGTACAGTGGAAACCTAAAGTCCTATTAAAGGTATGAAAAAAAATGGAAAAATGGAAATTGAAAAAATCATTTATGTTTGTAATTTCAAAATGAATATTACCCCGAAAAATTTCCACTCTAACCCCATATTCCAAGCTTTGAGGTCAAAGTACAGTGGAAACCTAAAGTCCTATTAAAGGTATGAAAAAAAATGGAAAAATAGAAATTGAAAAAATCATTTATGTTTCTAATTTAAAAATGAATATTACCCCAAAATATTTCCACTCTAACCCCATATTCCAAGCTTTGAGGTCAAAGTACAGTGGAAACCTAAAGTCCTATTAAAGGTATGAAAAAAAATGGAAAAATGGAAATTGAAAAAATCATTTATGTTTCTAATTTAAAAATGAATATTACCCCGAAAAATTTCCACTCTAACCCCATATTCCAAGCTTTGAGGTCAAAGTACAGTGGAAACCTAAAGTCCTATTAAAGGTATGAAAAAAAATGGAAAAATGGAAATTGAAAAAATCATTTATGTTTGTAATTTAAAAATGAATATTACCCCAAAATATTTCCACTCTAACCCCATATTCCAAGCTTTGAGGTCAAAGTACAGTGGAAACCTAAAGTCCTATTAAAGGTATGAAAAAAAATGGAAAAATGGAAATTGAAAAAATCATTTATGTTTGTAATTTAAAAATGAATATTATCCCAAAAAATTTCCACTCTAACCCCATATTCCAAGCTTTGAGGTCAAAGTACAGTGGAAACCTAAAGTCCTATTAAAGGTATGAAAAAAAATGGAAAAATGGAAATTGAAAAAATCATTTATGTTTGTAATTTAAAATTGAATATTTACCCAAAAAATTTCCACTCTAACCCCATATTCAAAGCTTTGAGGTCAAAGTACAGTGGAAACCTAAAGTCCTATTAAAGGTATGAAAAAAAATGGAAAAATGGAAATTTAAAAAATCATTTATGTTTGTAATTTAAAAATGAATATTTACCCAAAAAATTTCCACTCTAACCCCATATTCAAAGCTTTGAGGTCAAAGTACAGTGGAAACCTAAAGTCCTATTAAAGGTATGAAAAAAAATGGAAAAATGGAAATTGAAAAAATCATTTATGTTTGTAATTTCAAAATGAATATTACCCCGAAAAATTTCCACTCTAACCCCATATTCCAAGCTTTGAGGTCAAAGTACAGTGGAAACCTAAAGTCCTATTAAAGGTATGAAAAAAAATGGAAAAATAGAAATTGAAAAAATCATTTATGTTTCTAATTTAAAAATGAATATTACCCCAAAAAATTTCCACTCTAACCCCGTATTCCAAGCTTTGAGGTCAAAGTACAGTGGAAACCTAAAGTCCTATTAAAGGTATGAAAAAAAATGGAAAAATGGAAATTGAAAAAATCATTTATGTTTCTAATTTAAAAATGAATATTACCCCGAAAAATTTCCACTCTAACCCCATATTCCAAGCTTTGAGGTCAAAGTACAGTGGAAACCTAAAGTCCTATTAAAGGTATGAAAAAAAATGGAAAAATGGAAATTGAAAAAATCATTTATGTTTGTAATTTAAAAATGAATATTACCCCAAAAAATTTCCACTCTAACCCCATATTCCAAGCTTTGAGGTCAAAGTACAGTGGAAACCTAAAGTCCTATTAAAGGTATGAAAAAAAATGGAAAAATGGAAATTGAAAAAATCATTTATGTTTCTAATTTAAAAATGAATATTACCCCAAAAAATTTCTACTCTAACCCCATATTCCAAGCTTTGAGGTCAAAGTACAGTGGAAACCTAAAGTCCTATTAAAGGTATGAAAAAAAATGGAAAAATGGAAATTGAAAAAATCATTTATGTTTGTAATTTCAAAATGAATATTACCCCGAAAAATTTCCACTCTAACCCCATATTCCAAGCTTTGAGGTCAAAGTACAGTGGAAACCTAAAGTCCTATTAAAGGTATGAAAAAAAATGGAAAAATAGAAATTGAAAAAATCATTTATGTTTCTAATTTAAAAATGAATATTACCCCAAAATATTTCCACTCTAACCCCATATTCCAAGCTTTGAGGTCAAAGTACAGTGGAAACCTAAAGTCCTATTAAAGGTATGAAAAAAAATGGAAAAATGGAAATTGAAAAAATCATTTATGTTTCTAATTTAAAAATGAATATTACCCCGAAAAATTTCCACTCTAACCCCATATTCCAAGCTTTGAGGTCAAAGTACAGTGGAAACCTAAAGTCCTATTAAAGGTATGAAAAAAAATGGAAAAATGGAAATTGAAAAAATCATTTATGTTTGTAATTTAAAAATGAATATTACCCCAAAATATTTCCACTCTAACCCCATATTCCAAGCTTTGAGGTCAAAGTACAGTGGAAACCTAAAGTCCTATTAAAGGTATGAAAAAAAATGGAAAAATGGAAATTGAAAAAATCATTTATGTTTGTAATTTAAAAATGAATATTATCCCAAAAAATTTCCACTCTAACCCCATATTCCAAGCTTTGAGGTCAAAGTACAGTGGAAACCTAAAGTCCTATTAAAGGTATGAAAAAAAATGGAAAAATGGAAATTGAAAAAATCATTTATGTTTGTAATTTAAAATTGAATATTTACCCAAAAAATTTCCACTCTAACCCCATATTCAAAGCTTTGAGGTCAAAGTACAGTGGAAACCTAAAGTCCTATTAAAGGTATGAAAAAAAATGGAAAAATGGAAATTTAAAAAATCATTTATGTTTGTAATTTAAAAATGAATATTTACCCAAAAAATTTCCACTCTAACCCCATATTCAAAGCTTTGAGGTCAAAGTACAGTGGAAACCTAAAGTCCTATTAAAGGTATGAAAAAAAATGGAAAAATGGAAATTGAAAAAATCATTTATGTTTGTAATTTCAAAATGAATATTACCCCGAAAAATTTCCACTCTAACCCCATATTCCAAGCTTTGAGGTCAAAGTACAGTGGAAACCTAAAGTCCTATTAAAGGTATGAAAAAAAATGGAAAAATAGAAATTGAAAAAATCATTTATGTTTCTAATTTAAAAATGAATATTACCCCAAAAAATTTCCACTCTAACCCCGTATTCCAAGCTTTGAGGTCAAAGTACAGTGGAAACCTAAAGTCCTATTAAAGGTATGAAAAAAAATGGAAAAATGGAAATTGAAAAAATCATTTATGTTTCTAATTTAAAAATGAATATTACCCCGAAAAATTTCCACTCTAACCCCATATTCCAAGCTTTGAGGTCAAAGTACAGTGGAAACCTAAAGTCCTATTAAAGGTATGAAAAAAAATGGAAAAATGGAAATTGAAAAAATCATTTATGTTTGTAATTTAAAAATGAATATTACCCCAAAAAATTTCCACTCTAACCCCATATTCCAAGCTTTGAGGTCAAAGTACAGTGGAAACCTAAAGTCCTATTAAAGGTATGAAAAAAAATGGAAAAATGGAAATTGAAAAAATCATTTATGTTTCTAATTTAAAAATGAATATTACCCCAAAAAATTTCTACTCTAACCCCATATTCCAAGCTTTGAGGTCAAAGTACAGTGGAAACCTAAAGTCCTATTAAAGGTATGAAAAAAAATGGAAAAATGGAAATTGAAAAAATCATTTATGTTTGTAATTTAAAAATGAATATTATCCCAAAAAATTTCCACTCTAACCCCATATTCCAAGCTTTGAGGTCAAAGTACAGTGGAAACATAAAGTCCTATTAAAGGTATGAAAAAAAATGGGAAAATGGAAATTGAAAAAATCATTTATGTTTCTAATTCAAAAATGAATATTACCCCGAAAAATTTCCACTCTAACCCCATATTCCAAGCTTTGAGGTCAAAGTACAGTGGAAACCTAAAGTCCTAATAAAGGTATGAAAAAAAATGGAAAAATGGAAATTGAAAAAATCATTTATGTTTGTAATTTCAAAATGAATATTACCCCGAACAATTTCCACTCTAACCCCATATTCCAAGCTTTGAGGTCAAAGTACAGTGGAAACCTAAAGTCCTATTAAAGGTATGAAAAAAAATGGAAAAATGGAAATTGAAAAAATCATTTATGTTTGTAATTTAAAAATGAATATTACCCCAAAAAATTTCCACTCTAACCCCATATTCCAAGCTTTGAGGTCAAAGTACAGTGGAAACCTAAAGTCCTATTAAAGGTATGAAAAAAAATGGAAAAATGGAAATTGAAAAAATCATTTATGTTTCTAATTTAAAAATGAATATTACACCAAAAAATTTCCACTCTAACCCCATATTCCAAGCTTTGAGGTCAAAGTACAGTGGAAACCTAAAGTCCTATTAAAGGTATGAAAAAAAATGGAAAAATGGAAATTGAAAAAATCATTTATGTTTGTAATTTAAAAATGAATATTATCCCAAAAAATTTCCACTCTAACCCCATATTCCAAGCTTTGAGGTCAAAGTACAGTGGAAACCTAAAGTCCTATTAAAGGTATGAAAAAAAATGGAAAAATGGAAATTGAAAAAATCATTTATGTTTGTAATTTAAAATTGAATATTTACCCAAAAAATTTCCACTCTAACCCCATATTCAAAGCTTTGAGGTCAAAGTACAGTGGAAACCTAAAGTCCTATTAAAGGTATGAAAAAAAATGGAAAAATGGAAATTTAAAAAATCATTTATGTTTGTAATTTAAAAATGAATATTTACCCAAAAAATTTCCACTCTAACCCCATATTCAAAGCTTTGAGGTCAAAGTACAGTGGAAACCTAAAGTCCTATTAAAGGTATGAAAAAAAATGGAAAAATGGAAATTGAAAAAATCATTTATGTTTGTAATTTCAAAATGAATATTACTCCGAAAAATTTCCACTCTAACCCCATATTCCAAGCTTTGAGGTCAAAGTACAGTGGAAACCTAAAGTCCTATTAAAGGTATGAAAAAAAATGGAAAAATAGAAATTGAAAAAATCATTTATGTTTCTAATTTAAAAATGAATATTACCCCAAAAAATATCCACTCTAACCCCATATTCCAAGCTTTGAGGTCAAAGTACAGTGGAAACCTAAAGTCCTATTAAAGGTATGAAAAAAAATGGAAAAAGGGAAATTGAAAAAATCATTTATGTTTGTAATTTAAAAATGAATATTACCCCGAAAAATTTCCACTCTAACCCCATATTCCAAGCTTTGAGGTCAAAGTACAGTGGAAACCTAAAGTCCTATTAAAGGTATGAAAAAAAATGGAAAAATGGAAATTGAAAAAATCATTTATGTTTCTAATTTAAAAATGAATATTACACCAAAAAATTTCCACTCTAACCCCATATTCCAAGCTTTGAGGTCAAAGTACAGTGGAAACCTAAAGTCCTATTAAAGGTATGAAAAAAAATGGAAAAATGGAAATTGAAAAAATCATTTATGTTTGTAATTTAAAAATGAATATTACCCCAAAAAATTTCCACTCTAACCCCATATTCCAAGCTTTGAGGTCAAAGTACAGTGGAAACCTAAAGTCCTATTAAAGGTATGAAAAAAAATGGAAAAATGGAAATTGAAAAAATCATTTATGTTTCTAATTTAAAAATGAATATTACACCAAAAAATTTCCACTCTAACCCCATATTCCAAGCTTTGAGGTCAAAGTACAGTGGAAACCTAAAGTCCTATTAAAGGTATGAAAAAAAA
Source organism: Branchellion lobata (assembly GCA_947562095.1). Lineage (NCBI taxonomy): Eukaryota > Metazoa > Annelida > Clitellata > Hirudinida > Piscicolidae > Branchellion > Branchellion lobata. The sequence goes on along the minus strand of OX387252.1, from coordinate 198,309 downwards.
TGGAAAAATGGAAATTGAAAAAATCATTTATGTTTGTAATTTAAAAATGAATATTATCCCAAAAAATTTCCACTCTAACCCCATATTCCAAGCTTTGAGGTCAAAGTACAGTGGAAACCTAAAGTCCTATTAAAGGTATGAAAAAAAATGGAAAAATGGAAATTGAAAAAATCATTTATGTTTGTAATTTAAAATTGAATATTTACCCAAAAAATTTCCACTCTAACCCCATATTCAAAGCTTTGAGGTCAAAGTACAGTGGAAACCTAAAGTCCTATTAAAGGTATGAAAAAAAATGGAAAAATGGAAATTTAAAAAATCATTTATGTTTGTAATTTAAAAATGAATATTTACCCAAAAAATTTCCACTCTAACCCCATATTCAAAGCTTTGAGGTCAAAGTACAGTGGAAACCTAAAGTCCTATTAAAGGTATGAAAAAAAATGGAAAAATGGAAATTGAAAAAATCATTTATGTTTGTAATTTCAAAATGAATATTACTCCGAAAAATTTCCACTCTAACCCCATATTCCAAGCTTTGAGGTCAAAGTACAGTGGAAACCTAAAGTCCTATTAAAGGTATGAAAAAAAATGGAAAAATAGAAATTGAAAAAATCATTTATGTTTCTAATTTAAAAATGAATATTACCCCAAAAAATATCCACTCTAACCCCATATTCCAAGCTTTGAGGTCAAAGTACAGTGGAAACCTAAAGTCCTATTAAAGGTATGAAAAAAAATGGAAAAAGGGAAATTGAAAAAATCATTTATGTTTGTAATTTAAAAATGAATATTACCCCAAAAAATTTCCACTCTAACCCCATATTCCAAGCTTTGAGGTCAAAGTACAGTGGAAACCTAAAGTCCTATTAAAGGTATGAAAAAAAATGGAAAAATGGAAATTGAAAAAATCATTTATGTTTCTAATTTAAAAATGAATATTACACCAAAAAATTTCCACTCTAACCCCATATTCCAAGCTTTGAGGTCAAAGTACAGTGGAAACCTAAAGTCCTATTAAAGGTATGAAAAAAAATGGAAAAATGGAAATTGAAAAAATCATTTATGTTTGTAATTTCAAAATGAATATTACCCCGAAAAATTTCCACTCTAACCCCATATTCCAAGCTTTGAGGTCAAAGTACAGTGGAAACCTAAAGTCCTATTAAAGGTATGAAAAAAAATGGAAAAATAGAAATTGAAAAAATCATTTATGTTTCTAATTTAAAAATGAATATTACCCCAAAAAATTTCCACTCTAACCCCATATTCCAAGCTTTGAGGTCAAAGTACAGTGGAAACCTAAAGTCCTATTAAAGGTATGAAAAAAAATGGAAAAATGGAAATTGAAAAAATCATTTATGTTTCTAATTTAAAAATGAATATTACCCCAAAAAATTTCCACTCTAACCCCATATTCCAAGCTCTGAGGTCAAAGTACAGTGGAAACCTAAAGTCCTATTAAAGGTATGAAAAAAAATGGAAAAATGGAAATTTAAAAAATCATTTATGTTTGTAATTTAAAAATGAATATTTACCCAAAAAATTTCCACTCTAACCCCATATTCAAAGCTTTGAGGTCAAAGTACAGTGGAAACCTAAAGTCCTATTAAAGGTATGAAAAAAAATGGAAAAATGGAAATTGAAAAAATCATTTATGTTTGTAATTTCAAAATGAATATTACCCCGAAAAATTTCCACTCTAACCCCATATTCCAAGCTTTGAGGTCAAAGTACAGTGGAAACCTAAAGTCCTATTAAAGGTATGAAAAAAAATGGAAAAATAGAAATTGAAAAAATCATTTATGTTTCTAATTTAAAAATGAATATTACCCCAAAAAATTTCCACTCTAACCCCATATTCCAAGCTTTGAGGTCAAAGTACAGTGGAAACCTAAAGTCCTATTAAAGGTATGAAAAAAAATGGAAAAATGGAAATTGAAAAAATCATTTATGTTTCTAATTTAAAAATGAATATTAGCCCGAAAAATTTCCACTCTAACCCCATATTCCAAGCTTTGAGGTCAAAGCACAGTGGAAACCTAAAGTCCTATTAAAGGTATGAAAAAAATGGAAAAATGGAAATTGAAAAAATCATTTATGTTTGTAATTTAAAAATGAATATTACCCCAAAAAATTTCCACTCTAACCCCATATTCCAAGCTTTGAGGTCAAAGTACAGTGGAAACCTAAAGTCCTATTAAAGGTATGAAAAAAAATGGAAAAATGGAAATTGAAAAAATCATTTATGTTTCTAATTTAAAAATGAATATTACCCCAAAAAATTTCCACTCTAACCCCATATTCCAAGCTCTGAGGTCAAAGTACAGTGGAAACCTAAAGTCCTATTAAAGGTATGAAAAAAAATGGAAAAATGGAAATTGAAAAAATCATTTATGTTTGTAATTTAAAAATGAATATTATCCCAAAAGATTTCCACTCTAACCCCATATTCCAAGCTTTGAGGTCAAAGTACAGTGGAAACCTAAAGTCCTATTAAAGGTATGAAAAAAAATGGGAAAATGGAAATTGAAAAAATCATTTATGTTTCTAATTTAAAAATGAATATTACCCCGAAAAATTTCCACTCTAACCCCATATTCCAAGCTTTGAGGTCAAAGTACAGTGGAAACCTAAAGTCCTATTAAAGGTATGAAAAAAAATGGAAAAATGGAAATTGAAAAAATCATTTATGTTTGTAATTTCAAAATGAATATTACCCCGAAAAATTTCCACTCTAACCCCATATTCCAAGCTTTGAGGTCAAAGTACAGTGGAAACCTAAAGTCCTATTAAAGGTATGAAAAAAAATGGAAAAATAGAAATTGAAAAAATCATTTATGTTTCTAATTTAAAAATGAATATTACCCCAAAAAATTTCCACTCTAACCCCATATTCCAAGCTTTGAGGTCAAAGTACAGTGGAAACCTAAAGTCCTATTAAAGGTATGAAAAAAAATGGAAAAATGGAAATTGAAAAAATCATTTATGTTTCTAATTTAAAAATGAATATTACCCCGGAAAATTTCCACTCTAACCCCATATTCCAAGCTTTGAGGTCAAAGTACAGTGGAAACCTAAAGTCCTATTAAAGGTATGAAAAAAAATGGAAAAATGGAAATTGAAAAAATCATTTATGTTTGTAATTTAAAAATGAATATTACCCCAAAAAATTTCCACTCTAACCCCATATTCCAAGCTTTGAGGTCAAAGTACAGTGGAAACCTAAAGTCCTATTAAAGGTATGAAAAAAAATGGAAAAATGGAAATTGAAAAAATCATTTATGTTTCTAATTTAAAAATGAATATTACCCCGAAAAATTTCCACTCTAACCCCATATTCCAAGCTTTGAGGTCAAAGTACAGTGGAAACCTAAAGTCCTATTAAAGGTATGAAAAAAAATGGAAAAATGGAAATTGAAAAAATCATTTATGTTTGTAATTTAAAATTGAATATTTACCCAAAATATTTCCACTCTAACCCCATATTCAAAGCTTTGAGGTCAAAGTACAGTGGAAACCTAAAGTCCTATTAAAGGTATGAAAAAAAATGGAAAAATGGAAATTGAAAAAATCATTTATGTTTGTAATTTAAAAATGAATATTACCCCAAAAAATTTCCACTCTAACCCCATATTCCAAGCTTTGAGGTCAAAGTACAGTGGAAACCTAAAGTCCTATTAAAGGTATGAAAAAAAATGGAAAAATGGAAATTGAAAAAATCATTTATGTTTCTAATTTAAAAATGAATATTACCCCAAAAAATTTCCACTCTAACCCCATATTCCAAGCTTTGAGGTCAAAGTACAGTGGAAACCTAAAGTCCTATTAAAGGTATGAAAAAAAATGGAAAAATGGAAATTGAAAAAATCATTTATGTTTGTAATTTAAAAATGAATATTATCCCAAAAAATTTCCACTCTAACCCCATATTCCAAGCTTTGAGGTCAAAGTACAGTGGAAACCTAAAGTCCTATTAAAGGTATGAAAAAAAATGGAAAAATGGAAATTGAAAAAATCATTTATGTTTGTAATTTAAAAATGAATATTACCCCAAAAAATTTCCACTCTAACCCCATATTCCAAGCTTTGAGGTCAAAGTACAGTGGAAACCTAAAGTCCTATTAAAGGTATGAAAAAAAATGGGAAAATGGAAATTGAAAAAATCATTTATGTTTCTAATTTCAAAATGAATATTACCCCGAAAAATTCCCACTCTAACCCCATATTCCAAGCTTTGAGGTCAAAGTACAGTGGAAACCTAAAGTCCTATTAAAGGTATGAAAAAAAATGGAAAAATAGAAATTGAAAAAATCATTTATGTTTCTAATTTAAAAATGAATATTACCCCGAAAAATTTCCACTCTAACCCCATATTCCAAGCTTTGAGGTCAAAGTACAGTGGAAACCTAAAGTCCTATTAAAGGTATGAAAAAAAAAGGAAAAATGGAAATTGAAAAAATCATTTATGTTTGTAATTTAAAAATGAATATTACCCCAAAAAATTTCCACTCTAACCCCATATTCCAAGCTTTGAGGTCAAAGTACAGTGGAAACCTAAAGTCCTATTAAAGGTATGAAAAAAAATGGAAAAATGGAAATTGAAAAAATCATTTATGTTTCTAATTTAAAAATGAATATTACCCCGAAAAATTTCCACTCTAACCCCATATTCCAAGCTTTGAGGTCAAAGTACAGTGGAAACCTAAAGTCCTATTAAAGGTATGAAAAAAAATGGAAAAATGGAAATTGAAAAAATCATTTATGTTTGTAATTTAAAAATGAATATTACCCCAAAAAATTTCCACTCTAACCCCATATTCCAAGCTTTGAGGTCAAAGTACAGTGGAAACCTAAAGTCCTATTAAAGGTATGAAAAAAAATGGAAAAATGGAAATTGAAAAAATCATTTATGTTTCTAATTTAAAAATGAATATTACACCAAAAAATTTCCACTCTAACCCCATATTCCAAGCTTTGAGGTCAAAGTACAGTGGAAACCTAAAGTCCTATTAAAGGTATGAAAAAAAATGGAAAAATGGAAATTGAAAAAATCATTTATGTTTGTAATTTAAAAATGAATATTATCCCAAAAAATTTCCACTCTAACCCCATATTCCAAGCTTTGAGGTCAAAGTACAGTGGAAACCTAAAGTCCTATTAAAGGTATGAAAAAAAATGGAAAAATGGAAATTGAAAAAATCATTTATGTTTGTAATTTAAAATTGAATATTTACCCAAAAAATTTCCACTCTAACCCCATATTCAAAGCTTTGAGGTCAAAGTACAGTGGAAACCTAAAGTCCTATTAAAGGTATGAAAAAAAATGGAAAAATGGAAATTGAAAAAATCATTTATGTTTGTAATTTAAAAATGAATATTATCCCAAAAAATTTCCACTCTAACCCCATATTCCAAGCTTTGAGGTCAAAGTACAGTGGAAACCTAAAGTCCTATTAAAGGTATGAAAAAAAATGGAAAAATGGAAATTGAAAAAATCATTTATGTTTGTAATTTAAAATTGAATATTTACCCAAAAAATTTCCACTCTAACCCCATATTCAAAGCTTTGAGGTCAAAGTACAGTGGAAACCTAAAGTCCTATTAAAGGTATGAAAAAAAATGGAAAAATGGGAATTGAAAAAATCATTTATGTTTGTAATTTCAAAATGAATATTACCCCGAAAAATTTCCACTCTAACCCCATATTCCAAGCTTTGAGGTCAAAGTACAGTGGAAACCTAAAGTCCTATTAAAGGTATGAAAAAAAATGGAAAAATAGAAATTGAAAAAATCATTTATGTTTCTAATTTAAAAATGAATATTACCCCAAAAAATTTCCACTCTAACCCCATATTCCAAGCTTTGAGGTCAAAGTACAGTGGAAACCTAAAGTCCTATTAAAGGTATGAAAAAAAATGGAAAAATGGAAATTGAAAAAATCATTTATGTTTGTAATTTAAAATTGAATATTTACCCAAAAAATTTCCACTCTAACCCCATATTCAAAGCTTTGAGGTCAAAGTACAGTGGAAACCTAAAGTCCTATTAAAGGTATGAAAAAAAATGGAAAAATGGAAATTGAAAAAATCATTTATGTTTGTAATTTAAAAATGAATATTATCCCAAAAAATTTCCACTCTAACCCCATATTCCAAGCTTTGAGGTCAAAGTACAGTGGAAACCTAAAGTCCTATTAAAGGTATGAAAAAAAATGGAAAAATGGAAATTGAAAAAATCATTTATGTTTGTAATTTAAAATTGAATATTTACCCAAAAAATTTCCACTCTAACCCCATATTCAAAGCTTTGAGGTCAAAGTACAGTGGAAACCTAAAGTCCTATTAAAGGTATGAAAAAAAATGGAAAAATGGGAATTGAAAAAATCATTTATGTTTGTAATTTCAAAATGAATATTACCCCGAAAAATTTCCACTCTAACCCCATATTCCAAGCTTTGAGGTCAAAGTACAGTGGAAACCTAAAGTCCTATTAAAGGTATGAAAAAAAATGGAAAAATAGAAATTGAAAAAATCATTTATGTTTCTAATTTAAAAATGAATATTACCCCAAAAAATTTCCACTCTAACCCCATATTCCAAGCTTTGAGGTCAAAGTACAGTGGAAACCTAAAGTCCTATTAAAGGTATGAAAAAAAATGGAAAAATGGAAATTGAAAAAATCATTTATGTTTGTAATTTAAAATTGAATATTTACCCAAAAAATTTCCACTCTAACCCCATATTCAAAGCTTTGAGGTCAAAGTACAGTGGAAACCTAAAGTCCTATTAAAGGTATGAAAAAAAATGGAAAAATGGAAATTGAAAAAATCATTTATGTTTGTAATTTAAAAATGAATATTATCCCAAAAAATTTCCACTCTAACCCCATATTCCAAGCTTTGAGGTCAAAGTACAGTGGAAACCTAAAGTCCTATTAAAGGTATGAAAAAAAATGGAAAAATGGAAATTGAAAAAATCATTTATGTTTGTAATTTAAAATTGAATATTTACCCAAAAAATTTCCACTCTAACCCCATATTCAAAGCTTTGAGGTCAAAGTACAGTGGAAACCTAAAGTCCTATTAAAGGTATGAAAAAAAATGGAAAAATGGGAATTGAAAAAATCATTTATGTTTGTAATTTCAAAATGAATATTACCCCGAAAAATTTCCACTCTAACCCCATATTCCAAGCTTTGAGGTCAAAGTACAGTGGAAACCTAAAGTCCTATTAAAGGTATGAAAAAAAATGGAAAAATAGAAATTGAAAAAATCATTTATGTTTCTAATTTAAAAATGAATATTACCCCAAAAAATTTCCACTCTAACCCCATATTCCAAGCTTTGAGGTCAAAGTACAGTGGAAACCTAAAGTCCTATTAAAGGTATGAAAAAAAATGGAAAAATGGAAATTGAAAAAATCATTTATGTTTGTAATTTAAAAATGAATATTACCCCAAAAAATTTCCACTCTAACCCCATATTCCAAGCTTTGAGGTCAAAGTACAGTGGAAACCTAAAGTCCTATTAAAGGTATGAAAAAAAATGGAAAAATGGAAATTGAAAAAATCATTTATGTTTCTAATTTAAAAATGAATATTACCCCAAAAAATTTCCACTCTAACCCCATATTCCAAGCTTTGAGGTCAAAGTACAGTGGAAACCTAAAGTCCTATTAAAGGTATGAAAAAAAATGGAAAAATGGAAATTGAAAAAATCATTTATGTTTGTAATTTAAAAATGAATATTATCCCAAAAAATTTCCACTCTAACCCCATATTCCAAGCTTTGAGGTCAAAGTACAGTGGAAACCTAAAGTCCTATTAAAGGTATGAAAAAAAATGGGAAAATGGAAATTGAAAAAATCATTTATGTTTCTAATTTAAAAATGAATATTACCCCGAAAAATTTCCACTCTAACCCCATATTCCAAGCTTTGAGGTCAAAGTACAGTGGAAACCTAAAGTCCTATTAAAGGTATGAAAAAAAATGGAAAAATGGAAATTGAAAAAATCATTTATGTTTGTAATTTAAAAATGAATATTATCCCAAAAAATTTCCACTCTAACCCCATATTCCAAGCTTTGAGGTCAAAGTACAGTGGAAACCTAAAGTCCTATTAAAGGTATGAAAAAAAATGGGAAAATGGAAATTGAAAAAATCATTTATGTTTCTAATTTAAAAATGAATATTACCCCGAAAAATTTCCACTCTAACCCCATATTCCAAGCTTTGAGGTCAAAGTACAGTGGAAACCTAAAGTCCTATTAAAGGTATGAAAAAAAATGGAAAAATGGAAATTGAAAAAATCATTTATGTTTGTAATTTAAAAATGAATATTACCCCAAAAAATTTCCACTCTAACCCCATATTCCAAGCTTTGAGGTCAAAGTACAGTGGAAACCTAAAGTCCTATTAAAGGTATGAAAAAAAATGGAAAAATGGAAATTGAAAAAATCTTTTATGTTTCTAATTTAAAAATGAATATTAACCCAAAAAATTTCCACTCTAACCCCATATTCCAAGCTTTGAGGTCAAAGTACAGTGGAAACCTAAAGTCCTATTAAAGGTATGAATAAAAATGGAAAAATGGAAATTGAAAAAATCATTTATGTTTGTAATTTAAAAATGAATATTATCCCAAAAAATTTCCACTCTAACCCCATATTCCAAGCTTTGAGGTCAAAGTACAGTGGAAACCTAAAGTCCTATTAAAGGTATGAAAAAAAATGGAAAAATGGAAATTGAAAAAATCATTTATGTTTGTAATTTAAAATTGAATATTTACCCAAAAAATTTCCACTCTAACCCCATATTCAAAGCTTTGAGGTCAAAGTACAGTGGAAACCTAAAGTCCTATTAAAGGTATGAAAAAAAATGGAAAAATGGAAATTGAAAAAATCATTTATGTTTGTAATTTAAAAATGAATATTATCCCAAAAAATTTCCACTCTAACCCCATATTCCAAGCTTTGAGGTCAAAGTACAGTGGAAACCTAAAGTCCTATTAAAGGTATGAAAAAAAATGGAAAAATGGAAATTGAAAAAATCATTTATGTTTGTAATTTAAAATTGAATATTTACCCAAAAAATTTCCACTCTAACCCCATATTCAAAGCTTTGAGGTCAAAGTACAGTGGAAACCTAAAGTCCTATTAAAGGTATGAAAAAAAATGGAAAAATGGGAATTGAAAAAATCATTTATGTTTGTAATTTCAAAATGAATATTACCCCGAAAAATTTCCACTCTAACCCCATATTCCAAGCTTTGAGGTCAAAGTACAGTGGAAACCTAAAGTCCTATTAAAGGTATGAATAAAAATGGAAAAATGGAAATTGAAAAAATCATTTATGTTTGTAATTTAAAAATGAATATTATCCCAAAAAATTTCCACTCTAACCCCATATTCCAAGCTTTGAGGTCAAAGTACAGTGGAAACCTAAAGTCCTATTAAAGGTATGAAAAAAAATGGAAAAATGGAAATTGAAAAAATCATTTATGTTTGTAATTTAAAATTGAATATTTACCCAAAAAATTTCCACTCTAACCCCATATTCAAAGCTTTGAGGTCAAAGTACAGTGGAAACCTAAAGTCCTATTAAAGGTATGAAAAAAAATGGAAAAATGGAAATTGAAAAAATCATTTATGTTTGTAATTTAAAAATGAATATTATCCCAAAAAATTTCCACTCTAACCCCATATTCCAAGCTTTGAGGTCAAAGTACAGTGGAAACCTAAAGTCCTATTAAAGGTATGAAAAAAAATGGAAAAATGGAAATTGAAAAAATCATTTATGTTTGTAATTTAAAATTGAATATTTACCCAAAAAATTTCCACTCTAACCCCATATTCAAAGCTTTGAGGTCAAAGTACAGTGGAAACCTAAAGTCCTATTAAAGGTATGAAAAAAAATGGAAAAATGGGAATTGAAAAAATCATTTATGTTTGTAATTTCAAAATGAATATTACCCCGAAAAATTTCCACTCTAACCCCATATTCCAAGCTTTGAGGTCAAAGTACAGTGGAAACCTAAAGTCCTATTAAAGGTATGAAAAAAAATGGAAAAATAGAAATTGAAAAAATCATTTATGTTTCTAATTTAAAAATGAATATTACCCCAAAAAATTTCCACTCTAACCCCATATTCCAAGCTTTGAGGTCAAAGTACAGTGGAAACCTAAAGTCCTATTAAAGGTATGAAAAAAAATGGAAAAATGGAAATTGAAAAAATCATTTATGTTTCTAATTTAAAAATGAATATTACCCCGAAAAATTTCCACTCTAACCCCATATTCCAAGCTTTGAGGTCAAAGTACAGTGGAAACCTAAAGTCCTATTAAAGGTATGAAAAAAAATGGAAAAATGGAAATTGAAAAAATCATTTATGTTTGTAATTTAAAAATGAATATTACCCCAAAAAATTTCCACTCTAACCCCATATTCCAAGCTTTGAGGTCAAAGTACAGTGGAAACCTAAAGTCCTATTAAAGGTATGAAAAAAAATGGAAAAATGGAAATTGAAAAAATCATTTATGTTTCTAATTTAAAAATGAATATTACCCCAAAAAATTTCCACTCTAACCCCATATTCCAAGCTTTGAGGTCAAAGTACAGTGGAAACCTAAAGTCCTATTAAAGGTATGAAAAAAAATGGAAAAATGGAAATTGAAAAAATCATTTATGTTTGTAATTTAAAAATGAATATTATCCCAAAAAATTTCCACTCTAACCCCATATTCCAAGCTTTGAGGTCAAAGTACAGTGGAAACCTAAAGTCCTATTAAAGGTATGAAAAAAAATGGGAAAATGGAAATTGAAAAAATCATTTATGTTTCTAATTTAAAAATGAATATTACCCCGAAAAATTTCCACTCTAACCCCATATTCCAAGCTTTGAGGTCAAAGTACAGTGGAAACCTAAAGTCCTATTAAAGGTATGAAAAAAAATGGAAAAATGGAAATTGAAAAAATCATTTATGTTTGTAATTTAAAAATGAATATTACCCCAAAAAATTTCCACTCTAACCCCATATTCCAAGCTTTGAGGTCAAAGTACAGTGGAAACCTAAAGTCCTATTAAAGGTATGAAAAAAAATGGAAAAATGGAAATTGAAAAAATCATTTATGTTTCTAATTTAAAAATGAATATTACCCCAAAAAATTTCCACTCTAACCCCATATTCCAAGCTTTGAGGTCAAAGTACAGTGGAAACCTAAAGTCCTATTAAAGGTATGAATAAAAATGGAAAAATGGAAATTGAAAAAATCATTTATGTTTGTAATTTAAAAATGAATATTATCCCAAAAAATTTCCACTCTAACCCCATATTCCAAGCTTTGAGGTCAAAGTACAGTGGAAACCTAAAGTCCTATTAAAGGTATGAAAAAAAATGGAAAAATGGAAATTGAAAAAATCATTTATGTTTGTAATTTAAAATTGAATATTTACCCAAAAAATTTCCACTCTAACCCCATATTCAAAGCTTTGAGGTCAAAGTACAGTGGAAACCTAAAGTCCTATTAAAGGTATGAAAAAAAATGGAAAAATGGAAATTGAAAAAATCATTTATGTTTCTAATTTAAAAATGAATTTTAGCTCAAAAAATTTCCACTCTAACCCCATATTCCAAGCTTTGAGGTCAAAGTACAGTGGAAACCTAAAGTCCTATTAAAGGTATGAAAAAAAATGGAAAAATGGAAATTGAAAAAATCATTTATGTTTGTAATTTAAAAATGAATATTATCCCAAAAAATTTCCACTCTAACCCCATATTCCAAGCTTTGAGGTCAAAGTACAGTGGAAACCTAAAGTCCTATTAAAGGTATGAAAAAAAATGGGAAAATGGAAATTGAAAAAATCATTTATGTTTCTAATTTAAAAATGAATATTACCCCGAAAAATTTCCACTCTAACCCCATATTCCAAGCTTTGAGGTCAAAGTACAGTGGAAACCTAAAGTCCTATTAAAGGTATGAAAAAAAATGGAAAAATGGAAATTGAAAAAATCATTTATGTTTGTAATTTAAAAATGAATATTACCCCAAAAAATTTCCACTCTAACCCCATATTCCAAGCTTTGAGGTCAAAGTACAGTGGAAACCTAAAGTCCTATTAAAGGTATGAAAAAAAATGGGAAAATGGAAATTGAAAAAATCATTTATGTTTCTAATTTAAAAATGAATATTACCCCGAAAAATTTCCACTCTAACCCCATATTCCAAGCTTTGAGGTCAAAGTACAGTGGAAACCTAAAGTCCTATTAAAGGTATGAAAAAAAATGGAAAAATGGAAATTGAAAAAATCATTTATGTTTGTAATTTAAAAATGAATATTACCCCAAAAAATTTCCACTCTAACCCCATATTCCAAGCTTTGAGGTCAAAGTACAGTGGAAACCTAAAGTCCTATTAAAGGTATGAAAAAAAATGGAAAAATGGAAATTGAAAAAATCATTTATGTTTCTAATTTAAAAATGAATATTACCCCTAAAAATTTCCACTCTAACCCCATATTCCAAGCTTTGAGGTCAAAGTACAGTGGAAACCTAAAGTCCTATTAAAGGTATGAAAAAAAATGGAAAAATGGAAATTGAAAAAATCATTTATGTTTGTAATTTAAAAATGAATATTATCCCAAAAAATTTCCACTCTAACCCCATATTCCAAGCTTTGAGGTCAAAGTACAGTGGAAACCTAAAGTCCTATTAAAGGTATGAAAAAAAATGGAAAAATGGAAATTGAAAAAATCATTTATGTTTGTAATTTAAAATTGAATATTTACCCCAAAAATTTCCACTCTAACCCCATATTCAAAGCTTTGAGGTCAAAGTACAGTGGAAACCTAAAGTCCTATTAAAGGTATGAAAAAAAATGGAAAAATGGAAATTGAAAAAATCATTTATGTTTCTAATTTAAAAATGAATATTAGCCCAAAAAATTTCCACTCTAACCCCATATTCCAAGCTTTGAGGTCAAAGTACAGTGGAAACCTAAAGTCCTATTAAAGGTATGAAAAAAAATGGAAAAATGGAAATTGAAAAATCATTTATGTTTCTAATTTAAAAATGAATATTACCCCGAAAAATTTCCACTCTAACCCCATATTCCAAGCTTTGAGGTCAAAGTACAGTGGAAACCTAAAGTCCTATTAAAGGTATGAAAAAAAATGGAAAAATGGAAATTGAAAAAATCATTTATGTTTCTAATTTAAAAATGAATATTAGCCCAAAAAATTTCCACTCTAACCCCATATTCCAAGCTTTGAGGTCAAAGTACAGTGGAAACCTAAAGTCCTATTAAAGGTATGAAAAAAAATGGAAAAATGGAAATTGAAAAATCATTTATGTTTCTAATTTAAAAATGAATATTACCCCGAAAAATTTCCACTCTAACCCCATATTCCAAGCTTTGAGGTCAAAGTACAGTGGAAACCTAAAGTCCTATTAAAGGTATGAAAAAAAATGGGAAAATGGAAATTGAAAAAATCATTTATGTTTCTAATTTAAAAATGAATATTACCCCGAAAAATTTCCACTCTAACCCCATATTCCAAGCTTTGAGGTCAAAGTACAGTGGAAACCTAAAGTCCTATTAAAGGTATGAAAAAAAATGGAAAAATGGAAATTGAAAAATCATTTATGTTTCTAATTTAAAAATGAATATTACCCCGAAAAATTTCCACTCTAACCCCATATTCCAAGCTTTGAGGTCAAAGTACAGTGGAAACCTAAAGTCCTATTAAAGGTATGAAAAAAAATGGAAAAATGGAAATTGAAAAAATCATTTATGTTTCTAATTTAAAAATGAATATTAGCCCAAAAAATTTCCACTCTAACCCCATATTCCAAGCTTTGAGGTCAAAGTACAGTGGAAACCTAAAGTCCTATTAAAGGTATGAAAAAAAATGGAAAAATGGAAATTGAAAAATCATTTATGTTTCTAATTTAAAAATGAATATTACCCCGAAAAATTTCCACTCTAACCCCATATTCCAAGCTTTGAGGTCAAAGTACAGTGGAAACCTAAAGTCCTATTAAAGGTATGAAAAAAAATGGGAAAATGGAAATTGAAAAAATCATTTATGTTTCTAATTTAAAAATGAATATTACCCCGAAAAATTTCCACTCTAACCCCATATTCCAAGCTTTGAGGTCAAAGTACAGTGGAAACCTAAAGTCCTATTAAAGGTATGAAAAAAAATGGAAAAATGGAAATTGAAAAAATCATTTATGTTTGTAATTTAAAAATGAATATTACCCCAAAAAATTTCCACTCTAACCCCATATTCCAAGCTTTGAGGTCAAAGTACAGTGGAAACCTAAAGTCCTATTAAAGGTATGAAAAAAAATGGAAAAATGGAAATTGAAAAAATCATTTATGTTTCTAATTTAAAAATGAATATTACCCCAAAAAATTTCCACTCTAACCCCATATTCCAAGCTTTGAGGTCAAAGTACAGTGGAAACCTAAAGTCCTATTAAAGGTATGAAAAAAAATGGAAAAATGGAAATTGAAAAAATCATTTATGTTTGTAATTTAAAAATGAATATTATCCCAAAAAATTTCCACTCTAACCCCATATTCCAAGCTTTGAGGTCAAAGTACAGTGGAAACCTAAAGTCCTATTAAAGGTATGAAAAAAAATGGAAAAATGGAAATTGAAAAAATCATTTATGTTTGTAATTTAAAATTGAATATTTACCCCAAAAATTTCCACTCTAACCCCATATTCAAAGCTTTGAGGTCAAAGTACAGTGGAAACCTAAAGTCCTATTAAAGGTATGAAAAAAAATGGAAAAATGGAAATTGAAAAAATCATTTATGTTTCTAATTTAAAAATGAATATTAGCCCAAAAAATTTCCACTCTAACCCCATATTCCAAGCTTTGAGGTCAAAGTACAGTGGAAACCTAAAGTCCTATTAAAGGTATGAAAAAAAATGGAAAAATGGAAATTGAAAAATCATTTATGTTTCTAATTTAAAAATGAATATTACCCCGAAAAATTTCCACTCTAACCCCATATTCCAAGCTTTGAGGTCAAAGTACAGTGGAAACCTAAAGTCCTATTAAAGGTATGAAAAAAAATGGAAAAATGGAAATTGAAAAAATCATTTATGTTTGTAATTTAAAAATGAATATTATCCCAAAAAATTTCCACTCTAACCCCATATTCAAAGCTTTGAGGTCAAAGTACAGTGGAAACCTAAAGTCCTATTAAAGGTATGAAAAAAAATGGAAAAATGGAAATTGAAAAAATCATTTATGTTTCTAATTTAAAAATGAATATTAGCCCAAAAAATTTCCACTCTAACCCCATATTCCAAGCTTTGAGGTCAAAGTACAGTGGAAACCTAAAGTCCTATTAAAGGTATGAAAAAAAATGGAAAAATGGAAATTGAAAAATCATTTATGTTTCTAATTTAAAAATGAATATTACCCCGAAAAATTTCCACTCTAACCCCATATTCCAAGCTTTGAGGTCAAAGTACAGTGGAAACCTAAAGTCCTATTAAAGGTATGAAAAAAAATGGAAAAATGGAAATTGAAAAAATCATTTATGTTTGTAATTTAAAAATGAATATTATCCCAAAAAATTTCCACTCTAACCCCATATTCCAAGCTTTGAGGTCAAAGTACAGTGGAAACCTAAAGTCCTATTAAAGGTATGAAAAAAAATGGAAAAATGGAAATTGAAAAAATCATTTATGTTTCTAATTTAAAAATGAATATTACCCCAAAAAATTTCCACTCTAACCCCATATTCCAGGTTTGAGGTCAAAGTACAGTGGAAACCTAAAGTCCTATTAAAGGTATGAAAAAAAATGGAAAAATGGAAATTGAAAAAATCATTTATGTTTGTAATTTAAAAATGAATATTACCCCAAAAAATTTCCACTCTAACCCCATATTCCAAGCTTTGAGGTCAAAGTACAGTGGAAACCTAAAGTCCTATTAAAGGTATGAAAAAAAATGGAAAAATGGAAATTGAAAAAATCATTTATGTTTCTAATTTAAAAATGAATATTACCCCTAAAAATTTCCACTCTAACCCCATATTCCAAGCTTTGAGGTCAAAGTACAGTGGAAACCTAAAGTCCTATTAAAGGTATGAAAAAAAATGGAAAAATGGAAATTGAAAAAATCATTTATGTTTGTAATTTAAAAATGAATATTATCCCAAAAAATTTCCACTCTAACCCCATATTCCAAGCTTTGAGGTCAAAGTACAGTGGAAACCTAAAGTCCTATTAAAGGTATGAAAAAAAATGGAAAAATGGAAATTGAAAAAATCATTTATGTTTGTAATTTAAAATTGAATATTTACCCCAAAAATTTCCACTCTAACCCCATATTCAAAGCTTTGAGGTCAAAGTACAGTGGAAACCTAAAGTCCTATTAAAGGTATGAAAAAAAATGGAAAAATGGAAATTGAAAAAATCATTTATGTTTCTAATTTAAAAATGAATATTAGCCCAAAAAATTTCCACTCTAACCCCATATTCCAAGCTTTGAGGTCAAAGTACAGTGGAAACCTAAAGTCCTATTAAAGGTATGAAAAAAAATGGAAAAATGGAAATTGAAAAATCATTTATGTTTCTAATTTAAAAATGAATATTACCCCGAAAAATTTCCACTCTAACCCCATATTCCAAGCTTTGAGGTCAAAGTACAGTGGAAACCTAAAGTCCTATTAAAGGTATGAAAAAAAATGGAAAAATGGAAATTGAAAAAATCATTTATGTTTCTAATTTAAAAATGAATATTAGCCCAAAAAATTTCCACTCTAACCCCATATTCCAAGCTTTGAGGTCAAAGTACAGTGGAAACCTAAAGTCCTATTAAAGGTATGAAAAAAAATGGAAAAATGGAAATTGAAAAATCATTTATGTTTCTAATTTAAAAATGAATATTACCCCGAAAAATTTCCACTCTAACCCCATATTCCAAGCTTTGAGGTCAAAGTACAGTGGAAACCTAAAGTCCTATTAAAGGTATGAAAAAAAATGGGAAAATGGAAATTGAAAAAATCATTTATGTTTCTAATTTAAAAATGAATATTACCCCGAAAAATTTCCACTCTAACCCCATATTCCAAGCTTTGAGGTCAAAGTACAGTGGAAACCTAAAGTCCTATTAAAGGTATGAAAAAAAATGGAAAAATGGAAATTGAAAAAATCATTTATGTTTGTAATTTAAAAATGAATATTACCCCAAAAAATTTCCACTCTAACCCCATATTCCAAGCTTTGAGGTCAAAGTACAGTGGAAACCTAAAGTCCTATTAAAGGTATGAAAAAAAATGGAAAAATGGAAATTGAAAAAATCATTTATGTTTCTAATTTAAAAATGAATATTACCCCAAAAAATTTCCACTCTAACCCCATATTCCAAGCTTTGAGGTCAAAGTACAGTGGAAACCTAAAGTCCTATTAAAGGTATGAAAAAAAATGGAAAAATGGAAATTGAAAAAATCATTTATGTTTGTAATTTAAAAATGAATATTATCCCAAAAAATTTCCACTCTAACCCCATATTCCAAGCTTTGAGGTCAAAGTACAGTGGAAACCTAAAGTCCTATTAAAGGTATGAAAAAAAATGGAAAAATGGAAATTGAAAAAATCATTTATGTTTGTAATTTAAAATTGAATATTTACCCCAAAAATTTCCACTCTAACCCCATATTCAAAGCTTTGAGGTCAAAGTACAGTGGAAACCTAAAGTCCTATTAAAGGTATGAAAAAAAATGGAAAAATGGAAATTGAAAAAATCATTTATGTTTCTAATTTAAAAATGAATATTAGCCCAAAAAATTTCCACTCTAACCCCATATTCCAAGCTTTGAGGTCAAAGTACAGTGGAAACCTAAAGTCCTATTAAAGGTATGAAAAAAAATGGAAAAATGGAAATTGAAAAATCATTTATGTTTCTAATTTAAAAATGAATATTACCCCGAAAAATTTCCACTCTAACCCCATATTCCAAGCTTTGAGGTCAAAGTACAGTGGAAACCTAAAGTCCTATTAAAGGTATGAAAAAAAATGGAAAAATGGAAATTGAAAAAATCATTTATGTTTGTAATTTAAAAATGAATATTATCCCAAAAAATTTCCACTCTAACCCCATATTCCAAGCTTTGAGGTCAAAGTACAGTGGAAACCTAAAGTCCTATTAAAGGTATGAAAAAAAATGGAAAAATGGAAATTGAAAAAATCATTTATGTTTCTAATTTAAAAATGAATATTACCCCAAAAAATTTCCACTCTAACCCCATATTCCAAGCTTTGAGGTCAAAGTACAGTGGAAACCTAAAGTCCTATTAAAGGTATGAAAAAAAATGGAAAAATGGAAATTGAAAAAATCATTTATGTTTGTAATTTAAAAATGAATATTATCCCAAAAAATTTCCACTCTAACCCCATATTCCAAGCTTTGAGGTCAAAGTACAGTGGAAACCTAAAGTCCTATTAAAGGTATGAAAAAAAATGGAAAAATGGAAATTGAAAAAATCATTTATGTTTGTAATTTAAAATTGAATATTTACCCAAAAAATTTCCACTCTAACCCCATATTCAAAGCTTTGAGGTCAAAGTACAGTGGAAACCTAAAGTCCTATTAAAGGTATGAAAAAAAATGGAAAAATGAAAATTGAAAAAATCATTTTTGTTTCTAATTTAAAAATGAATATTACCCTGAAAAATTTCCACTCTAACCCCATATTCCAAGCTTTGAGGTCAAAGTACAGTGGAAACCTAAAGTCCTATTAAAGGTATGAAAAAAAATGGAAAAATGGAAATTGAAAAAATCATTTATGTTTGTAATTTAAAAATGAATATTATCCCAAAAAATTTCCACTCTAACCCCATATTCCAAGCTTTGAGGTCAAAGTACAGTGGAAACCTAAAGTCCTATTAAAGGTATGAAAAAAAATGGAAAAATGGAAATTGAAAAAATCATTTATGTTTCTAATTTAAAAATGAATATTACCCCAAAAAATTTCCACTCTAACCCCATATTCCAAGCTTTGAGGTCAAAGTACAGTGGAAACCTAAAGTCCTATTAAAGGTATGAAAAAAAATGGAAAAATGGAAATTGAAAAAATCATTTATGTTTGTAATTTAAAAATGAATATTATCCCAAAAAATTTCCACTCTAACCCCATATTCCAAGCTTTGAGGTCAAAGTACAGTGGAAACCTAAAGTCCTATTAAAGGTATGAAAAAAAAAGGAAAAATGGAAATTGAAAAAATCATTTATGTTTGTAATTTAAAATTGAATATTTACCCAAAAAATTTCCACTCTAACCCCATATTCAAAGCTTTGAGGTCAAAGTACAGTGGAAACCTAAAGTCCTATTAAAGGTATGAAAAAAAATGGAAAAATGGAAATTGAAAAAATCATTTTTGTTTCTAATTTAAAAATGAATATTACCCTGAAAAATTTCCACTCTAACCCCATATTCCAAGCTTTGAGGTCAAAGTACAGTGGAAACCTAATGTCCTATTAAAGGTATGAAAAAAAATGGAAAAATGGAAATTGAAAAAAACATTTATGTTTGTAATTTAAAAATGAATATTTACCCAAAAAATTTCCACTCTAACCCCATATTCCAAGCTTTGAGGTCAAAGTACAGTGGAAACCTAAAGTCCTATTAAAGGTATGAAAAAAAATGGAAAAATGGAAATTGAAAAAATCATTTATGTTTCTAATTTAAAAATGAATATTACCCCAAAAAATTTCCACTCTAACCCCATATTCCAAGCTTTGAGGTCAAAGTACAGTGGAAACCTAAAGTCCTATTAAAGGTATGAATAAAAATGGAAAAATGGAAATTGAAAAAATCATTTATGTTTGTAATTTAAAAATGAATATTATCCCAAAAAATTTCCACTCTAACCCCATATTCCAAGCTTTGAGGTCAAAGTACAGTGGAAACCTAAAGTCCTATTAAAGGTATGAAAAAAAAAGGAAAAATGGAAATTGAAAAAATCATTTATGTTTGTAATTTAAAATTGAATATTTACCCAAAAAATTTCCACTCTAACCCCATATTCAAAGCTTTGAGGTCAAAGTACAGTGGAAACCTAAAGTCCTATTAAAGGTATGAAAAAAAATGGAAAAATGGAAATTGAAAAAATCATTTTTGTTTCTAATTTAAAAATGAATATTACCCTGAAAAATTTCCACTCTAACCCCATATTCCAAGCTTTGAGGTCAAAGTACAGTGGAAACCTAATGTCCTATTAAAGGTATGAAAAAAAATGGAAAAATGGAAATTGAAAAAAACATTTATGTTTGTAATTTAAAAATGAATATTTACCCAAAAAATTTCCACTCTAACCCCATATTCCAAGCTTTGAGGTCAAAGTACAGTGGAAACCTAAAGTCCTATTAAAGGTATGAAAAAAAATGGAAAAATGGAAATTGAAAAAATCATTTATGTTTCTAATTTAAAAATGAATATTACCCCAAAAAATTTCCACTCTAACCCCATATTCCAAGCTTTGAGGTCAAAGTACAGTGGAAACCTAAAGTCCTATTAAAGGTATGAATAAAAATGGAAAAATGGAAATTGAAAAAATCATTTATGTTTGTAATTTAAAAATGAATATTATCCCAAAAAATTTCCACTCTAACCCCATATTCCAAGCTTTGAGGTCAAAGTACAGTGGAAACCTAAAGTCCTATTAAAGGTATGAAAAAAAATGGAAAAATGGAAATTGAAAAAATCATTTATGTTTGTAATTTAAAATTGAATATTTACCCAAAAAATTTCCACTCTAACCCCATATTCAAAGCTTTGAGGTCAAAGTACAGTGGAAACCTAAAGTCCTATTAAAGGTATGAAAAAAAATGGAAAAATGGAAATTGAAAAAATCATTTATGTTTCTAATTTAAAAATGAATTTTAGCTCAAAAAATTTCCACTCTAACCCCATATTCCAAGCTTTGAGGTCAAAGTACAGTGGAAACCTAAAGTCCTATTAAAGGTATGAAAAAAAATGGAAAAATGGAAATTGAAAAAATCATTTATGTTTGTAATTTAAAAATGAATATTATCCCAAAAAATTTCCACTCTAACCCCATATTCCAAGCTTTGAGGTCAAAGTACAGTGGAAACCTAAAGTCCTATTAAAGGTATGAAAAAAAATGGGAAAATGGAAATTGAAAAAATCATTTATGTTTCTAATTTAAAAATGAATATTACCCCGAAAAATTTCCACTCTAACCCCATATTCCAAGCTTTGAGGTCAAAGTACAGTGGAAACCTAAAGTCCTATTAAAGGTATGAAAAAAAATGGAAAAATGGAAATTGAAAAAATCATTTATGTTTGTAATTTAAAAATGAATATTACCCCAAAAAATTTCCACTCTAACCCCATATTCCAAGCTTTGAGGTCAAAGTACAGTGGAAACCTAAAGTCCTATTAAAGGTATGAAAAAAAATGGGAAAATGGAAATTGAAAAAATCATTTATGTTTCTAATTTAAAAATGAATATTACCCCGAAAAATTTCCACTCTAACCCCATATTCCAAGCTTTGAGGTCAAAGTACAGTGGAAACCTAAAGTCCTATTAAAGGTATGAAAAAAAATGGAAAAATGGAAATTGAAAAAATCATTTATGTTTGTAATTTAAAAATGAATATTACCCCAAAAAATTTCCACTCTAACCCCATATTCCAAGCTTTGAGGTCAAAGTACAGTGGAAACCTAAAGTCCTATTAAAGGTATGAAAAAAAATGGAAAAATGGAAATTGAAAAAATCATTTATGTTTCTAATTTAAAAATGAATATTACCCCAAAAAATTTCCACTCTAACCCCATATTCCAAGCTTTGAGGTCAAAGTACAGTGGAAACCTAAAGTCCTATTAAAGGTATGAAAAAAAATGGAAAAATGGAAATTGAAAAAATCATTTATGTTTGTAATTTAAAAATGAATATTATCCCAAAAAATTTCCACTCTAACCCCATATTCCAAGCTTTGAGGTCAAAGTACAGTGGAAACCTAAAGTCCTATTAAAGGTATGAAAAAAAATGGAAAAATGGAAATTGAAAAAATCATTTATGTTTGTAATTTAAAATTGAATATTTACCCCAAAAATTTCCACTCTAACCCCATATTCAAAGCTTTGAGGTCAAAGTACAGTGGAAACCTAAAGTCCTATTAAAGGTATGAAAAAAAATGGAAAAATGGAAATTGAAAAAATCATTTATGTTTCTAATTTAAAAATGAATATTAGCCCAAAAAATTTCCACTCTAACCCCATATTCCAAGCTTTGAGGTCAAAGTACAGTGGAAACCTAAAGTCCTATTAAAGGTATGAAAAAAAATGGAAAAATGGAAATTGAAAAATCATTTATGTTTCTAATTTAAAAATGAATATTACCCCGAAAAATTTCCACTCTAACCCCATATTCCAAGCTTTGAGGTCAAAGTACAGTGGAAACCTAAAGTCCTATTAAAGGTATGAAAAAAAAAGGAAAAATGGAAATTGAAAAAATCATTTATGTTTCTAATTTAAAAATGAATATTAGCCCAAAAAATTTCCACTCTAACCCCATATTCCAAGCTTTGAGGTCAAAGTACAGTGGAAACCTAAAGTCCTATTAAAGGTATGAAAAAAAATGGAAAAATGGAAATTGAAAAATCATTTATGTTTCTAATTTAAAAATGAATATTACCCCGAAAAATTTCCACTCTAACCCCATATTCCAAGCTTTGAGGTCAAAGTACAGTGGAAACCTAAAGTCCTATTAAAGGTATGAAAAAAAATGGGAAAATGGAAATTGAAAAAATCATTTATGTTTCTAATTTAAAAATGAATATTACCCCGAAAAATTTCCACTCTAACCCCATATTCCAAGCTTTGAGGTCAAAGTACAGTGGAAACCTAAAGTCCTATTAAAGGTATGAAAAAAAATGGAAAAATGGAAATTGAAAAAATCATTTATGTTTGTAATTTAAAAATGAATATTACCCCAAAAAATTTCCACTCTAACCCCATATTCCAAGCTTTGAGGTCAAAGTACAGTGGAAACCTAAAGTCCTATTAAAGGTATGAAAAAAAATGGAAAAATGGAAATTGAAAAAATCATTTATGTTTCTAATTTAAAAATGAATATTACCCCAAAAAATTTCCACTCTAACCCCATATTCCAAGCTTTGAGGTCAAAGTACAGTGGAAACCTAAAGTCCTATTAAAGGTATGAAAAAAAATGGAAAAATGGAAATTGAAAAAATCATTTATGTTTGTAATTTAAAAATGAATATTATCCCAAAAAATTTCCACTCTAACCCCATATTCCAAGCTTTGAGGTCAAAGTACAGTGGAAACCTAAAGTCCTATTAAAGGTATGAAAAAAAATGGAAAAATGGAAATTGAAAAAATCATTTATGTTTGTAATTTAAAATTGAATATTTACCCCAAAAATTTCCACTCTAACCCCATATTCAAAGCTTTGAGGTCAAAGTACAGTGGAAACCTAAAGTCCTATTAAAGGTATGAAAAAAAATGGAAAAATGGAAATTGAAAAAATCATTTATGTTTCTAATTTAAAAATGAATATTAGCCCAAAAAATTTCCACTCTAACCCCATATTCCAAGCTTTGAGGTCAAAGTACAGTGGAAACCTAAAGTCCTATTAAAGGTATGAAAAAAAATGGAAAAATGGAAATTGAAAAATCATTTATGTTTCTAATTTAAAAATGAATATTACCCCGAAAAATTTCCAC
This sequence comes from Branchellion lobata, assembly GCA_947562095.1. Classification (NCBI taxonomy): domain Eukaryota; kingdom Metazoa; phylum Annelida; class Clitellata; order Hirudinida; family Piscicolidae; genus Branchellion; species Branchellion lobata. The sequence goes on along the minus strand of OX387252.1, from coordinate 174,570 downwards.
TCTAACCCCATATTCCAAGCTTTGAGGTCAAAGTACAGTGGAAACCTAAAGTCCTATTAAAGGTATGAAAAAAAATGGAAAAATGGAAATTGAAAAAATCATTTATGTTTGTAATTTAAAAATGAATATTATCCCAAAAAATTTCCACTCTAACCCCATATTCCAAGCTTTGAGGTCAAAGTACAGTGGAAACCTAAAGTCCTATTAAAGGTATGAAAAAAAATGGAAAAATGGAAATTGAAAAAATCATTTATGTTTCTAATTTAAAAATGAATATTACCCCAAAAAATTTCCACTCTAACCCCATATTCCAAGCTTTGAGGTCAAAGTACAGTGGAAACCTAATGTCCTATTAAAGGTATGAAAAAAAATGGAAAAATGGAAATTGAAAAAAACATTTATGTTTGTAATTTAAAAATGAATATTTACCCAAAAAATTTCCACTCTAACCCCATATTCAAAGCTTTGAGGTCAAAGTACAGTGGAAACCTAAAGTCCTATTAAAGGTATGAAAAAAAATGGAAAAATGGAAATTGAAAAAATCATTTATGTTTGTAATTTAAAAATGAATATTATCCCGAAAAATTTCCACTCTAACCCCATATTCCAAGCTTTGAGGTCAAAGTACAGTGGAAACCTAAAGTCCTATTAAAGGTATAAAAAAAAATGGGAAAATGGAAATTGAAAAAATCATTTATGTTTCTAATTTAAAAATGAATATTACCCCGAAAAATTTCCACTCTAACCCCATATTCCAAGCTTTGAGGTCAAAGTACAGTGGAAACCTAAAGTCCTATTAAAGGTATGAAAAAAAATGGAAAAATGGAAATTGAAAAAATCATTTATGTTTGTAATTTGAAAATGAATATTACCCCAAAAAATTTCCACTCTAACCCCATATTCCAAGCTTTGAGGTCAAAGTACAGTGGAAACCTAAAGTCCTATTAAAGGTATGAAAAAAAATGGAAAAATGGAAATTGAAAAATCATTTATGTTTCTAATTTAAAAATGAATATTACCCCGAAAAATTTCCACTCTAACCCCATATTCCAAGCTTTGAGGTCAAAGTACAGTGGAAACCTAAAGTCCTATTAAAGGTATGAAAAAAAATGGAAAAATGGAAATTGAAAAAATCATTTATGTTTGTAATTTAAAAATGAATATTATCCCAAAAAATTTCCACTCTAACCCCATATTCCAAGCTTTGAGGTCAAAGTACAGTGGAAACCTACAGTCCTATTAAAGGTATGAAAAAAAATGGAAAAATGGAAATTGAAAAAATCATTTATGTTTCTAATTTAAAAACGAATATTACCCCAAAAAATTTCCACTCTAACCCCATATTCCAAGCTTTGAGGTCAAAGTACAGTGGAAACCTAAAGTCCTATTAAAGGTATGAAAAAAAATGGAAAAATGGAAATTGAAAAAATCATTTATGTTTCTAATTTGAAAATGAATATTACCCCGAAGAATTTCCACTCTAACCCCATATTCCAAGCTTTGAGGTCAAAGTACAGTGGAAACCTAAAGTCCTATTAAAGGTATGAAAAAAAATGGAAAAATGGAAATTGAAAAAATCATTTATGTTTGTAATTTAAAATTGAATATTTACCCAAAAAATTTCCACTCTAACCCCATATTCAAAGCTTTGAGGTCAAAGTACAGTGGAAACCTAAAGTCCTATTAAAGGTATGAAAAAAAATGGAAAAATGGAAATTGAAAAAATCATTTTTGTTTCTAATTTAAAAATGAATATTACCCTGAAAAATTTCCACTCTAACCCCATATTCCAAGCTTTGAGGTCAAAGTACAGTGGAAACCTAAAGTCCTATTAAAGGTATGAAAAAAAATGGAAAAATGGAAATTGAAAAAATCATTTATGTTTGTAATTTAAAAATGAATATTATCCCAAAAAATTTCCACTCTAACCCCATATTCCAAGCTTTGAGGTCAAAGTACAGTGGAAACCTAAAGTCCTATTAAAGGTATGAAAAAAAATGGAAAAATGGAAATTGAAAAAATCATTTATGTTTCTAATTTAAAAATGAATATTACCCCAAAATATTTCCACTCTAACCCCATATTCCAAGCTTTGAGGTCAAAGTACAGTGGAAACCTAAAGTCCTATTAAAGGTATGAAAAAAAATGGAAAAATGGAAATTGAAAAAATCATTTATGTTTGTAATTTAAAAATGAATATTATCCCAAAAAATTTCCACTCTAACCCCATATTCCAAGCTTTGAGGTCAAAGTACAGTGGAAACCTAAAGTCCTATTAAAGGTATGAAAAAAAATGGAAAAATGGAAATTGAAAAAATCATTTATGTTTGTAATTTAAAATTGAATATTTACCCAAAAAATTTCCACTCTAACCCCATATTCAAAGCTTTGAGGTCAAAGTACAGTGGAAACCTAAAGTCCTATTAAAGGTATGAAAAAAAATGGAAAAATGGAAATTGAAAAAATCATTTTTGTTTCTAATTTAAAAATGAATATTACCCTGAAAAATTTCCACTCTAACCCCATATTCCAAGCTTTGAGGTCAAAGTACAGTGGAAACCTAAAGTCCTATTAAAGGTATGAAAAAAAATGGAAAAATGGAAATTGAAAAAATCATTTATGTTTGTAATTTAAAAATGAATATTATCCCAAAAAATTTCCACTCTAACCCCATATTCCAAGCTTTGAGGTCAAAGTACAGTGGAAACCTAAAGTCCTATTAAAGGTATGAAAAAAAATGGAAAAATGGAAATTGAAAAAATCATTTATGTTTCTAATTTAAAAATGAATATTACCCCAAAAAATTTCCACTCTAACCCCATATTCCAAGCTTTGAGGTCAAAGTACAGTGGAAACCTAAAGTCCTATTAAAGGTATGAAAAAAAATGGAAAAATGGAAATTGAAAAAATCATTTATGTTTGTAATTTAAAAATGAATATTATCCCAAAAAATTTCCACTCTAACCCCATATTCCAAGCTTTGAGGTCAAAGTACAGTGGAAACCTAAAGTCCTATTAAAGGTATGAAAAAAAAAGGAAAAATGGAAATTGAAAAAATCATTTATGTTTGTAATTTAAAATTGAATATTTACCCAAAAAATTTCCACTCTAACCCCATATTCAAAGCTTTGAGGTCAAAGTACAGTGGAAACCTAAAGTCCTATTAAAGGTATGAAAAAAAATGGAAAAATGGAAATTGAAAAAATCATTTTTGTTTCTAATTTAAAAATGAATATTACCCTGAAAAATTTCCACTCTAACCCCATATTCCAAGCTTTGAGGTCAAAGTACAGTGGAAACCTAATGTCCTATTAAAGGTATGAAAAAAAATGGAAAAATGGAAATTGAAAAAAACATTTATGTTTGTAATTTAAAAATGAATATTTACCCAAAAAATTTCCACTCTAACCCCATATTCAAAGCTTTGAGGTCAAAGTACAGTGGAAACCTAAAGTCCTATTAAAGGTATGAAAAAAAATGGAAAAATGGAAATTGAAAAAATCATTTATGTTTGTAATTTAAAAATGAATATTATCCCAAAAAATTTCCACTCTAACCCCATATTCCAAGCTTTGAGGTCAAAGTACAGTGGAAACCTAAAGTCCTATTAAAGGTATAAAAAAAAATGGGAAAATGGAAATTGAAAAAATCATTTATGTTTCTAATTTAAAAATGAATATTACCCCGAAAAATTTCCACTCTAACCCCATATTCCAAGCTTTGAGGTCAAAGTACAGTGGAAACCTAAAGTCCTATTAAAGGTATGAAAAAAAATGGAAAAATGGAAATTGAAAAAATCATTTATGTTTGTAATTTGAAAATGAATATTACCCCAAAAAATTTCCACTCTAACCCCATATTCCAAGCTTTGAGGTCAAAGTACAGTGGAAACCTAAAGTCCTATTAAAGGTATGAAAAAAAATGGAAAAATGGAAATTGAAAAAATCATTTATGTTTCTAATTTAAAAATGAATATTACCCCAAAAAATTTCCACTCTAACCCCATATTCCAAGCTTTGAGGTCAAAGTACAGTGGAAACCTAAAGTCCTATTAAAGGTATGAAAAAAAATGGAAAAATGAAAATTGAAAAAATCATTTATGTTTGTAATTCAAAAATGAATATTATCCCAAAAAATTTCCACTCTAACCCCATATTCCAAGCTTTGAGGTCAAAGTACAGTGGAAACCTAAAGTCCTATTAAAGGTATGAAAAAAAATGGAAAAATGGAAATTGAAAAAATCATTTATGTTTGTAATTTAAAATTGAATATTTACCCAAAAAATTTCCACTCTAACCCCATATTCAAAGCTTTGAGGTCAAAGTACAGTGGAAACCTAAAGTCCTATTAAAGGTATGAAAAAAAATGGAAAAATGGAAATTGAAAAAATCATTTATGTTTGTAATTTAAAAATGAATATTATCCCAAAAAATTTCCACTCTAACCCCATATTCCAAGCTTTGAGGTCAAAGTACAGTGGAAACCTAAAGTCCTATTAAAGGTATAAAAAAAAATGGGAAAATGGAAATTGAAAAAATCATTTATGTTTCTAATTTAAAAATGAATATTACCCCGAAAAATTTCCACTCTAACCCCATATTCCAAGCTTTGAGGTCAAAGTACAGTGGAAACCTAAAGTCCTATTAAAGGTATGAAAAAAAATGGAAAAATGGAAATTGAAAAAATCATTTATGTTTGTAATTTGAAAATGAATATTACCCCAAAAAATTTCCACTCTAACCCCATATTCCAAGCTTTGAGGTCAAAGTACAGTGGAAACCTAAAGTCCTATTAAAGGTATGAAAAAAAATGGAAAAATGGAAATTGAAAAAATCATTTATGTTTCTAATTTAAAAATGAATATTACCCCAAAAAATTTCCACTCTAACCCCATATTCCAAGCTTTGAGGTCAAAGTACAGTGGAAACCTAAAGTCCTATTAAAGGTATGAAAAAAAATGGAAAAATGGAAATTGAAAAAATCATTTATGTTTGTAATTTAAAAATGAATATTATCCCAAAAAATTTCCACTCTAACCCCATATTCCAAGCTTTGAGGTCAAAGTACAGTGGAAACCTAAAGTCCTATTAAAGGTATGAAAAAAAATGGAAAAATGGAAATTGAAAAAATCATTTATGTTTGTAATATAAAATTGAATATTTACCCAAAAAATTTCCACTCTAACCCCATATTCAAAGCTTTGAGGTCAAAGTACAGTGGAAACCTAAAGTCCTATTAAAGGTATGAAAAAAAATGGAAAAATGGAAATTGAAAAAATCATTTATGTTTCTAATTTAAAAATGAATATTAGCCCAAAAAATTTCCACTCTAACCCCATATTCCAAGCTTTGAGGTCAAAGTACAGTGGAAACCTAAAGTCCTATTAAAGGTATGAAAAAAAAAGGAAAAATGGAAATTGAAAAAATCATTTTTGTTTCTAATTTAAAAATGAATATTACCCTGAAAAATTTCCACACTAACCCCATATTCCAAGCTTTGAGGTCAAAGTACAGTGGAAACCTAAAGTCCTATTAAAGGTATGAAAAAAAATGGAAAAATGGAAATTGAAAAAAACATTTATGTTTGTAATTTAAAAATGAATATTATCCCAAAAAATTTCCACTCTAACCCCATATTCAAAGCTTTGAGGTCAAAGTACAGTGGAAACCTAAAGTCCTATTAAAGGTATGAAAAAAAATGGAATAATGGAAATTGAAAAAATCATTTATGTTTCTAATTTAAAAATGAATATTACCCCAAAAAATTTCCACTCTAACCCCATATTCCATGCTTTGAGGTCAAAGTACAGTGGAAACCTAAAGTCCTATTAAAGGTATGAAAAAAAATGGAAAAATGGAAATTGAAAAAAACATTTATGTTTGTAATTTAAAAATGAATATTTACCCAAAAAATTTCCACTCTAACCCCATATTCCAAGCTTTGAGGTCAAAGTACAGTGGAAACCTAAAGTCCTATTAAAGGTATGAAAAAAAATGGAAAAATGGAAATTTAAAAAATGATTTATGTTTGTAATTTAAAAATGAATATTTACATAAAAAATTTCCACTCTAACCCCATATTCAAAGCTTTGAGGTCAAAGTACAGTGGAAACCTAAAGTCCTATTAAAGGTATGAAAAAAAATGGAAAAATGGAAATTGAAAAAATCATTTATGTTTCTAATTTAAAAATGAATATTACCCCAAAAAATTTCCACTCTAACCCCATATTCCAAGCTTTGAGGTCAAAGTACAGTGGAAACCTAAAGTCCTATTAAAGGTATGATAAAAAATGGAAAAATGGAAATTGAAAAAATCATTTATGTTTGTTATTTAAAAATGAATATTATCCCAAAAAATTTCCACTCTAACCCCATATTCCAAGCTTTGAGGTCAAAGTACAGTGGAAACCTAAAGTCCTATTAAAGGTATGAAAAAAAATGGAAAAATGGAAATTGAAAAAATCATTTATGTTTGTAATTTAAAATTGAATATTTACCCAAAAAATTTCCACTCTAACCCTATATTCAAAGCTTTGAGGTCAAAGTACAGTGGAAACCTAAAGTCCTATTAAAGGTATGAAAAAAAATGGAAAAATGGAAATTGAAAAAATCATTTATGTTTCTAATTTAAAAATGAATATTACCCCAAAAAATTTCCACTCTAACCCCATATTCCAAGCTTTGAGGTCAAAGTACAGTGGAAACCTAAAGTCCTATTAAAGGTATGAAAAAAAATGGAAAAATGGAAATTGAAAAAATCATTTATGTTTCTAATTTAAAAATGAATATTATCCCAAAAAATTTCCACTCTAACCCCATATTCCAAGCTTTGAGGTCAAAGTACAGTGGAAACCTAAAGTCCTATTAAAGGTATGAAAAAAAATGGAAAAATGGAAATTGAAAAAATCATTTATGTTTGTAATTTAAAATTGAATATTTACCCAAAAAATTTCCACTCTAACCCCATATTCAAAGCTTTGAGGTCAAAGTACAGTGGAAACCTAAAGTCCTATTAAAGGTATGAAAAAAAATGGAAAAATGGAAATTGAAAAAATCATTTATGTTTGTAATTTAAAAATGAATATTATCCCAAAAAATTTCCACTCTAACCCCATATTCCAAGCTTTGAGGTCAAAGTACAGTGGAAACCTAAAGTCCTATTAAAGGTATGATAAAAAATGGAAAAATGGAAATTGAAAAAATCATTTATGTTTGTAATTTAAAAATGAATATTATCCCAAAAAATTTCCACTCTAACCCCATATTCCAAGCTTTGAGGTCAAAGTACAGTGGAAACCTAAAGTCCTATTAAAGGTATGAAAAAAAATGGAAAAATGGAAATTGAAAAAATCATTTATGTTTGTAATTTAAAATTGAATATTTACCCAAAAAATTTCCACTCTAACCCCATATTCAAAGCTTTGAGGTCAAAGTACAGTGGAAACCTAAAGTCCTATTAAAGGTATGAAAAAAAATGGAAAAATGGAAATTGAAAAAATCATTTATGTTTCTAATTTAAAAATGAATATTACCCCAAAAAATTTCCACTCTAACCCCATATTCCAAGCTTTGAGGTCAAAGTACAGTGGAAACCTAAAGTCCTATTAAAGGTATGAAAAAAAATGGAAAAATGGAAATTGAAAAAATCATTTATGTTTCTAATTTAAAAATGAATATTATCCCAAAAAATTTCCACTCTAACCCCATATTCCAAGCTTTGAGGTCAAAGTACAGTGGAAACCTAAAGTCCTATTAAAGGTATGAAAAAAAATGGAAAAATGGAAATTGAAAAAATCATTTATGTTTGTAATTTAAAATTGAATATTTACCCAAAAAATTTCCACTCTAACCCCATATTCAAAGCTTTGAGGTCAAAGTACAGTGGAAACCTAAAGTCCTATTAAAGGTATGAAAAAAAATGGAAAAATGGAAATTGAAAAAATCATTTATGTTTGTAATTTAAAAATGAATATTAGCCCAAAAAATTTCCACTCTAACCCCATATTCCAAGCTTTGAGGTCAAAGTACAGTGGAAACCTAAAGTCCTATTAAAGGTATGAAAAAAAAAGGAAAAATGGAAATTGAAAAAATCATTTTTGTTTCTAATTTAAAAATGAATATTACCCTGAAAAATTTCCACACTAACCCCATATTCCAAGCTTTGAGGTCAAAGTACAGTGGAAACCTAATGTCCTATTAAAGGTATGAAAAAAAATGGAAAAATGGAAATTGAAAAAAACATTTATGTTTGTAATTTAAAAATGAATATTTACCCAAAAAATTTCCACTCTAACCCCATATTCAAAGCTTTGAGGTCAAAGTACAGTGGAAACCTAAAGTCCTATTAAAGGTATGAAAAAAAATGGAATAATGGAAATTGAAAAAATCATTTATGTTTCTAATTTAAAAATGAATATTACCCCAAAAAATTTCCACTCTAACCCCATATTCCATGCTTTGAGGTCAAAGTACAGTGGAAACCTAAAGTCCTATTAAAGGTATGAAAAAAAATGGAAAAATGGAAATTGAAAAAAACATTTATGTTTGTAATTTAAAAATGAATATTTACCCAAAAAATTTCCACTCTAACCCCATATTCCAAGCTTTGAGGTCAAAGTACAGTGGAAACCTAAAGTCCTATTAAAGGTATGAAAAAAAATGGAAAAATGGAAATTTAAAAAATCATTTATGTTTGTAATTTAAAATTGAATATTTACCCAAAAAATTTCCACTCTAACCCCATATTCAAAGCTTTGAGGTCAAAGTACAGTGGAAACCTAAAGTCCTATTAAAGGTATGAAAAAAAATGGAAAAATGGAAATTGAAAAAATCATTTATGTTTCTAATTTAAAAATGAATATTAGCCCAAAAAATTTCCACTCTAACCCCATATTCCAAGCTTTGAGGTCAAAGTACAGTGGAAACCTAAAGTCCTATTAAAGGTATGAAAAAAAAAGGAAAAATGGAAATTGAAAAAATCATTTTTGTTTCTAATTTAAAAATGAATATTACCCTGAAAAATTTCCACACTAACCCCATATTCCAAGCTTTGAGGTCAAAGTACAGTGGAAACCTAATGTCCTATTAAAGGTATGAAAAAAAATGGAAAAATGGAAATTGAAAAAAACATTTATGTTTGTAATTTAAAAATGAATATTTACCCAAAAAATTTCCACTCTAACCCCATATTCAAAGCTTTGAGGTCAAAGTACAGTGGAAACCTAAAGTCCTATTAAAGGTATGAAAAAAAATGGAATAATGGAAATTGAAAAAATCATTTATGTTTCTAATTTAAAAATGAATATTACCCCAAAAAATTTCCACTCTAACCCCATATTCCATGCTTTGAGGTCAAAGTACAGTGGAAACCTAAAGTCCTATTAAAGGTATGAAAAAAAATGGAAAAATGGAAATTGAAAAAAACATTTATGTTTGTAATTTAAAAATGAATATTTACCCAAAAAATTTCCACTCTAACCCCATATTCCAAGCTTTGAGGTCAAAGTACAGTGGAAACCTAAAGTCCTATTAAAGGTATGAAAAAAAATGGAAAAATGGAAATTTAAAAAATGATTTATGTTTGTAATTTAAAAATGAATATTTACCCAAAAAATTCCACTCTAACCCCATATTCAAAGCTTTGAGGTCAAAGTACAGTGGAAACCTAAAGTCCTATTAAAGGTATGAAAAAAAATGGAAAAATGGAAATTGAAAAAATCATTTATGTTTCTAATTTAAAAATGAATATTACCCCAAAAAATTTCCACTCTAACCCCATATTCCAAGCTTTGAGGTCAAAGTACAGTGGAAACCTAAAGTCCTATTAAAGGTATGATAAAAAATGGAAAAATGGAAATTGAAAAAATCATTTATGTTTGTAATTTAAAAATGAATATTATCCCAAAAAATTTCCACTCTAACCCCATATTCCAAGCTTTGAGGTCAAAGTACAGTGGAAACCTAAAGTCCTATTAAAGGTATGAAAAAAAATGGAAAAATGGAAATTGAAAAAATCATTTATGTTTGTAATTTAAAATTGAATATTTACCCAGAAAATTTCCACTCTAACCCCATATTCAAAGCTTTGAGGTCAAAGTACAGTGGAAACCTAAAGTCCTATTAAAGGTATGAAAAAAAATGGAAAAATGGAAATTGAAAAAATCATTTATGTTTCTAATTTAAAAATGAATATTACCCCAAAAAATTTCCACTCTAACCCCATATTCCAAGCTTTGAGGTCAAAGTACAGTGGAAACCTAAAGTCCTATTAAAGGTATGAAAAAAAATGGAAAAATGGAAATTGAAAAAATCATTTATGTTTCTAATTTGAAAATGAATATTACCCCGAAAAATTTCCACTCTAACCCCATATTCCAAGCTTTGAGGTCAAAGTACAGTGGAAACCTAAAGTCCTATTAAAGGTATGAAAAAAAATGGAAAAATGAAAATTGAAAAAATCATTTATGTTTCTAATTTAAAAATGAATATTACCCCAAAAAATTTCCACTCTAACCCCATATTCCAAGCTTTGAGGTCAAAGTACAGTGGAAACCTAAAGTCCTATTAAAGGTATGAAAAAAAATGGAAAAATGGAAATTGAAAAAATCATTTATGTTTGTAATTTAAAAATGAATATTATCCCAAAAAATTTCCACTCTAACCCCATATTCCAAGCTTTGAGGTCAAAGTACAGTGGAAACCTAAAGTCCTATTAAAGGTATGAAAAAAAATGGAAAAATGGAAATTGAAAAAATCATTTATGTTTGTAATTTAAAATTGAATATTTACCCAAAAAATTTCCACTCTAACCCCATATTCAAAGCTTTGAGGTCAAAGTACAGTGGAAACCTAAAGTCCTATTAAAGGTATAAAAAAAAATGGAAAAATGGAAATTGAAAAAATCATTTTTGTTTCTAATTGAAAAATGAATATTTACCCAAAAAATTCCCACTCTAACCCCATATTCAAAGCTTTGAGGTCAAAGTACAGTGGAAACCTAAAGTCCTATTAAAGGTATGAAAAAAAATGGAAAAATGGAAATTGAAAAAATCATTTATGTTTCTAATTTAAAAATGAATATTACCCCAAAAAATATCCACTCTAACCCCATATTCCAAGCTTTGAGGTCAAAGTACAGTGGAAACCTAAAGTCCTATTAAAGGTATGAAAAAAAATGGAAAAATGGAAATTGAAAAAATCATTTATGTTTCTAATTTAAAAATGAATATTACCCCAAAAAATTTCCACTCTAACCCCATATTCCAAGCTTTGAGGTCAAAGTACAGTGGAAACCTAAAGTCCTATTAAAGGTATGATAAAAAATGGAAAAATGGAAATTGAAAAAATCATTTATGTTTGTAATTTAAAAATGAATATTATCCCAAAAAATTTCCACTCTAACCCCATATTCCAAGCTTTGAGGTCAAAGTACAGTGGAAACCTAAAGTCCTATTAAAGGTATGAAAAAAAATGGAAAAATGGAAATTGAAAAAATCATTTATGTTTGTAATTTAAAATTGAATATTTACCCAAAAAATTTCCACTCTAACCCCATATTCAAAGCTTTGAGGTCAAAGTACAGTGGAAACCTAAAGTCCTATTAAAGGTATGAAAAAAAATGGAAAAATGGAAATTGAAAAAATCATTTATGTTTCTAATTTAAAAATGAATATTACCCCAAAAAATTTCCACTCTAACCCCATATTCCAAGCTTTGAGGTCAAATTACAGTGGAAACCTAAAGTCCTATTAAAGGTATGAAAAAAAATGGAAAAATGGAAATTGAAAAAATCATTTATGTTTCTAATTTAAAAATGAATATTATCCCAAAAAATTTCCACTCTAACCCCATATTCCAAGCTTTGAGGTCAAAGTACAGTGGAAACCTAAAGTCCTATTAAAGGTATGAAAAAAAATGGAAAAATGGAAATTGAAAAAATCATTTATGTTTGTAATTTAAAATTGAATATTTACCCAAAAAATTTCCACTCTAACCCCATATTCAAAGCTTTGAGGTCAAAGTACAGTGGAAACCTAAAGTCCTATTAAAGGTATGAAAAAAAATGGAAAAATGGAAATTGAAAAAATCATTTATGTTTCTAATTTAAAAATGAATATTACCCCAAAAAATATCCACTCTAACCCCATATTCCAAGCTTTGAGGTCAAAGTACAGTGGAAACCTAAAGTCCTATTAAAGGTATGAAAAAAAATGGAAAAATGGAAATTGAAAAAATCATTTATGTTTCTAATTTAAAAATGAATATTACCCCAAAAAATTTCCACTCTAACCCCATATTCCAAGCTTTGAGGTCAAAGTACAGTGGAAACCTAAAGTCCTATTAAAGGTATGATAAAAAATGGAAAAATGGAAATTGAAAAAATCATTTATGTTTGTAATTTAAAAATGAATATTATCCCAAAAAATTTCCACTCTAACCCCATATTCCAAGCTTTGAGGTCAAAGTACAGTGGAAACCTAAAGTCCTATTAAAGGTATGAAAAAAAATGGAAAAATGGAAATTGAAAAAATCATTTATGTTTGTAATTTAAAATTGAATATTTACCCAAAAAATTTCCACTCTAACCCCATATTCAAAGCTTTGAGGTCAAAGTACAGTGGAAACCTAAAGTCCTATTAAAGGTATGAAAAAAAATGGAAAAATGGAAATTGAAAAAATCATTTATGTTTCTAATTTAAAAATGAATATTACCCCAAAAAATTTCCACTCTAACCCCATATTCCAAGCTTTGAGGTCAAAGTACAGTGGAAACCTAAAGTCCTATTAAAGGTATGAAAAAAAATGGAAAAATGGAAATTGAAAAAATCATTTATGTTTCTAATTTAAAAATGAATATTATCCCAAAAAATTTCCACTCTAACCCCATATTCCAAGCTTTGAGGTCAAAGTACAGTGGAAACCTAAAGTCCTATTAAAGGTATGAAAAAAAATGGAAAAATGGAAATTGAAAAAATCATTTATGTTTGTAATTTAAAATTGAATATTTACCCAAAAAATTTCCACTCTAACCCCATATTCAAAGCTTTGAGGTCAAAGTACAGTGGAAACCTAAAGTCCTATTAAAGGTATGAAAAAAAATGGAAAAATGGAAATTGAAAAAATCATTTATGTTTCTAATTTAAAAATGAATATTACCCCAAAAAATTTCCACTCTAACCCCATATTCCAAGCTTTGAGGTCAAAGTACAGTGGAAACCTAAAGTCCTATTAAAGGTATGAAAAAAAATGGAAAAATGGAAATTGAAAAAATCATTTATGTTTCTAATTTAAAAATGAATATTATCCCAAAAAATTTCCACTCTAACCCCATATTCCAAGCTTTGAGGTCAAAGTACAGTGGAAACCTAAAGTCCTATTAAAGGTATGAAAAAAAATGGAAAAATGGAAATTGAAAAAATCATTTATGTTTGTAATTTAAAATTGAATATTTACCCAAAAAATTTCCACTCTAACCCCATATTCAAAGCTTTGAGGTCAAAGTACAGTGGAAACCTAAAGTCCTATTAAAGGTATGAAAAAAAATGGAAAAATGGAAATTGAAAAAATCATTTATGTTTCTAATTTAAAAATGAATATTACCCCTAAAAATTTCCACTCTAACCCCATATTCCAAGCTTTGAGGTCAAAGTACAGTGGAAACCTAAAGTCCTATTAAAGGTATGAAAAAAAATGGAAAAATGGAAATTGAAAAAATCATTTATGTTTCTAATTTGAAAATGAATATTACCCCGAAGAATTTCCACTCTAACCCCATATTCCAAGCTTTGAGGTCAAAGTACAGTGGAAACCTAAAGTCCTATTAAAGGTATGAAAAAAAATGGAAAAATGAAAATTGAAAAAATCATTTATGTTTCTAATTTAAAAATGAATATTACCCCAAAAAATATCCACTCTAACCCCATATTCCAAGCTTTGAGGTCAAAGTACAGTGGAAACCTAAAGTCCTATTAAAGGTATGAAAAAAAATGGAAAAATGGAAATTGAAAAAATCATTTATGTTTGTAATTTAAAAATGAATATTATCCCAAAAAATTTCCACTCTAACCCCATATTCAAAGCTTTGAGGTCAAAGTACAGTGGAAACCTAAAGTCCTATTAAAGGTATGAAAAAAAATGGAAAAATGGAAATTGAAAAAATCATTTATGTTTCTAATTTAAAAATGAATATTACCCCAAAAAATATCCACTCTAACCCCATATTCCAAGCTTTGAGGTCAAAGTACAGTGGAAACCTAAAGTCCTATTAAAGGTATGAAAAAAAATGGAAAAATGGAAATTGAAAAAATCATTTATGTTTCTAATTTAAAAATGAATATTATCCCGAAAAATTTCCACTCTAACCCCATATTCCAAGCTTTGAGGTCAAAGTACAGTGGAAACCTAAAGTCCTATTAAAGGTATGAAAAAAAATGGAAAAATGGAAATTGAAAAAATCATTTATGTTTGTAATTTAAAAATGAATATTATCCCAAAAAATTTCCACTCTAACCCCATATTCCAAGCTTTGAGGTCAAAGTACAGTGGAAACCTAAAGTCCTATTAAAGGTATGAAAAAAAATGGAAAAATGGAAATTGAAAAAATCATTTATGTTTGTAATTTAAAATTGAATATTTACCCAAAAAATTTCCACTCTAACCCCATATTCAAAGCTTTGAGGTCAAAGTACAGTGGAAACCTAAAGTCCTATTAAAGGTATGAAAAAAAATGGAAAAATGGAAATTGAAAAAATCATTTTTGTTTCTAATTGAAAAATGAATATTTACCCAAAAAATTTCCACTCTAACCCCATATTCAAAGCTTTGAGGTCAAAGTACAGTGGAAACCTAAAGTCCTATTAAAGGTATGAAAAAAAATGGAAAAATGGAAATTGAAAAAATCATTTATGTTTCTAATTTAAAAATGAATATTACCCCAAAAAATATCCACTCTAACCCCATATTCCAAGCTTTGAGGTCAAAGTACAGTGGAAACCTAAAGTCCTATTAAAGGTATGAAAAAAAATGGAAAAATGGAAATTGAAAAAATCATTTATGTTTCTAATTTAAAAATGAATATTATCCCGAAAAATTTCCACTCTAACCCCATATTCCAAGCTTTGAGGTCAAAGTACAGTGGAAACCTAAAGTCCTATTAAAGGTATGAAAAAAAATGGAAAAATGGAAATTGAAAAAATCATTTATGTTTGTAATTTAAAATTGAATATTTACCCAAAAAATTTCCACTCTAACCCCATATTCAAAGCTTTGAGGTCAAAGTACAGTGGAAACCTAAAGTCCTATTAAAGGTATGAAAAAAAATGGAAAAATGGAAATTGAAAAAATCATTTATGTTTCTAATTTAAAAATGAATATTACCCCAAAAAATTTCCACTCTAACCCCATATTCCAAGCTTTGAGGTCAAAGTACAGTGGAAACCTAAAGTCCTATTAAAGGTATGAAAAAAAATGGAAAAATGGAAATTGAAAAAATCATTTATGTTTGTAATTTAAAATTGAATATTTACCCAAAAAATTTCCACTCTAACCCCATATTCAAAGCTTTGAGGTCAAAGTACAGTGGAAACCTAAAGTCCTATTAAAGGTATGAAAAAAAATGGAAAAATGGAAATTGAAAAAATCATTTTTGTTTCTAATTGAAAAATGAATATTTACCCAAAAAATTCCCACTCTAACCCCATATTCAAAGCTTTGAGGTCAAAGTACAGTGGAAACCTAAAGTCCTATTAAAGGTATGAAAAAAAATGGAAAAATGGAAATTGAAAAAATCATTTATGTTTCTAATTTAAAAATGAATATTACCCCAAAAAATATCCACTCTAACCCCATATTCCAAGCTTTGAGGTCAAAGTACAGTGGAAACCTAAAGTCCTATTAAAGGTATGAAAAAAAATGGAAAAATGGAAATTGAAAAAATCATTTATGTTTCTAATTTAAAAATGAATATTACCCCAAAAAATTTCCACTCTAACCCCATATTCCAAGCTTTGAGGTCAAAGTACAGTGGAAACCTAAAGTCCTATTAAAGGTATGATAAAAAATGGAAAAATGGAAATTGAAAAAATCATTTATGTTTGTAATTTAAAAATGAATATTATCCCAAAAAATTTCCACTCTAACCCCATATTCCAAGCTTTGAGGTCAAAGTACAGTGGAAACCTAAAGTCCTATTAAAGGTATGAAAAAAAATGGAAAAATGGAAATTGAAAAAATCATTTATGTTTGTAATTTAAAATTGAATATTTACCCAAAAAATTTCCACTCTAACCCCATATTCAAAGCTTTGAGGTCAAAGTACAGTGGAAACCTAAAGTCCTATTAAAGGTATGAAAAAAAATGGAAAAATGGAAATTGAAAAAATCATTTATGTTTCTAATTTAAAAATGAATATTACCCCAAAAAATTTCCACTCTAACCCCATATTCCAAGCTTTGAGGTCAAATTACAGTGGAAACCTAAAGTCCTATTAAAGGTATGAAAAAAAATGGAAAAATGGAAATTGAAAAAATCATTTATGTTTCTAATTTAAAAATGAATATTATCCCAAAAAATTTCCACTCTAACCCCATATTCCAAGCTTTGAGGTCAAAGTACAGTGGAAACCTAAAGTCCTATTAAAGGTATGAAAAAAAATGGAAAAATGGAAATTGAAAAAATCATTTATGTTTGTAATTTAAAATTGAATATTTACCCAAAAAATTTCCACTCTAACCCCATATTCAAAGCTTTGAGGTCAAAGTACAGTGGAAACCTAAAGTCCTATTAAAGGTATGAAAAAAAATGGAAAAATGGAAATTGAAAAAATCATTTATGTTTCTAATTTAAAAATGAATATTACCCCAAAAAATATCCACTCTAACCCCATATTCCAAGCTTTGAGGTCAAAGTACAGTGGAAACCTAAAGTCCTATTAAAGGTATGAAAAAAAATGGAAAAATGGAAATTGAAAAAATCATTTATGTTTCTAATTTAAAAATGAATATTACCCCAAAAAATTTCCACTCTAACCCCATATTCCAAGCTTTGAGGTCAAAGTACAGTGGAAACCTAAAGTCCTATTAAAGGTATGATAAAAAATGGAAAAATGGAAATTGAAAAAATCATTTATGTTTGTAATTTAAAAATGAATATTATCCCAAAAAATTTCCACTCTAACCCCATATTCCAAGCTTTGAGGTCAAAGTACAGTGGAAACCTAAAGTCCTATTAAAGGTATGAAAAAAAATGGAAAAATGGAAATTGAAAAAATCATTTATGTTTGTAATTTAAAATTGAATATTTACCCAAAAAATTTCCACTCTAACCCCATATTCAAAGCTTTGAGGTCAAAGTACAGTGGAAACCTAAAGTCCTATTAAAGGTATGAAAAAAAATGGAAAAATGGAAATTGAAAAAATCATTTATGTTTCTAATTTAAAAATGAATATTACCCCAAAAAATTTCCACTCTAACCCCATATTCCAAGCTTTGAGGTCAAAGTACAGTGGAAACCTAAAGTCCTATTAAAGGTATGAAAAAAAATGGAAAAATGGAAATTGAAAAAATCATTTATGTTTCTAATTTAAAAATGAATATTATCCCAAAAAATTTCCACTCTAACCCCATATTCCAAGCTTTGAGGTCAAAGTACAGTGGAAACCTAAAGTCCTATTAAAGGTATGAAAAAAAATGGAAAAATGGAAATTGAAAAAATCATTTATGTTTGTAATTTAAAATTGAATATTTACCCAAAAAATTTCCACTCTAACCCCATATTCAAAGCTTTGAGGTCAAAGTACAGTGGAAACCTAAAGTCCTATTAAAGGTATGAAAAAAAATGGAAAAATGGAAATTGAAAAAATCATTTATGTTTCTAATTTAAAAATGAATATTACCCCAAAAAATTTCCACTCTAACCCCATATTCCAAGCTTTGAGGTCAAAGTACAGTGGAAACCTAAAGTCCTATTAAAGGTATGAAAAAAAATGGAAAAATGGAAATTGAAAAAATCATTTATGTTTCTAATTTAAAAATGAATATTATCCCAAAAAATTTCCACTCTAACCCCATATTCCAAGCTTTGAGGTCAAAGTACAGTGGAAACCTAAAGTCCTATTAAAGGTATGAAAAAAAATGGAAAAATGGAAATTGAAAAAATCATTTATGTTTGTAATTTAAAATTGAATATTTACCCAAAAAATTTCCACTCTAACCCCATATTCAAAGCTTTGAGGTCAAAGTACAGTGGAAACCTAAAGTCCTATTAAAGGTATGAAAAAAAATGGAAAAATGGAAATTGAAAAAATCATTTATGTTTCTAATTTAAAAATGAATATTACCCCAAAAAATTTCCACTCTAACCCCATATTCCAAGCTTTGAGGTCAAAGTACAGTGGAAACCTAAAGTCCTATTAAAGGTATGAAAAAAAATGGAAAAATGGAAATTGAAAAAATCATTTATGTTTCTAATTTGAAAATGAATATTACCCCGAAGAATTTCCACTCTAACCCCATATTCCAAGCTTTGAGGTCAAAGTACAGTGGAAACCTAAAGTCCTATTAAAGGTATGAAAAAAAATGGAAAAATGAAAATTGAAAAAATCATTTATGTTTCTAATTTAAAAATGAATATTACCCCAAAAAATTTCCACTCTAACCCCATATTCCAAGCTTTGAGGTCAAAGTACAGTGGAAACCTAAAGTCCTATTAAAGGTATGAAAAAAAATGGAAAAATGGAAATTGAAAAAATCATTTATGTTTGTAATTTAAAAATGAATATTATCCCAAAAAATTTCCACTCTAACCCCATATTCAAAGCTTTGAGGTCAAAGTACAGTGGAAACCTAAAGTCCTATTAAAGGTATGAAAAAAAATGGAAAAATGGAAATTGAAAAAATCATTTATGTTTCTAATTTAAAAATGAATATTACCCCAAAAAATATCCACTCTAACCCCATATTCCAAGCTTTGAGGTCAAAGTACAGTGGAAACCTAAAGTCCTATTAAAGGTATGAAAAAAAATGGAAAAATGGAAATTGAAAAAATCATTTATGTTTCTAATTTAAAAATGAATATTATCCCGAAAAATTTCCACTCTAACCCCATATTCCAAGCTTTGAGGTCAAAGTACAGTGGAAACCTAAAGTCCTATTAAAGGTATGAAAAAAAATGGAAAAATGGAAATTGAAAAAATCATTTATGTTTGTAATTTAAAAATGAATATTATCCCAAAAAATTTCCACTCTAACCCCATATTCCAAGCTTTGAGGTCAAAGTACAGTGGAAACCTAAAGTCCTATTAAAGGTATGAAAAAAAATGGAAAAATGGAAATTGAAAAAATCATTTATGTTTGTAATTTAAAATTGAATATTTACCCAAAAAATTTCCACTCTAACCCCATATTCAAAGCTTTGAGGTCAAAGTACAGTGGAAACCTAAAGTCCTATTAAAGGTA
The DNA here is from genome assembly GCA_947562095.1 of Branchellion lobata. Classification (NCBI taxonomy): domain Eukaryota; kingdom Metazoa; phylum Annelida; class Clitellata; order Hirudinida; family Piscicolidae; genus Branchellion; species Branchellion lobata. Next base: position 155,119 of record OX387252.1, on the reverse strand, counting down.
TGAAAAAAAATGGAAAAATGGAAATTGAAAAAATCATTTTTGTTTCTAATTGAAAAATGAATATTTACCCAAAAAATTTCCACTCTAACCCCATATTCAAAGCTTTGAGGTCAAAGTACAGTGGAAACCTAAAGTCCTATTAAAGGTATGAAAAAAAATGGAAAAATGGAAATTGAAAAAATCATTTATGTTTCTAATTTAAAAATGAATATTACCCCAAAAAATATCCACTCTAACCCCATATTCCAAGCTTTGAGGTCAAAGTACAGTGGAAACCTAAAGTCCTATTAAAGGTATGAAAAAAAATGGAAAAATGGAAATTGAAAAAATCATTTATGTTTCTAATTTAAAAATGAATATTATCCCGAAAAATTTCCACTCTAACCCCATATTCCAAGCTTTGAGGTCAAAGTACAGTGGAAACCTAAAGTCCTATTAAAGGTATGAAAAAAAATGGAAAAATGGAAATTGAAAAAATCATTTATGTTTGTAATTTAAAATTGAATATTTACCCAAAAAATTTCCACTCTAACCCCATATTCAAAGCTTTGAGGTCAAAGTACAGTGGAAACCTAAAGTCCTATTAAAGGTATGAAAAAAAATGGAAAAATGGAAATTGAAAAAATCATTTATGTTTCTAATTTAAAAATGAATATTACCCCAAAAAATTTCCACTCTAACCCCATATTCCAAGCTTTGAGGTCAAAGTACAGTGGAAACCTAAAGTCCTATTAAAGGTATGAAAAAAAATGGAAAAATGGAAATTGAAAAAATCATTTATGTTTGTAATTTAAAAATGAATATTATCCCAAAAAATTTCCACTTTAACCCCATATTCCAAGCTTTGAGGTCAAAGTACAGTGGAAACCTAAAGTCCTATTAAAGGTATGAAAAAAAATGGAAAAATGGAAATTGAAAAAAACATTTATGTTTGTAATTTAAAAATGAATATTTACCCAAAAAATTTCCACTCTAACCCCATATTCAAAGCTTTGAGGTCAAAGTACAGTGGAAACCTAAAGTCCTATTAAAGGTATGAAAAAAAATGGAAAAATAGAAATTAAAAAAATCATTTATGTTTCTAATTTAAAAATGAATATTACCCCAAAAAATATCCACTCTAACCCCATATTCCAAGCTTTGAGGTCAAAGTACAGTGGAAACCTAAAGTCCTATTAAAGGTATGAAAAAAAATGGAAAAATGGAAATTGAAAAAATCATTTATGTTTGTAATTTAAAATTGAATATTTACCCAAAAAATTTCCACTCTAACCCCATATTCAAAGCTTTGAGGTCAAAGTACAGTGGAAACCTAAAGTCCTATTAAAGGTATGAAAAAAAATGGAAAAATGGAAATTGAAAAAATCATTTATGTTTCTAATTTAAAAATGAATATTACCCCAAAAAATTTCCACTCTAACCCCATATTCCAAGCTTTGAGGTCAAAGTACAGTGGAAACCTAAAGTCCTATTAAAGGTATGAAAAAAAATGGAAAAATGGAAATTGAAAAAATCATTTATGTTTGTAATTTAAAAATGAATATTATCCCAAAAAATTTCCACTCTAACCCCATATTCAAAGCTTTGAGGTCAAAGTACAGTGGAAACCTAAAGTCCTATTAAAGGTATGAAAAAAAATGGAAAAATAGAAATTAAAAAAATCATTTATGTTTCTAATTTAAAAATGAATATTACCCCAAAAAATTTCCACTCTAACCCCATATTCCAAGCTTTGAGGTCAAAGTACAGTGGAAACCTAAAGTCCTATTAAAGGTATGAAAAAAAATGGAAAAATGGAAATTGAAAAAATCATTTATGTTTGTAATTTAAAAATGAATATTATCCCAAAATATTTCCACTCTAACCCCATATTCCAAGCTTTGAGGTCAAAGTACAGTGGAAACCTAAAGTCCTATTAAAGGTATGAAAAAAAATGGAAAAATGGAAATTGAAAAAATCATTTATGTTTCTAATTTAAAAATGAATATTACCCCAAAAAATTTCCACTCTAACCCCATATTCCAAGCTTTGAGGTCAAAGTACAGTGGAAACCTAAAGTCCTATTAAAGGTATGAAAAAAAATGGAAAAATGGAAATTGAAAAAATCATTTATGTTTCTAATTTAAAAATGAATATTACCCCGAAAAATTTCCACTCTAACCCCATATTCCAAGCTTTGAGGTCAAAGTACAGTGGAAACCTAAAGTCCTATTAAAGGTATGAAAAAAAATGGAAAAATGGAAAGTGAAAAAATCATTTATGTTTCTAATTTAAAAATGAATATTACCCCAAAAAATTTCCACTCTAACCCCATATTCCAAGCTTTGAGGTCAAAGTACAGTGGAAACCTAAAGTCCTATTAAAGGTATGAAAAAAAATGGAAAAATGGAAATTGAAAAAATCATTTATGTTTGTAATTTGAAAATGAATATTATCCCAAAAAATTTCCACTCTAACCCCATATTCCAAGCTTTGAGGTCAAAGTACAGTGGAAACCTAAAGTCCTATTAAAGGTATGAAAAAAAATGGAAAAATGGAAATTGAAAAAATCATTTATGTTTGTAATTTAAAATTGAATATTTACCCAAAAAATTTCCACTCTAACCCCATATTCAAAGCTTTGAGGTCAAAGTACAGTGGAAACCTAAAGTCCTATTAAAGGTATGAAAAAAAATGGAAAAATGGAAATTGAAAAAATCATTTATGTTTCTAATTTAAAAATGAATATTACCCCAAAAAATTTCCACTCTAACCCCATATTCCAAGCTTTGAGGTCAAAGTACAGTGGAAACCTAATGTCCTATTAAATGTATGAAAAAAAAAGGAAAAATAGAAATTGAAAAAAACATTTATGTTTGTAATTTAAAAATGAATATTTACCCAAAAAATTTCCACTCTAACCCCATATTCAAAGCTTTGAGGTCAAAGTACAGTGGAAACCTAAAGTCCTATTAAAGGTATGAAAAAAATGGAATAATGGAAATTGAAAAAATCATTTATGTTTCTAATTTAAAAATGAATATTACCCCAAAAAATTTCCACTCTAACCCCATATTCCAAGCTTTGAGGTCAAAGTACAGTGGAAACCTAAAGTCCTATTAAAGGTATGAAAAAAAATGGAAAAATGGAAATTGAAAAAATCATTTATGTTTGTAATTTAAAAATGAATATTATCCCGAAAAATTTCCACTCTAACCCCATATTCCAAGCTTTGAGGTCAAAGTACAGTGGAAACCTAAAGTCCTATTAAAGGTATGAAAAAAAATGGAAAAATGGAAATTGAAAAAATCATTTATGTTTGTAATTTAAAATTGAATATTTACCCAAAAAATTTCCACTCTAACCCCATATTCAAAGCTTTGAGGTCAAAGTACAGTGGAAACCTAAAGTCCTATTAAAGGTATGAAAAAAAATGGAAAAATGGAAATTGAAAAAATCATTTATGTTTCTAATTTAAAAATGAATATTACCCCAAAAAATTTCCACTCTAACCCCATATTCCAAGCTTTGAGGTCAAAGTACAGTGGAAACCTAAAGTCCTATTAAAGGTATGAAAAAAAATGGAAAAATGGAAATTGAAAAAATCATTTATGTTTGTAATTTAAAAATGAATATTATCCCAAAAAATTTCCACTTTAACCCCATATTCCAAGCTTTGAGGTCAAAGTACAGTGGAAACCTAAAGTCCTATTAAAGGTATGAAAAAAAATGGAAAAATGGAAATTGAAAAAAACATTTATGTTTGTAATTTAAAAATGAATATTTACCCAAAAAATTTCCACTCTAATACAATACAATACAATACAAAAACGAATATTATTATAGTGGCATCAACCCCATAGAGTTTCGAGGCCACTCAAAAACGTCTATTATTAATCTATTGTGAAAAATTAAAAATTAAATAAAATAATTAAATAAAGGAAAATAAAAACAAATTATTTTTTTAAAAAGACCAGTATTATTATTATTATGATGGAGGGAATGATTTATTGAATAGGTAAGTCTTCAGAGATCTACAAAATGATTTTGTTGAACTTGAAGATTTTAAGCTGTTAGGCAGGTTGTTCCACAACTTAGGTCCGCTGACGCTGAACCTTCTTAATCCTAATGATTTTAGCTTGTGCTTGTTGGGAACAACGTCCTTTGACTTAGCCGATCTCAGTCTCTGTTTTTCCGGCAGACTAGCAACTGGAACTAGGTCACGTGTCAGATACGCAGGACCCTCGTTGGACAAGCACTTATACATCTGCAGAGCAACTTTGTACTCGATCCTTTCATCAATTTTCAGCCAGTGAAGCTCCTTGAGTACAGGGGTAATGTGATCATATTTTCTTACTCCTGTAATGAGCCTGGCTGTTGTATTAATTATGGATTGAATACTCTGCGTTGCTACCTTAGGTAAGCTGACTAAAGCCATGTTGCCATAGTCAATACGACTTAAAACTAAGGCCGATGCAAGTGTTTTCAAGGAGTCCATTGTCAAACATCCCTTGATGGATCTTATTTGACGCAGAGAGGTAAAACACATCTGTATTGTTTTTGATATCTGCGTTGACATCGTGAGGTCTCTATCCATAGAGATTCCCAAGTTCCTTACAGATTTTGATGGAAAGATGTTGCTTTCTAATACACGGACAGAATAGCTCGGAATATTTTTCAGATTCCGACGAGAAGAGAACCAGATCACCTCAGTCTTCTCACTGTTGAGCTTGAGACAATTGGCTCCCATCCAAGATGCGATTTCATCCACACACTCAGACACTCTTATCTGCAACTCTTCTGTGCCTTCATTATTGCAGTGGCCATATATTTGAGTGTCATCGGCATATTGATGAAATCCCAGCTTGTATTTCAAAACTATTCTTTCAAGGTCTCCAGTGTATAGAGAAAACAACAATGGTCCAAGAACAGATCCTTGTGGGACACCCACTGAAGAGTCAACAAAATCCGATTTTGTCCCACTGCAGCGTACATTGAAGGATCTTTCACTCAAGTAATTTTTGAACCATTCCAGTGTGAGACCATCAAAACCATATGTGCTTTCTAGCCGTTTTAACAAAATACTGTGATCAACTAAGTCAAAGGCAGCTGACAAGTCTAACAGTATAAGGAGGGAGAGCTTACCATCATCGGCTGCACCAAGAATGTCTGAATACACTTTTGTGACAGCCGTTTCAGTGGAATGATGACGACGGTAAGCTGATTGGTGGGTAGGGAGAAGATTTGAGTTATTTAAATAGCTCATGACTCTGCTGAGAACAAGCCTTTCTGAAAGCTTGGACAAAACAGGCAGATTAGAGATGGGTCTGTAGGATGAAGCAACGTTGTGATCAAGACTAGGCTTTTTCAACAGTGGTGTAACCTGAGCCGATTTCCAAGACTTTGGGACAATTCCCTCAGAAAAAGACTGATTGACCATACTTTTTACAAAAGGTAAAATCATTCCTGAAATCTCTTTCAAAAGCCAAGTGGGTATTGGATCAGACGCACACTGTTTATTGGGAAGCCTCTGAATAGCCTTGAGAAGCTCATCCTCATCCACATCCTGGAGCCTACTGAGACCGCCTTCTTGTGCATAAGCTAAATAAATGGGGTTTTCTCTGGCTTGGATTGAGTTCCTCGCTGACTCAACTTTCTTCAACAGAAAAGATTGGAATTCAACAGGCTGAATTCCGTCAACAGAAGATCTCTTTCCTCGACCAGAGACACTATTAATGTGGCTCCAAATGTTAGCCGTTTTGTTTTTTGGATCACTGAGTTTATTATTCCAGTAATCTCTACGCTTGTGTCTACACAGTCTTTTGTAGAGTTTCTTCTGACCCAGCCATGCAGCAAAATCATTCTCACTCTTGGTCCTCATGTAGATCCTTTCTAAACTCCTTTTCAGACATTTCGAAGTACGACACTCCCGATCAAACCATGGATCAGAAGGTCTTTCATGTATTCTTACAGTCTTAAAAGGAATCATCTTGTCAAGGATCCCTGACAGAATGGAATTATAAAGGTCAGAAGCTGAGTCCACATCAAGACTTGTGGCAGCTGAAAGCGGAGACAGCTTTATTTCTGAAATAAACTTTTCAATGTCCAAAAATTTCCAACGTCTAATTTGGAGCTGTCGATAGATGGGAGGTGGTTTGAGCATCTCACAACTGCACAAAAGCAGCTTGTGATCAGAAATGCCACTATCAATATAGTTGATGTTGACACTCTTTCTGGATGCTATCACATCAAGCCATCCTCCTTGGTTATGGGTGGGTTGGTTTGTGGACGAATCAAAACCATGGGACCTTAAAATGTTGAGAAATGTTTGTGCATCTGTGTTGTCAGACTGCTCCAAGTGAAAATTGAAATCACCCAAAATCAAAACCTCTTCATTGTATGTGGCCAGAATACCCAAGGTGTTTTCAAATTCCTTGTAAAACAATGAAGAAGCAGCACCTGTGCGATAAACAACCAATCCGATGACTGACTTGGAGCTTGAGCTTATTCTCACACACAGATGTTCAAAACTGGCAGTTGAAGTTAACTTTAACAGCATTCCTCGGAACATGGAGTTGAAAGCCACTGCCACTCCTCCATGGTTGGTGAGCAGGGTGTTCACTGACTCGGGAAGTCTTGGCCTTGCTTTCTCGAAGACCACAAGACCCCGGCTCCGCAGCTTACTTATGCTGATTGACTCCGGATCATGCCATGTTTCTGCCATAAACATCACATCCATTTTATAGTCCTGAATTAATTCTACCACATCTTCCACTTTATTATTCAGTGATCTCACGTTCTGAAACCCAATTAAAACTGGAGATCCAGTCTTCTGAGCCTGGTGGCGTCCTGAGACAAGTGGAATCAGTTCATGGTGGTCTTTATTGTGTCTGGCGCACCTTTCCTTGACCTTCCTACCTGCTCTTTTTCCTCGGTAGTGCCACTTCTTCTGATTTCTGCCGATTCCAAGACGATTTATCGCTAATCGGGTTTCCAGAGGCAAGATCACATTGGGATTATTGTAAAAAAATAAATCTACCATTCAATTAATTAAAAAACCTGTAAATAAAGAAATGCTACTAACCTTGGTGTAGCAAAAAAATTTATCCGATAAACAAATTTTTAAAAATAAACTTACGCTTACACCGTCTCGAATAAAGACGATCTAAAGCGACCATTTTTGATGGAAAAAAAATAGGAAAAACTTGAATAAAGTTGAAACTAATAATTGAATACAAAATAAAACATTTATTTTTAAAGCTATTCAGGTTAAAACAACTGATTTAACAAGCTAGATTTAAAAGGCCGCCTTGCAAATGGCGCCTAACTCTAACCCCATATTCAAAGCTTTGAGGTCAAAGTACAGTGGAAACCTAAAGTCCTATTAAAGGTATGAAAAAAAATGGAAAAATAGAAATTAAAAAAATCATTTATGTTTCTAATTTAAAAATGAATATTACCCCAAAAAATTTCCACTCTAACCCCATATTCCAAGCTTTGAGGTCAAAGTACAGTGGAAACCTAAAGTCCTATTAAAGGTATGAAAAAAAATGGAAAAATGGAAATTGAAAAAATCATTTATGTTTGTAATTTAAAAATGAATATTATCCCAAAAAATTTCCACTCTAACCCCATATTCCAAGCTTTGAGGTCAAAGTACAGTGGAAACCTAAAGTCCTATTAAAGGTATGAAAAAAAATGGAAAAATGGAAATTGAAAAAATCATTTATGTTTCTAATTTAAAAATGAATATTACCCCAAAAAATTTCCACTCTAACCCCATATTCCAAGCTTTGAGGTCAAAGTACAGTGGAAACCTAAAGTCCTATTAAAGGTATGAAAAAAAATGGAAAAATGGAAATTGAAAAAATCATTTATGTTTCTAATTTAAAAATGAATATTACCCCGAAAAATTTCCACTCTAACCCCATATTCCAAGCTTTGAGGTCAAAGTACAGTGGAAACATAAAGTCCTATTAAAGGTATGAAAAAAAATGGAAAAATGGAAATTGAAAAAATCATTTATGTTTCTAATTTAAAAATGAATATTACCCCAAAAAATTTCCACTCTAACCCCATATTCCAAGCTTTGAGGTCAAAGTACAGTGGAAACCTAAAGTCCTATTAAAGGTATGAAAAAAAATGGAAAAATGGAAATTGAAAAAATCATTTATGTTTGTAATTTGAAAATGAATATTATCCCAAAAAATTTCCACTCTAACCCCATATTCCAAGCTTTGAGGTCAAAGTACAGTGGAAACCTAAAGTCCTATTAAAGGTATGAAAAAAAATGGAAAAATGGAAATTGAAAAAATCATTTATGTTTGTAATTTAAAATTGAATATTTACCCAAAAAATTTCCACTCTAACCCCATATTCAAAGCTTTGAGGTCAAAGTACAGTGGAAACCTAAAGTCCTATTAAAGGTATGAAAAAAAATGGAAAAATGGAAATTGAAAAAATCATTTATGTTTCTAATTTAAAAATGAATATTACCCCAAAAAATTTCCACTCTAACCCCATATTCCAAGCTTTGAGGTCAAAGTACAGTGGAAACCTAATGTCCTATTAAATGTATGAAAAAAAAAGGAAAAATGGAAATTGAAAAAAACATTTATGTTTGTAATTTAAAAATGAATATTTACCCAAAAAATTTCCACTCTAACCCCATATTCAAAGCTTTGAGGTCAAAGTACAGTGGAAACCTAAAGTCCTATTAAAGGTATGAAAAAAATGGAATAATGGAAATTGAAAAAATCATTTATGTTTCTAATTTAAAAATGAATATTACCCCAAAAAATTTCCACTCTAACCCCATATTCCAAGCTTTGAGGTCAAAGTACAGTGGAAACCTAAAGTCCTATTAAAGGTATGAAAAAAAAAGGAAAAATGGAAATTGAAAAAATCATTTATGTTTGTAATTTAAAATTGAATATTTACAAAAAAAATTTCCACTCTAACCCCATATTCCAAGCTTTGAGGTCAAAGTACAGTGGAAACCTAAAGTCCTATTAAAGGTATGAAAAAAAATGGAAAAATGGAAATTGAAAAAATCATTTTTGTTTCTAATTTAAAAATGAATATTACCCTGAAAAATTTCCACTCTAACCCCATATTCCAAGCTTTGAGGTCAAAGTACAGTGGAAACCTAATGTCCTATTAAAGGTATGAAAAAAAATGGAAAAATGGAAATTGAAAAAAACATTTATGTTTGTAATTTAAAAATGAATATTTACCCAAAAAATTTCCACTCTAACCCCATATTCAAAGCTTTGAGGTCAAAGTACAGTGGAAACCTAAAGTCCTATTAAAGGTATGAAAAAAAATGGAATAATGGAAATTGAAAAAATCATTTATGTTTCTAATTTAAAAATGAATATTACCCCAAAAAATTTCCACTCTAACCCCATATTCCAAGCTTTGAGGTCAAAGTACAGTGGAAACCTAAAGTCCTATTAAAGGTATGAAAAAAAATGGAAAAATGGAAATTGAAAAAAACATTTATGTTTGTAATTTAAAAATGAATATTTACTCAAAAAATTTCCACTCTAACCCCATATTCCAAGCTTTGAGGTCAAAGTACAGTGGAAACCTAAAGTCCTATTAAAGGTATGAAAAAAAATGGAAAAATGGAAATTGAAAAAATCATTTTTGTTTCTAATTTAAAAATGAATATTACCCTGAAAAATTTCCACTCTAACCCTATATTCCAAGCTTTGAGGTCAAAGTACAGTGGAAACCTAATGTCCTATTAAAGGTATGAAAAAAAATGGAAAAATGGAAATTGAAAAAAACATTTATGTTTGTAATTTAAAAATGAATATTTACCCAAAAAATTTCCACTCTAACCCCATATTCAAAGCTTTGAGGTCAAAGTACAGTGGAAACCTAAAGTCCTATTAAAGGTATGAAAAAAAATGGAATAATGGAAATTGAAAAAATCATTTATGTTTCTAATTTAAAAATGAATATTACCCCAAAAAATTTCCACTCTAACCCCATATTCCAAGCTTTGAGGTCAAAGTACAGTGGAAACCTAAAGTCCTATTAAAGGTATGAAAAAAAATGGAAAAATGGAAATTGAAAAAAACATTTATGTTTGTAATTTAAAAATGAATATTTACTCAAAAAATTTCCACTCTAACCCCATATTCCAAGCTTTGAGGTCAAAGTACAGTGGAAACCTAAAGTCCTATTAAAGGTATGAAAAAAAATGGAAAAATGGAAATTGAAAAAATCATTTTTGTTTCTAATTTAAAAATGAATATTACCCTGAAAAATTTCCACTCTAACCCCATATTCCAAGCTTTGAGGTCAAAGTACAGTGGAAACCTAATGTCCTATTAAAGGTATGAAAAAAAATGGAAAAATGGAAATTGAAAAAAACATTTATGTTTGTAATTTAAAAATGAATATTTACCCAAAAAATTTCCACTCTAACCCCATATTCCAATATTAGGGTTAGGGTTAGGGTTAGGGTTAGGGTTAGGGTTAGGGTTAGGGTTAGGGTTAGGGTTAGGGTTAGGGTTAGGGTTAGGGTTAGGGTTAGGGTTAGGGTTAGGGTTAGGGTTAGGGTTAGGGTTAGGGTTAGGGTTAGGGTTAGGGTTAGGGTTAGGGTTAGGGTTAGGGTTAGGGTTAGGGTTAGGGTTAGGGTTAGGGTTAGGGTTAGGGTTAGGGTTAGGGTTAGGGTTAGGGTTAGGGTTAGGGTTAGGGTTAGGGTTAGGGTTAGGGTTAGGGTTAGGGTTAGGGTTAGGGTTAGGGTTAGGGTTAGGGTTAGGGTTAGGGTTAGGGTTAGGGTTAGGGTTAGGGTTAGGGTTAGGGTTAGGGTTAGGGTTAGGGTTAGGGTTAGGGTTAGGGTTAGGGTTAGGGTTAGGGTTAGGGTTAGGGTTAGGGTTAGGGTTAGGGTTAGGGTTAGGGTTAGGGTTAGGGTTAGGGTTAGGGTTAGGGTTAGGGTTAGGGTTAGGGTTAGGGTTAGGGTTAGGGTTAGGGTTAGGGTTAGGGTTAGGGTTAGGGTTAGGGTTAGGGTTAGGGTTAGGGTTAGGGTTAGGGTTAGGGTTAGGGTTAGGGTTAGGGTTAGGGTTAGGGTTAGGGTTAGGGTTAGGGTTAGGGTTAGGGTTAGGGTTAGGGTTAGGGTTAGGGTTAGGGTTAGGGTTAGGGTTAGGGTTAGGGTTAGGGTTAGGGTTAGGGTTAGGGTTAGGGTTAGGGTTAGGGTTAGGGTTAGGGTTAGGGTTAGGGTTAGGGTTAGGGTTAGGGTTAGGGTTAGGGTTAGGGTTAGGGTTAGGGTTAGGGTTAGGGTTAGGGTTAGGGTTAGGGTTAGGGTTAGGGTTAGGGTTAGGGTTAGGGTTAGGGTTAGGGTTAGGGTTAGGGTTAGGGTTAGGGTTAGGGTTAGGGTTAGGGTTAGGGTTAGGGTTAGGGTTAGGGTTAGGGTTAGGGTTAGGGTTAGGGTTAGGGTTAGGGTTAGGGTTAGGGTTAGGGTTAGGGTTAGGGTTAGGGTTAGGGTTAGGGTTAGGGTTAGGGTTAGGGTTAGGGTTAGGGTTAGGGTTAGGGTTAGGGTTAGGGTTAGGGTTAGGGTTAGGGTTAGGGTTAGGGTTAGGGTTAGGGTTAGGGTTAGGGTTAGGGTTAGGGTTAGGGTTAGGGTTAGGGTTAGGGTTAGGGTTAGGGTTAGGGTTAGGGTTAGGGTTAGGGTTAGGGTTAGGGTTAGGGTTAGGGTTAGGGTTAGGGTTAGGGTTAGGGTTAGGGTTAGGGTTAGGGTTAGGGTTAGGGTTAGGGTTAGGGTTAGGGTTAGGGTTAGGGTTAGGGTTAGGGTTAGGGTTAGGGTTAGGGTTAGGGTTAGGGTTAGGGTTAGGGTTAGGGTTAGGGTTAGGGTTAGGGTTAGGGTTAGGGTTAGGGTTAGGGTTAGGGTTAGGGTTAGGGTTAGGGTTAGGGTTAGGGTTAGGGTTAGGGTTAGGGTTAGGGTTAGGGTTAGGGTTAGGGTTAGGGTTAGGGTTAGGGTTAGGGTTAGGGTTAGGGTTAGGGTTAGGGTTAGGGTTAGGGTTAGGGTTAGGGTTAGGGTTAGGGTTAGGGTTAGGGTTAGGGTTAGGGTTAGGGTTAGGGTTAGGGTTAGGGTTAGGGTTAGGGTTAGGGTTAGGGTTAGGGTTAGGGTTAGGGTTAGGGTTAGGGTTAGGGTTAGGGTTAGGGTTAGGGTTAGGGTTAGGGTTAGGGTTAGGGTTAGGGTTAGGGTTAGGGTTAGGGTTAGGGTTAGGGTTAGGGTTAGGGTTAGGGTTAGGGTTAGGGTTAGGGTTAGGGTTAGGGTTAGGGTTAGGGTTAGGGTTAGGGTTAGGGTTAGGGTTAGGGTTAGGGTTAGGGTTAGGGTTAGGGTTAGGGTTAGGGTTAGGGTTAGGGTTAGGGTTAGGGTTAGGGTTAGGGTTAGGGTTAGGGTTAGGGTTAGGGTTAGGGTTAGGGTTAGGGTTAGGGTTAGGGTTAGGGTTAGGGTTAGGGTTAGGGTTAGGGTTAGGGTTAGGGTTAGGGTTAGGGTTAGGGTTAGGGTTAGGGTTAGGGTTAGGGTTAGGGTTAGGGTTAGGGTTAGGGTTAGGGTTAGGGTTAGGGTTAGGGTTAGGGTTAGGGTTAGGGTTAGGGTTAGGGTTAGGGTTAGGGTTAGGGTTAGGGTTAGGGTTAGGGTTAGGGTTAGGGTTAGGGTTAGGGTTAGGGTTAGGGTTAGGGTTAGGGTTAGGGTTAGGGTTAGGGTTAGGGTTAGGGTTAGGGTTAGGGTTAGGGTTAGGGTTAGGGTTAGGGTTAGGGTTAGGGTTAGGGTTAGGGTTAGGGTTAGGGTTAGGGTTAGGGTTAGGGTTAGGGTTAGGGTTAGGGTTAGGGTTAGGGTTAGGGTTAGGGTTAGGGTTAGGGTTAGGGTTAGGGTTAGGGTTAGGGTTAGGGTTAGGGTTAGGGTTAGGGTTAGGGTTAGGGTTAGGGTTAGGGTTAGGGTTAGGGTTAGGGTTAGGGTTAGGGTTAGGGTTAGGGTTAGGGTTAGGGTTAGGGTTAGGGTTAGGGTTAGGGTTAGGGTTAGGGTTAGGGTTAGGGTTAGGGTTAGGGTTAGGGTTAGGGTTAGGGTTAGGGTTAGGGTTAGGGTTAGGGTTAGGGTTAGGGTTAGGGTTAGGGTTAGGGTTAGGGTTAGGGTTAGGGTTAGGGTTAGGGTTAGGGTTAGGGTTAGGGTTAGGGTTAGGGTTAGGGTTAGGGTTAGGGTTAGGGTTAGGGTTAGGGTTAGGGTTAGGGTTAGGGTTAGGGTTAGGGTTAGGGTTAGGGTTAGGGTTAGGGTTAGGGTTAGGGTTAGGGTTAGGGTTAGGGTTAGGGTTAGGGTTAGGGTTAGGGTTAGGGTTAGGGTTAGGGTTAGGGTTAGGGTTAGGGTTAGGGTTAGGGTTAGGGTTAGGGTTAGGGTTAGGGTTAGGGTTAGGGTTAGGGTTAGGGTTAGGGTTAGGGTTAGGGTTAGGGTTAGGGTTAGGGTTAGGGTTAGGGTTAGGGTTAGGGTTAGGGTTAGGGTTAGGGTTAGGGTTAGGGTTAGGGTTAGGGTTAGGGTTAGGGTTAGGGTTAGGGTTAGGGTTAGGGTTAGGGTTAGGGTTAGGGTTAGGGTTAGGGTTAGGGTTAGGGTTAGGGTTAGGGTTAGGGTTAGGGTTAGGGTTAGGGTTAGGGTTAGGGTTAGGGTTAGGGTTAGGGTTAGGGTTAGGGTTAGGGTTAGGGTTAGGGTTAGGGTTAGGGTTAGGGTTAGGGTTAGGGTTAGGGTTAGGGTTAGGGTTAGGGTTAGGGTTAGGGTTAGGGTTAGGGTTAGGGTTAGGGTTAGGGTTAGGGTTAGGGTTAGGGTTAGGGTTAGGGTTAGGGTTAGGGTTAGGGTTAGGGTTAGGGTTAGGGTTAGGGTTAGGGTTAGGGTTAGGGTTAGGGTTAGGGTTAGGGTTAGGGTTAGGGTTAGGGTTAGGGTTAGGGTTAGGGTTAGGGTTAGGGTTAGGGTTAGGGTTAGGGTTAGGGTTAGGGTTAGGGTTAGGGTTAGGGTTAGGGTTAGGGTTAGGGTTAGGGTTAGGGTTAGGGTTAGGGTTAGGGTTAGGGTTAGGGTTAGGGTTAGGGTTAGGGTTAGGGTTAGGGTTAGGGTTAGGGTTAGGGTTAGGGTTAGGGTTAGGGTTAGGGTTAGGGTTAGGGTTAGGGTTAGGGTTAGGGTTAGGGTTAGGGTTAGGGTTAGGGTTAGGGTTAGGGTTAGGGTTAGGGTTAGGGTTAGGGTTAGGGTTAGGGTTAGGGTTAGGGTTAGGGTTAGGGTTAGGGTTAGGGTTAGGGTTAGGGTTAGGGTTAGGGTTAGGGTTAGGGTTAGGGTTAGGGTTAGGGTTAGGGTTAGGGTTAGGGTTAGGGTTAGGGTTAGGGTTAGGGTTAGGGTTAGGGTTAGGGTTAGGGTTAGGGTTAGGGTTAGGGTTAGGGTTAGGGTTAGGGTTAGGGTTAGGGTTAGGGTTAGGGTTAGGGTTAGGGTTAGGGTTAGGGTTAGGGTTAGGGTTAGGGTTAGGGTTAGGGTTAGGGTTAGGGTTAGGGTTAGGGTTAGGGTTAGGGTTAGGGTTAGGGTTAGGGTTAGGGTTAGGGTTAGGGTTAGGGTTAGGGTTAGGGTTAGGGTTAGGGTTAGGGTTAGGGTTAGGGTTAGGGTTAGGGTTAGGGTTAGGGTTAGGGTTAGGGTTAGGGTTAGGGTTAGGGTTAGGGTTAGGGTTAGGGTTAGGGTTAGGGTTAGGGTTAGGGTTAGGGTTAGGGTTAGGGTTAGGGTTAGGGTTAGGGTTAGGGTTAGGGTTAGGGTTAGGGTTAGGGTTAGGGTTAGGGTTAGGGTTAGGGTTAGGGTTAGGGTTAGGGTTAGGGTTAGGGTTAGGGTTAGGGTTAGGGTTAGGGTTAGGGTTAGGGTTAGGGTTAGGGTTAGGGTTAGGGTTAGGGTTAGGGTTAGGGTTAGGGTTAGGGTTAGGGTTAGGGTTAGGGTTAGGGTTAGGGTTAGGGTTAGGGTTAGGGTTAGGGTTAGGGTTAGGGTTAGGGTTAGGGTTAGGGTTAGGGTTAGGGTTAGGGTTAGGGTTAGGGTTAGGGTTAGGGTTAGGGTTAGGGTTAGGGTTAGGGTTAGGGTTAGGGTTAGGGTTAGGGTTAGGGTTAGGGTTAGGGTTAGGGTTAGGGTTAGGGTTAGGGTTAGGGTTAGGGTTAGGGTTAGGGTTAGGGTTAGGGTTAGGGTTAGGGTTAGGGTTAGGGTTAGGGTTAGGGTTAGGGTTAGGGTTAGGGTTAGGGTTAGGGTTAGGGTTAGGGTTAGGGTTAGGGTTAGGGTTAGGGTTAGGGTTAGGGTTAGGGTTAGGGTTAGGGTTAGGGTTAGGGTTAGGGTTAGGGTTAGGGTTAGGGTTAGGGTTAGGGTTAGGGTTAGGGTTAGGGTTAGGGTTAGGGTTAGGGTTAGGGTTAGGGTTAGGGTTAGGGTTAGGGTTAGGGTTAGGGTTAGGGTTAGGGTTAGGGTTAGGGTTAGGGTTAGGGTTAGGGTTAGGGTTAGGGTTAGGGTTAGGGTTAGGGTTAGGGTTAGGGTTAGGGTTAGGGTTAGGGTTAGGGTTAGGGTTAGGGTTAGGGTTAGGGTTAGGGTTAGGGTTAGGGTTAGGGTTAGGGTTAGGGTTAGGGTTAGGGTTAGGGTTAGGGTTAGGGTTAGGGTTAGGGTTAGGGTTAGGGTTAGGGTTAGGGTTAGGGTTAGGGTTAGGGTTAGGGTTAGGGTTAGGGTTAGGGTTAGGGTTAGGGTTAGGGTTAGGGTTAGGGTTAGGGTTAGGGTTAGGGTTAGGGTTAGGGTTAGGGTTAGGGTTAGGGTTAGGGTTAGGGTTAGGGTTAGGGTTAGGGTTAGGGTTAGGGTTAGGGTTAGGGTTAGGGTTAGGGTTAGGGTTAGGGTTAGGGTTAGGGTTAGGGTTAGGGTTAGGGTTAGGGTTAGGGTTAGGGTTAGGGTTAGGGTTAGGGTTAGGGTTAGGGTTAGGGTTAGGGTTAGGGTTAGGGTTAGGGTTAGGGTTAGGGTTAGGGTTAGGGTTAGGGTTAGGGTTAGGGTTAGGGTTAGGGTTAGGGTTAGGGTTAGGGTTAGGGTTAGGGTTAGGGTTAGGGTTAGGGTTAGGGTTAGGGTTAGGGTTAGGGTTAGGGTTAGGGTTAGGGTTAGGGTTAGGGTTAGGGTTAGGGTTAGGGTTAGGGTTAGGGTTAGGGTTAGGGTTAGGGTTAGGGTTAGGGTTAGGGTTAGGGTTAGGGTTAGGGTTAGGGTTAGGGTTAGGGTTAGGGTTAGGGTTAGGGTTAGGGTTAGGGTTAGGGTTAGGGTTAGGGTTAGGGTTAGGGTTAGGGTTAGGGTTAGGGTTAGGGTTAGGGTTAGGGTTAGGGTTAGGGTTAGGGTTAGGGTTAGGGTTAGGGTTAGGGTTAGGGTTAGGGTTAGGGTTAGGGTTAGGGTTAGGGTTAGGGTTAGGGTTAGGGTTAGGGTTAGGGTTAGGGTTAGGGTTAGGGTTAGGGTTAGGGTTAGGGTTAGGGTTAGGGTTAGGGTTAGGGTTAGGGTTAGGGTTAGGGTTAGGGTTAGGGTTAGGGTTAGGGTTAGGGTTAGGGTTAGGGTTAGGGTTAGGGTTAGGGTTAGGGTTAGGGTTAGGGTTAGGGTTAGGGTTAGGGTTAGGGTTAGGGTTAGGGTTAGGGTTAGGGTTAGGGTTAGGGTTAGGGTTAGGGTTAGGGTTAGGGTTAGGGTTAGGGTTAGGGTTAGGGTTAGGGTTAGGGTTAGGGTTAGGGTTAGGGTTAGGGTTAGGGTTAGGGTTAGGGTTAGGGTTAGGGTTAGGGTTAGGGTTAGGGTTAGGGTTAGGGTTAGGGTTAGGGTTAGGGTTAGGGTTAGGGTTAGGGTTAGGGTTAGGGTTAGGGTTAGGGTTAGGGTTAGGGTTAGGGTTAGGGTTAGGGTTAGGGTTAGGGTTAGGGTTAGGGTTAGGGTTAGGGTTAGGGTTAGGGTTAGGGTTAGGGTTAGGGTTAGGGTTAGGGTTAGGGTTAGGGTTAGGGTTAGGGTTAGGGTTAGGGTTAGGGTTAGGGTTAGGGTTAGGGTTAGGGTTAGGGTTAGGGTTAGGGTTAGGGTTAGGGTTAGGGTTAGGGTTAGGGTTAGGGTTAGGGTTAGGGTTAGGGTTAGGGTTAGGGTTAGGGTTAGGGTTAGGGTTAGGGTTAGGGTTAGGGTTAGGGTTAGGGTTAGGGTTAGGGTTAGGGTTAGGGTTAGGGTTAGGGTTAGGGTTAGGGTTAGGGTTAGGGTTAGGGTTAGGGTTAGGGTTAGGGTTAGGGTTAGGGTTAGGGTTAGGGTTAGGGTTAGGGTTAGGGTTAGGGTTAGGGTTAGGGTTAGGGTTAGGGTTAGGGTTAGGGTTAGGGTTAGGGTTAGGGTTAGGGTTAGGGTTAGGGTTAGGGTTAGGGTTAGGGTTAGGGTTAGGGTTAGGGTTAGGGTTAGGGTTAGGGTTAGGGTTAGGGTTAGGGTTAGGGTTAGGGTTAGGGTTAGGGTTAGGGTTAGGGTTAGGGTTAGGGTTAGGGTTAGGGTTAGGGTTAGGGTTAGGGTTAGGGTTAGGGTTAGGGTTAGGGTTAGGGTTAGGGTTAGGGTTAGGGTTAGGGTTAGGGTTAGGGTTAGGGTTAGGGTTAGGGTTAGGGTTAGGGTTAGGGTTAGGGTTAGGGTTAGGGTTAGGGTTAGGGTTAGGGTTAGGGTTAGGGTTAGGGTTAGGGTTAGGGTTAGGGTTAGGGTTAGGGTTAGGGTTAGGGTTAGGGTTAGGGTTAGGGTTAGGGTTAGGGTTAGGGTTAGGGTTAGGGTTAGGGTTAGGGTTAGGGTTAGGGTTAGGGTTAGGGTTAGGGTTAGGGTTAGGGTTAGGGTTAGGGTTAGGGTTAGGGTTAGGGTTAGGGTTAGGGTTAGGGTTAGGGTTAGGGTTAGGGTTAGGGTTAGGGTTAGGGTTAGGGTTAGGGTTAGGGTTAGGGTTAGGGTTAGGGTTAGGGTTAGGGTTAGGGTTAGGGTTAGGGTTAGGGTTAGGGTTAGGGTTAGGGTTAGGGTTAGGGTTAGGGTTAGGGTTAGGGTTAGGGTTAGGGTTAGGGTTAGGGTTAGGGTTAGGGTTAGGGTTAGGGTTAGGGTTAGGGTTAGGGTTAGGGTTAGGGTTAGGGTTAGGGTTAGGGTTAGGGTTAGGGTTAGGGTTAGGGTTAGGGTTAGGGTTAGGGTTAGGGTTAGGGTTAGGGTTAGGGTTAGGGTTAGGGTTAGGGTTAGGGTTAGGGTTAGGGTTAGGGTTAGGGTTAGGGTTAGGGTTAGGGTTAGGGTTAGGGTTAGGGTTAGGGTTAGGGTTAGGGTTAGGGTTAGGGTTAGGGTTAGGGTTAGGGTTAGGGTTAGGGTTAGGGTTAGGGTTAGGGTTAGGGTTAGGGTTAGGGTTAGGGTTAGGGTTAGGGTTAGGGTTAGGGTTAGGGTTAGGGTTAGGGTTAGGGTTAGGGTTAGGGTTAGGGTTAGGGTTAGGGTTAGGGTTAGGGTTAGGGTTAGGGTTAGGGTTAGGGTTAGGGTTAGGGTTAGGGTTAGGGTTAGGGTTAGGGTTAGGGTTAGGGTTAGGGTTAGGGTTAGGGTTAGGGTTAGGGTTAGGGTTAGGGTTAGGGTTAGGGTTAGGGTTAGGGTTAGGGTTAGGGTTAGGGTTAGGGTTAGGGTTAGGGTTAGGGTTAGGGTTAGGGTTAGGGTTAGGGTTAGGGTTAGGGTTAGGGTTAGGGTTAGGGTTAGGGTTAGGGTTAGGGTTAGGGTTAGGGTTAGGGTTAGGGTTAGGGTTAGGGTTAGGGTTAGGGTTAGGGTTAGGGTTAGGGTTAGGGTTAGGGTTAGGGTTAGGGTTAGGGTTAGGGTTAGGGTTAGGGTTAGGGTTAGGGTTAGGGTTAGGGTTAGGGTTAGGGTTAGGGTTAGGGTTAGGGTTAGGGTTAGGGTTAGGGTTAGGGTTAGGGTTAGGGTTAGGGTTAGGGTTAGGGTTAGGGTTAGGGTTAGGGTTAGGGTTAGGGTTAGGGTTAGGGTTAGGGTTAGGGTTAGGGTTAGGGTTAGGGTTAGGGTTAGGGTTAGGGTTAGGGTTAGGGTTAGGGTTAGGGTTAGGGTTAGGGTTAGGGTTAGGGTTAGGGTTAGGGTTAGGGTTAGGGTTAGGGTTAGGGTTAGGGTTAGGGTTAGGGTTAGGGTTAGGGTTAGGGTTAGGGTTAGGGTTAGGGTTAGGGTTAGGGTTAGGGTTAGGGTTAGGGTTAGGGTTAGGGTTAGGGTTAGGGTTAGGGTTAGGGTTAGGGTTAGGGTTAGGGTTAGGGTTAGGGTTAGGGTTAGGGTTAGGGTTAGGGTTAGGGTTAGGGTTAGGGTTAGGGTTAGGGTTAGGGTTAGGGTTAGGGTTAGGGTTAGGGTTAGGGTTAGGGTTAGGGTTAGGGTTAGGGTTAGGGTTAGGGTTAGGGTTAGGGTTAGGGTTAGGGTTAGGGTTAGGGTTAGGGTTAGGGTTAGGGTTAGGGTTAGGGTTAGGGTTAGGGTTAGGGTTAGGGTTAGGGTTAGGGTTAGGGTTAGGGTTAGGGTTAGGGTTAGGGTTAGGGTTAGGGTTAGGGTTAGGGTTAGGGTTAGGGTTAGGGTTAGGGTTAGGGTTAGGGTTAGGGTTAGGGTTAGGGTTAGGGTTAGGGTTAGGGTTAGGGTTAGGGTTAGGGTTAGGGTTAGGGTTAGGGTTAGGGTTAGGGTTAGGGTTAGGGTTAGGGTTAGGGTTAGGGTTAGGGTTAGGGTTAGGGTTAGGGTTAGGGTTAGGGTTAGGGTTAGGGTTAGGGTTAGGGTTAGGGTTAGGGTTAGGGTTAGGGTTAGGGTTAGGGTTAGGGTTAGGGTTAGGGTTAGGGTTAGGGTTAGGGTTAGGGTTAGGGTTAGGGTTAGGGTTAGGGTTAGGGTTAGGGTTAGGGTTAGGGTTAGGGTTAGGGTTAGGGTTAGGGTTAGGGTTAGGGTTAGGGTTAGGGTTAGGGTTAGGGTTAGGGTTAGGGTTAGGGTTAGGGTTAGGGTTAGGGTTAGGGTTAGGGTTAGGGTTAGGGTTAGGGTTAGGGTTAGGGTTAGGGTTAGGGTTAGGGTTAGGGTTAGGGTTAGGGTTAGGGTTAGGGTTAGGGTTAGGGTTAGGGTTAGGGTTAGGGTTAGGGTTAGGGTTAGGGTTAGGGTTAGGGTTAGGGTTAGGGTTAGGGTTAGGGTTAGGGTTAGGGTTAGGGTTAGGGTTAGGGTTAGGGTTAGGGTTAGGGTTAGGGTTAGGGTTAGGGTTAGGGTTAGGGTTAGGGTTAGGGTTAGGGTTAGGGTTAGGGTTAGGGTTAGGGTTAGGGTTAGGGTTAGGGTTAGGGTTAGGGTTAGGGTTAGGGTTAGGGTTAGGGTTAGGGTTAGGGTTAGGGTTAGGGTTAGGGTTAGGGTTAGGGTTAGGGTTAGGGTTAGGGTTAGGGTTAGGGTTAGGGTTAGGGTTAGGGTTAGGGTTAGGGTTAGGGTTAGGGTTAGGGTTAGGGTTAGGGTTAGGGTTAGGGTTAGGGTTAGGGTTAGGGTTAGGGTTAGGGTTAGGGTTAGGGTTAGGGTTAGGGTTAGGGTTAGGGTTAGGGTTAGGGTTAGGGTTAGGGTTAGGGTTAGGGTTAGGGTTAGGGTTAGGGTTAGGGTTAGGGTTAGGGTTAGGGTTAGGGTTAGGGTTAGGGTTAGGGTTAGGGTTAGGGTTAGGGTTAGGGTTAGGGTTAGGGTTAGGGTTAGGGTTAGGGTTAGGGTTAGGGTTAGGGTTAGGGTTAGGGTTAGGGTTAGGGTTAGGGTTAGGGTTAGGGTTAGGGTTAGGGTTAGGGTTAGGGTTAGGGTTAGGGTTAGGGTTAGGGTTAGGGTTAGGGTTAGGGTTAGGGTTAGGGTTAGGGTTAGGGTTAGGGTTAGGGTTAGGGTTAGGGTTAGGGTTAGGGTTAGGGTTAGGGTTAGGGTTAGGGTTAGGGTTAGGGTTAGGGTTAGGGTTAGGGTTAGGGTTAGGGTTAGGGTTAGGGTTAGGGTTAGGGTTAGGGTTAGGGTTAGGGTTAGGGTTAGGGTTAGGGTTAGGGTTAGGGTTAGGGTTAGGGTTAGGGTTAGGGTTAGGGTTAGGGTTAGGGTTAGGGTTAGGGTTAGGGTTAGGGTTAGGGTTAGGGTTAGGGTTAGGGTTAGGGTTAGGGTTAGGGTTAGGGTTAGGGTTAGGGTTAGGGTTAGGGTTAGGGTTAGGGTTAGGGTTAGGGTTAGGGTTAGGGTTAGGGTTAGGGTTAGGGTTAGGGTTAGGGTTAGGGTTAGGGTTAGGGTTAGGGTTAGGGTTAGGGTTAGGGTTAGGGTTAGGGTTAGGGTTAGGGTTAGGGTAGGGTTAGGGTTAGGGTTAGGGTTAGGGTTAGGGTTAGGGTTAGGGTTAGGGTTAGGGTTAGGGTTAGGGTTAGGGTTAGGGTTAGGGTTAGGGTTAGGGTTAGGGTTAGGGTTAGGGTTAGGGTTAGGGTTAGGGTTAGGGTTAGGGTTAGGGTTAGGGTTAGGGTTAGGGTTAGGGTTAGGGTTAGGGTTAGGGTTAGGGTTAGGGTTAGGGTTAGGGTTAGGGTTAGGGTTAGGGTTAGGGTTAGGGTTAGGGTTAGGGTTAGGGTTAGGGT